>JASDQU010100150.1:800135-818694 GCA_032191745.1 Picea mariana | reverse complement strand
ATGTTTGTTATGAAGACTGTATGATAGTAGATGAGGACTATTGTGGTGGATGTGTTCCACTGTTCGCAACCATACGTTGTTGATCAAGTACTTGTGTGTTACTTGGTGTGGTAGTGTACCACTGGATTGTAGTTATGTACTACTATGAATAGACACAGTTGTGTTCTATTTCTGTTCTAACTGCCTTGAAGACTATCAGCAGTTTATTGGAAATAATCACCATCCAGACGAATGATGAACAGAGATTTTCCAGATGGAAATTGGTTCAGAGCATTTACTCCTCTAGATTATAAGAGTGGCTCTTGTATCACTCTATGGTGAGAGTGACTTATCCAACATCATGTCTAATTACTCAGATGAAGTATGGTTTCGAGAGATGATGCATCTGATGGTGATGGTGATGCTCATGATCTTGTCATGAAATAGTCTAGACGACTATATTGATGCTACCGGGTAAATAGTATGTTTTTGTGCTCAAATCCATTACCTATAATACCTCCCTAGCTAGGAGGGAGTGTTAATATTATGGTCGCTGCGGGAGGTATTTACCTCCACGTGTGAACCTGACGAGAATAGAAGGCTCCGGAAAGCAAGAGAAAACCCTAATGAGTTGGCTAATAATCTTAGAAGCCTTGTTGGCTCAAGAAGATAATTTATATTAGGTTATTAGCCTCCAAGAAAAGAAGTCGGCCAGAAATAATAATAATATACTGAACAAACATGTACCCAGAAGGAGAAGTCGGCCCCAACAAATCTGGAAGAACCACTATAAATACAGGGTGCCAGTTCTCATTTGACACATCTCAGAATTGCAGAGCAGTAACTGGTGCGCACTGCAGTTCCCAGTTTGGTGCACACGTGTGGAGGAGAGCTGCAGGTGCAGCTGCTGCAGCAACTAGTTTTCAATATTGGCTTGGACTATCTCTTGGCTAGGGTTTGGACTATCTGATCAGCTATTGTTGGTGCGCTATCCTTGGAGGAAGATGCACTACACCTTGTTTGGCTATCTACACCTTGTTTGGCTATCTAGCTTAGGGTTTGCTTCTGGGGTAATTCTTAGTCAAGGTTAATGTGCTCGGAGGGTGGCTTCGGCCTATGGTTGGGTGACAAGGGTATTGTCAATAGTAAAACGAACACACAATCTTTCATATTCTAACAGTATGTTAGGTGGACAAGAAAGTTAAGCTTGCTGTCCATAATTACAACAGTAATCAGAAATGTATATCAGCAATGAATTCGAGTAACTAGTGCAGATTTAAGCACTTAAAGCATCAAATATTAGTTGAGTTATGAGGCATAAAACATGTACATAAATTCTCAATACTTTAGCGCAACTTTAATGGTACTTAGATGACTGTACAGATAAGTTTTCAGAGTATGTTTATGACAGCCAAGTGGCTGTAGCGGTGTTTTTCTACAGCAACAACTTTTACCCCATGAAATCAGCCAAAAGATTGCCCAACAATAGCTAACATCAAATAGATTTATAAAAGCAACTTCCAACCAATTCCAATGGCAAAAGAGTGAGAAATTGAGCTTGAAAAAGAGAGTTTGCTGTAGCCCTAATGGCTGTAGCTTAAATTTGTAACAGAAATAAGTAATACTTAGCCAATTGAGACGCCCCAGGGGCAAAAACAAGCCTAGAACATCAAAGAAAAAAGCAATTTGAACAAGTTGATTCCTTCTTATTTTCACGCATCCCAATGCAACAATTTTGTTTCTCCAATGCAAATTAAAAAATGATTAGTGCCTTACTATTGGGTTTATGTGGTCAATGAAAGAGATGGCTTGGCTAAGCACTTCGGGGTGTACGCCCTTGTAGTTCCCAAGTGTGGCTAAGTCAATCTAGGAGATGCCAAGAGGGTGTACGCCCTTGTAATTCTCTTGGCACAACCTTGAAAAAATATTTGACCTTGAGAAGCAAAACTTGGATTAAAATGTTTGATCCACAAAGCCCTAGAGGTGTAAGCCCTTTTACTTCCTAGGGTTTACAAAACAAACCAAGGTGACCTTGGAGGGTGTACACTCTTGTAGTTCTCCAATACAACTTGTAAAAATTGACCTTTCTTAAGCAAGAGAACAAACCTTGGGGAGGGTGTATGCCCTTATACTCCAAGGGTTCTAACCAACAATAGTTATGGAAAAAAAGCAAGACAAAAGACAATAAATGCAGATTTTCCCTTACCTATTCCACAAAAAAGCTAGATCAAACCCTAATCTTCCAAGTTAAGTCCATCCACATGCATAAGAAAGAGTCTCCAAGCATAGGGCATCACTTTTCACCATCAATAGCAAAGATAAACCATAACAATTGCAAAAGAGAGATGAATTGCTCCAAGAATAGCGAAAATTTCAGCTAAGTATCCTTCTCCACAAGGGAGAGCTATGTTAAAATGAGATCTTATGATCTCTTATTTATACAAATGTCACCAAGGTGACTTGTCCACAAATTAAGGGGTAAATCACAAGATTAGGGGTCAACAGTCCTAATCTTGCCCCCTTAACGAAGTAATATTAAAGTTTAAACAATTCATTTAAAATTTCACTTTTGAACCAATAAAACCCTAATTTGCATGGACATCACCCCTTTAGAGGATGTTTTGGCACTAGGAGAAGGTCGTTGGTGATGTAGGAGGGTAGTAAGGCTTCCCAAAGCCACGTGTCAAGCATCCAAATGCCTTTCTTGATGGTCAAAGCCTCAAACACCTCAAAACGTCCAAGTGCCAATACATATCATCTCACCACCATGCCCTAGGCCCCCAAACATGACGTCAAGCTCAAAAAGAGGACGTTTTGCCACTCCTGGGAAAATCGTTTGGCAAGTGAGAGCTGGGCTATGTCGTACAAGTCATCATCAAGGCCTTCCAAGTCTGATCGTTCTCATTCAACATGTGGGCCCTTGGCATCCAACCTTATGGGCTTGTAGCCCCGTGGAAGTCCAAGCTAGGCTTGTTCTCCCAAAATTGTCCACCAACTAGGTCCCGCAAAGACAAATGAGCACGCCCTCCAAGGATCTCAAGTCATAACATCATGATAAGTGAATCCAATCAATAAATGAGCCACCTAAGCATGTGCATCAAAGATCACTATATCAAACAATTAATTGCTCAAAGACACTATGCGACTTGTCAAGCTTGAATATGGGAGGGTTGACAAGGTATCCTATTGGGTAGATCTTTCCCTAGGTCAAGGAGAGTTTCTAAGAGATCCCTCTCTAAGCCATGTAAAGTGGATGAATTGGGTGGGATCAAGGCTCAATGGGCATAGGGCTCATGACATACAAGGGGTCGTAGTGTCTCATTCATGGGTGCCTTTGTAGAGGGTGTGGTACCTTCATCCGCAATGCACTTTTTCTAAGCCCATCAATTGCCTTTTATCTTTCTTTCTTTGTATTTTATTTCGATATAGCATAAGGAGAGATTGAAGGTCACTGCCCTGGCGTGGTGACCAAATGATGGCAATGTCACCCACAAACACTTAGTGGAAATGAGAAGGTTGGCTCGTGATGAGACCCTCTTTCTCTCAGCCATGCAATTGAGAGCCATTGCCCTAGTTTGGTGAACAGATGATGACAATGTCATACCACTAGATATTCATGGACGTGATAGGTCGGCTCGTGATGAGACCTCCTATCCTTCAACTAACTCTTTAAGCATTCTTTATTATATTGTGGGTCCCCTTTATTCAAAGATAAGCATTTCATTGCTTTCTTGGGTGATCCCTGGGCAAAGCATCTAGAAGGTTTATACAAGGTTTTTATCTTTTACCCAACATCAACCCCTCTGGGACTTCAACCCCTTCTTCCCATAGAATGAGGGACAACCCCTTCTTGGGTCAATACACCCTAAAATCCCAAGAGATAAGGAAATGGAGGGGAATAATGATGGAAAGTGGTAAGTATGGTGGAGAATGGTACGATGGCTCATTAAGGGAGTTCCTAGTAGCAAACCCATTCCCAAGGAAGACCACTTACTAGGGCACAATGTCAACCACCAAGGTGAAGCGGGGAAAAAGACATAATGTCCAAGCATATATCATGAAATCTAGAGCAATCTAAGATACAACATACTCAACTGGCTTAAATATTGAAATGATGCTCACCATAATACTGACTTGTACGTCATGGAGCAAGGCCCACTGTCTTCTGGAAGCCAACTGATGTGGTGGATGCCATCTAGAAATCTGTGATCATCTGTGGTATATATCATCAATATAAGATATATCTGGAAAAAGGGCTTCCTGAAGCTATCAAACTCTCTTTGGATGATTGGACCTATTATCCCCATTTTGTGGATAACTAAGGAGATTATGTCTCGAGGCCCTTAGTTTGCAAATATGAAGTGCCGAGAGACTACATGACCAACAGTACCCTATTGCAGCTATTGACATCTTGTATTGCTGATATATATCTATGTTCCGCTGCAATTTTGGGATAGCAAGGTTTCTTGCTTGTTCCCCTTTGATTCAAGGCTTGTATATCTATGTTGTGTCTTGTTCCGGGCAGGGCTAACACTGTGGTGTAGGTACTCAACTCTTGGCAACCATTCTTCACCAACAAGAATTCATGTCCAAGCCTTTATCCTTCTCCAAATCTTATCTATAGGGGTTTTCACCATCATCTTCTCACTTTTCATCTCAATCCCCCCAAGGTCACCAGGATTCCCCCCTTGTGGTGAGTTATCATCAGTAAAGCGAGGGGAGTGTCTATCTAAGGTGACTGTGGGTAGATACTCCCATAGTTGTCACACTTTTGTGGTTTGGGTTGGGCTTTGCCCAACCTACAAATTGTGCAATAACACAGCCTAACCCTGAGGGTATCAAGAGAGTCGAACCCATGGTCTCCCCAACTTCGAGGGAGAGATCTCATTAGCGCTTTCACTTTATTACATTATTGATGATATTTTTAATTGGGCATAGTTTTGTCTATGGAATGTTGTTTCTTCTTTCTTACAATTGTATTAGATATTTCACAAGGATGCCAGTAGTTCAAGCGATGTCAAAGCACATATCCAGTGGAAAATTTTTATTCACTGATGTTAGGATTGTTTCTGCATACGAAAATGTACTTAGAGCCTTTTATCCCCATTTTGTGGATAACCAAGGAGATAATGTCTAGAGGCCCTTAGGTTGTAGATATGGAGTGTTGAGAGACTACATGACCAATAATACCCTTTGCACAGATGGAAAACCCACTAACCACCACAGATGGCCATAGTTTTGCAGAAGGCATCCACCACACTAGCTGGCTTCCGAAAGGCAGTGCGCCTTGCTCCATGAGGCACAAGTTAGTATTATGGTGAGCATCATTTCAATATTTAAGCCATTTGATTATGTTGTATCTTAGATTGCTCTAGATTTCATGATATATGCTTGGACATTATGCCTTTTGCTCTGCTTCGCCTTGGTGGTTGACATTGTGCCCTAGTAAGTGGTTTTCCTTTGGGATGGGTTTGCTATTGGGAACTCCCTTAATGAGCCATCGTAACGTTCCTGACCATACTTACCACTTTCCATCATTGTCCCCCTCCATTTCCTTATCTCTTGGTATTTTAGGGTGTATTGACCCAAGAAGGGGTTGTCCCTCATTCTATGGGAAGAAGGGGCTGAAGGCCCAGAGGGGGTGATGTTGGGTAAAAGGTAAAAGCCTTAAATAAACCTTCCAGATGCTTCACCCAGGGATCACCGAAGAAAGCAATGAAACATTTATCTTTGAGTAAAGGGGACCCACAATGTAATAAAGAATGCTTAAAAGGTTAGTTGAAGGATAAGAGGTCTCATCACGAGTCGACCTATCACGTCCATGAATATCTAGTGGTATGACATTGCCATCATCTGGTCACCAAACCAGGGTAATGGCTCTCAGTTGCATGGCTGAAAGAAAGGGGGTCTCATCACGAGCCAACCTTCTCATTTCCATTAGGTGTTTGTGGGTGACATTGCCATCACCTGGTCACCATGCTAGGGCAGTGACCTTCAATCTCTCCTTATGCTATATTAAAAGAAAATAAATAAAGAAAGACAAAAGACAATTGATGGGCTTGGAAAAGTGCATTGTTGACGAAGGTACCACACACCCTCTACAAAGGCACCCATAAATGAGACACTACGACCCCTTGTATGTCATGAGCCCTATGCCCATTGAGTCTTGACCCCAACCACTTCATCCATTTACATGGCTTAGAGAGGGATCTCTTCGAAACTCTCCTTGACCTAGGGCAAGATCTACCCAATATGACACCTCGTCAACCCTCCCATATTCAAGCTTGACAAGTCGCATAGTGTCTTTGAGCAATTAATTGTTTGATATAGTGATCTTTGATGCACATGCTTAGGTGGATTATTTATTGATTGGATTCACTTATCATGATGTTATGATTTGAGATCCTTGGAGGGCGTACTCATTTGTCTTTGTAGGACCTAGTTGGTGGATAATTTTGGGAGAACAAGCCTAGTTTGGGCTTCCATGGGGATACAAGCCCATAGGTTGGATGCTTAGGGCCCGCATGCCGGATGAGAAAGATCAGACTTGGAAGGCCTTGATGATGACTTGGAGGACATAGCCCAACCCTCGTTTGCCAAATGATTTGCCCAGGAGGGGAAAAATGTCCTCTTTTTGAGCTTGATGTCATGTTTGGGGGGCCAGGGCATGGTGGTGAGATGATATGCTTTGGCACTTGGACGTTTTGAGGGGTTTGAGGTCTTGACCTTGAAGGAAGACATTTGGATGCTTGACACGTGGCTTTGGGAAGCCTTACTACCCTCCTACATCACCAACGACCTTTTCCTAGTGCTAAAACGTCCCCTAGAGGGGTGGCGTCCTTGTAAATTAGGGTTTTATTTGTGCAAAAAGTGAAATTTTAAATGAATTGTTTAGTATTACTTTGTTAAGGGGGCAAGATTAGGGACGCTGACCCCTAATCTTGTGTTTTACCTTTGAATTTGTGGACAAGTTACCTTGGTGACATTTGTATAGATAAGAGATCATAAGATCTTATTTTAACATAAATCTCCCTCATTGTGAGAAGTATTGGTCTGAAATTTTCGCTATACTTGGCTCTTTTTATCTCTTGTGCACTTGTTTATGGCTATATTGATGAATGGTTGATGGAGGAGTGAGGCGCTAGCCTTGGATGATGTTTTCTAGCGCTTATGGTGGATTATCTTGGCATTTCTCTTGATCTTGGTATGGTCTTTTACTATTATGCTATCATTTTTTCAAGTCAAGGATTGTTGTTCTAGGAGCTAGGTGGGAAGTATAAGGGCGTACACCCCCACCACAGTCTTCATCATTTTATGCTTCATCTCATTGATTATACAAGGGTTTGCTAAGAGAAGTATAAGGGCATACACCCTCTTAGCTTAAACCCTAGCTAGAGAGACTTACCTTGGGAAGTAAAAGGGCTTACACCCTGTTATCGCCGCTTTTTAGGGATAACTAGGAGATCATGTCTCGAGGCCCACAGGTCCTAGACATGGAGTACCGAGAACAGAATTGACTTGAGCATGGCCCTGAAGGGCCCATCCTTTTCTTCTTCCATCAGCTTTGTCTTGTCAGCAGCAGAAGCATCCATCACCATCGGCTTGATCCTGTATCAGAAGAGGTTCTTGCTCCATGAGGTAATTGGTCCAGGTATCATGGTATGTGTCACTTTTTATCATTGAAACCTTTAAATATATGCATCTGATTCCTTTTATCTCTAACAACTGCTTGGATTTTACATTGGCCCACTTGACCATGCTTGAGGAAATTGACAGGGTGCCCTAGCAAGCCTGTGCCCATAGGTCTTGGTTTGCCACTGGGGGAATTTCTGAAAAACCATCGTTCTCTCCCATCATAGCACCACTGTTTCATCTTGTCTCCCGCCCATTTATCCCATTCCCTTTGTCCGGGCATTGGGTTGACCTATTTGCAGGATTGCACCTTATCTCGTGGGAAGAAGGGGCTAAAGGCCCAGAAGGTAAAAGCAGCTGGTAAAAGACAAAAGCCTAGAAATAAAACCTCGAGATGCTTCGCCCAGGGATCCCCGAGAAGGCAATAAAAAGCCTCTTAGCAAGAAACAAGAGGGACCTGGAAAATAACAAAACAAGACCTAGTCAGAGGATAGGGGGTCTCATCACGAGCCAACCTATTAGGTCCATGGGTACCTAACAGTATGACATTGCTACCATCTGTTTACCATGCCAGGGCAGTGACCTTTGGTTGCATGGCCAAGGGAAAGGGGGTCTCATCACAAGCCAACCTTCTCATCTCTGTGAAAGTACTTGTGGGTAACGCTATCAGCTCTGGTCACCATGCCAAGGCAGTGTCCCCTGGTTAGTTCTTGAACAAAAAAGAAAATAAAACAATAAAACAAGAATAAAAAGAATAAAGGCAAGAATGGGCTTGAAAAAAATGCATCCATGACAGGTACAGCTCGCCTTCTACAAAGGCACAGGTAACACTTATGCATCCTTGACCCTCACTGCACCCACATGTTTGGACATCCCCTAACCACATCACCTCACTTACATGGCTTGGATGAGATCTTCTTGGAAACTTTCCTTTTCTTGTGGACACTAGCCCAATAGGACGTCTTGTCTTTTTCTCCAATCTTGTATTGCAGGTTTTTGTAATATCTTGGAGCTATTGACTGATGTATTAGGGGTTTTATGCATATGTTTAATAATATTGATGATGAGATGTGATTGACATTGCTATGATCCCTGTGACTGATGAGCCCATGGAGGGCGTAGCTTTTGATGTGCAGGACCATGCTTGACAGACAGGTACCATTTGGACCGGTACACATGGGGAGATGACCAGTTTGGACCTGCATGGGGCTGAAGAGCCCACCAGATGGATGCTGAGACCCCATTAGGGGGCAGAGACAGGATGGAGATGGATCAGGGCCTTGCACCGGAGAAGAAGAGGACGTTCCATTAGGGGCACTTTGGCTGAGCTGGACCTACGGGGATTGACCCACTTGCAGTAGAACGTTGGCTCCAGATGACCTAGGATGTCACCAGGAGGCTTATGATGTCATCATGAGCATATGGCAGATGGACAGGGTGTTTGGCACGTGTGGCAGTTTGGAAGAGCCCAAGGAGGGCTAACGTTTTGCTTCTGGATGCTACACTGGCCCTAGAAAGGGCTAACGTCTCCCTCAGAGGGGCTTGACGTCTCACCTTTTGCTTGATTAGGGCTTTTACTTAGCATTTAATGTAAAAACAGTATAATTTTGACATTATGGCCTTGTCGGCCTTTTTATGACCCAAAAAGTAAAATTAGGTCATTGATACACTATATATTGAGGGTTTTCACTCATTTTTATCATCACAAATTCACTCACTCATAGTGAGGTCTGATTTTTAGCGCCCTATTAGTGTTTTTGGCTGAACTAAGTGATGTGCACTTGTTGAAGGAAGAGATTTTTGGGCATTTATGGTGTTTCTCTTGAAGGAAGGTGTTACAACTAGGGTTTGCATGGTTATTTCTTCATGAATTGTAAGTGTTTCTTTTGCAAAACTTCTTATTGAATGGTTGTAGTTTAACTTCCTTGCATATTGCTTATAAATTTGCTGAATCAAAACCCTAGGTGACAAGCACACAAGTAGGTCCTTGTCTCATGTCCCCTGATAGAGAAACCTTCAGCCATTGAAAGAGAGGAAGAGAGCCTAGTCGTAGCTACACTCCTTGTTTTTGTTTCCCCTGTGCTAGCTGTACCTTTTAAAATCCAAGAGGAGGAAGACGTCCCAGGCCTAGGTTACCTACACTTAGGGCCGTTTTTTCTTTAGGGTTTGATGAAAGAGCCTTGCTGTAGCAACACTCTCCCTCTTTAAGCCCTCTTGTCTTGATTTTGCGCTTCATCTGAGCTAGCCGTTTGCCGGGAAGGAGAGAGCACGAGGCCTTGCTTTTGCAACACCGAAGTGAGCCTCTCTCCCCTAGGGTTCTGTCTTTGAGGCCTTGCTTTAGCAGCACCTTGAAACTTTTCCCTCTAGTCCTTTGAAATCTCATCTCCTTCAACCTGTGCATCCTTCACTTATTGACTCCATTCTACACTAAGGCATTGATCCCAAGACCTCTAGCGTTGAAGTAAGACTTTGATCCAAACACTCTCAAAACTTGAATTTAAAACCCTAACTGCACTGACCCTAAGTTGCTGACGTCACTCTTGGTTATTTCATCTGAATGCAACAATGTTTTACTTAATGAGCAATTGAATGGTTGTTGAAGGCATTAATTGAGTTAAGAAGTGAATTGTTGTATTGACTGCTGTATCATTCTAGTATTTATTGGTGAAGTGACATTACTGCTATTGCTATTTTGTAAACATTGACTTCGTCAACATTTACTTTTAAACTGCTCATATTGAATACTAGATAGTTTTTAATATATATGAAGTACTAATCCAAGATTGCACATATCAGTTTCCTTGTTGTGTTGTCTCAAGCAGGTGCTTTTCTTTTCTTTGGTAATACTTTATTATTGGCTGTTTAGCCGGGACTATCTGATTGGCGGTGATCTGTGAAAGGGGGAACTTGCCCTTGTCCTATTATCCTTTGCCCTTTCAAAATCCCAAGTCACCGGGGACGTCTCCCCTGGGCCTAGCCTCCCTAAAGAGAAAGAACCTTTCCATCGTGGTGACATTGGGTGGGATAGGTTCCTCTTACGCCAGTTTGGCCCTCTACCTTATAGCCTTTTATCCTAGCTACAAACTGTGCGATAACACACCCCCAAGGAGTTAGCTTCTCTAGCTCTTTCTTTATTTGACTCCATTAACCCAATAGTAAAGGCACTAGTCATACTTTTTTGCATTGGAGATATAAAATCATTGCCTTGGGAAACACAAATTTTGGTTTTTTGAGAGGTTTCTTGCTTGAAGTTGGTTTACCTCATTGAGAGGAGTCTTTGCCTACTAGGGCATCCCCTTTCTCCCACTACTTCTTGCTGTTGTTATAGAATTACGTCTTCAGCCATTAGGGCTGCAGAAACCCTAACTCATTTGCTTGAATAACTCTCTTATCAACCATTGGATTTTGCTCAAAGTTTGCACATTTATTCTTCTTGGTCCAACGCACTTTTTGACAAAGTTTGAGGGGATTTCAGTGGCTGATTTTTTTTCTATAATACATTGAATGTTACAGCCATAAGGCTGATATAATTTTTTGTAGACAAGTGTCTACAACAGCCTTATCTTTTTGTGTTAGAATATTGGTTTTTCATCTTTAGTTTAGCTAGTCATTTACTAGTCTTTCTCTTGCATTTTCTGCTTGATCTCTAGCATTTATTGAGCAACTTATATTACCATATTATTGCCGATAGATACTGTTATCTATTGCTTCAAATTAGGGACAACAAGCTTAACTTGCTGATCCAACTAACATACATTATTGCAAAGTGTCTTTTCCTGTGTCTCGGGCAGGTATTTCACCATTTGTAGGTTACTCAACACACTTGGCAATTCTTGGACCTTCTCAAGACTTCATTCCACACTTTTCACTCCACTTAGACTTGACCTCTAGGGGCTTGACTTCCATTTCCCTCCATCTCCATTTCAATCCCCCTAGGGTCACCGGGATCTCCTCCCTAAAGTGACCTAGTCACCCTTGAAGTGTGGGACCTACTTCGAGGTGACATTGGGTGTAGGATTCCAAAGTTGTAGCACTTGCTTTGTGGTTGGGTCGGGCTTTTCCCAACCTACAACTTGCGCTATAAGATTTTGGCACCGTTGTCGGGGAAGATTTTGACTCTTCTTCATACCCTAACGATACTTTGCTAAGCTATCCCAAAACCTTTCCCTTAGCTTACCTAGCGACTCCACCCGAGGGACGTTCCCTTTCCACCTTTTTTGATGAGTTCATTTTGAAACTCATTTGGCGACTCCACCTTCCCAGAATCCTTCTTTCCCCAAACCTTTTCCCTTTGGGAGGTTCAAGCCTTCTAAGGTTTACCAAAGAAGGCCTCCTCTCAAGTCTCCCATTGCCAAAACCCTTTTCCATAATACCCTTCCTCTTGTTCCAATGGCTTGCCCTTGGGCAAGGGACCTCTACAAATCCTTTAACATGGCCAATATCCAAGGTTACCCTAACAAAATGCCAACATAAGTCAACAAGTGGTTGCCAAAGTTCCTAGAAAATAATGTGATCACTGCCGAAGACCACATTTATGTTCTGGGCCGGGATATGGACAATGCAGGTATTGATCATGAAGATGTGGCCATGAGACTATTTGCTTCATCATTGACTGAAGAAGCCCTTGATTGGTTCAAAGGACTCCCTGATAATCATATCATGATCTATGATGCTTTTTCCACCTTATTCAAGAGTAGATGGTCGAGAAAAGAAGATGGCGGGATACTTGGTACTCGGTTCAATCAAATAAAGAAAAAGGAGAATGAAACAGTAAAGGAATTTATTTCAAGATTTGACAGGTTGTACAATCAAATTCCAACAGATTATCCTCCTACAACATCATCAGTTCGTCTCCTTTACATGAATGCCTTTGAAGGACAGTTCCGATACATTCTTAAAGATAAAAAGCCCACGTCATTGGCAGAGGCTAAAGAGTTCAGTATCGACATTGAAAAAAATCTCCTTAATTCAAAAATATAACCTTTTCCGTACCCTCGTAGCAAGACAAAATCAAGGACGAAGGTTTCCAACAATAGTGTTCCTGATCCGATTACTTTCCTGACTCAGAAGATAGACCAAATGAATACTCAGTTTGTTCAGGTGCAGAATCAACCTATGAACCGTATGACTACAGTGGAAAGAAATCAATCTGCTGCCAGACCTTAGTTTGCCAAACAATAGGGAAATTGCATCGGTTGGAAACCAAGACCTCAACAAGAGGCAAAGGCCCTGGATACTTTGAAACTTGTTGGGATAGTTGATATAGAAGCTTGGTGTCTCCCATGCCAAGAACCCCACAGGGAAGACGAGTGCCCTTGACAAGACGAAGATTATCCTGACGATATGAACTTCAGGATTTGCAATCTCAACGATGAACAGGTTACTCAAGAACAGATCAATGAAGCCAGGAGAATAGGAGAAAGAGAGGGGAGACTTCGGGCCTTAAGTAAATTGACAGATGATCAGAAGAAAGAATTGAGGAGGAGGGAAATCCTAACCTATAGAAGAAAAAATTCTTCATCCCCTCCATCACAATCTAATACTCCTCTTCCATCAACAGAAAAGGCGGCTCCACCACCTCCACCATGGTATGTGAGTTGCTTCCTAAGCCAACTCCTACAGATGGCATTCAGTTGAATATAGATGTTGCAAACATGTTTGGAAAACTGAATATGACGGTCCTAGTGACAAAGATGTGTAATATCCCTTCTGTAAAAAGGGAAATTTTGAGGATATTACAGGTGCCAGCTGAGAAGGAGGATCCTCCCATCATTTTGAATATTATGTATTTCAATCGGCCAAGAGACAAGAACCCTCCCTTGTATCTTTCAATAGGCATGAATGGCCTTCGCTTGAACAACTGCATGCGTGATTCAGGGGCCTCAACAAATGTCATATCATTGAAGGTAATGAAACAACTTGGTTTGAAGACAACCTGAACCTTATGGCAATGTTTGTGGTATTGATTCAAGAAGAGTTGAGGTTTTGGGAGTATGTGAAGACGTTGAGGTATTTTTGATAGATTTTCCACATATCAGCTTCCCCATGGACATATTGGTGATCGATGTCCCTGATGCCTGGGGGATGCTTTTGTCAAGGACTTGGTCCTTAGCCCTTGGAGGTTTCCTTAGCATGAACCTTACATATGCATATATTCCCATGGGCGATGGCATGTATGAGATCTTGCATAACAGGGAAAAAAAAGATACACATGTGATGGATTTGAGGGGCCCCAACTATGTCAGTGGACACTACCATGATATTCCTCCACAAGTTCTTGAGTATGATCCATCTGAGTTACCTTTCATGCAGGAAGATTAAATAGAGATGTTTCTCCCATGGACAGATAAAAAGAAGACTGCAAAGTACCATGGGAAGGAGCTGGGATCTATCCATATTATACAAAAGGAAGATGAGAAACATAAATAAATTGTCAAAGATACAGTCCACACAAAGCCTCCATGCGATAAGAATACACCTTGCATCAATTTCAATGAAGGAAGTCTTGTGCTCATGTGGGACAAAAGAAAGGGCAAGCCCAGATATGACCAAGAAGACAACAATTCTTGGCTTGGCCCTTACATCATCATGAAGAAGTCTGACAAAGAAAGGTACTATCTGACAACATTAGACCAGAGAAAGATGCCACTACCAGTAGATGGGTCTCTTCTCCAACCTCACATCCAGGTCACATGACTTCTTTAGGGCCCGTGCCCCAGGTAAGTAGGTAAGTCATTTTGATTCCCTACATTTGCATCTTGATTGCTCATACTAGTTTAGAAGCATTTCATTTTCATTTTGCTCTACTTGCACTATTGATTTCATGCTTAGTTTAGAATTTTTTGAAAAAATGTCAAAATTTTCTTTTTCTAGCTTAGTTGGTTTTGATTATGATCATATGAGAACAAGGATGAGTAGGCCATCCTGCACCTGATAGTTTGATGTTTCCTTGCATGCACAGGTCTACCAGGAGATGTTGTGGCTCTCATGCACTCTACGACGAGCACATGTCCCCAAGTAGGAGCCAGATGTTATCCCCATTTTGTGGATAACTAAGGAGATTATGTCTCGAGGCCCTTAAGTTGCAGATATGGAGTGCCGAGAGACTACATGACCAACAGTACCCTTTACACAGATGGAAAACCCACTCACCACGACAGATGGTCACACTTTTGTAGATGGCATCCACCACACCAGTTGGCTTCCGGAAGGTAATGGGCCTTGCTCCATGAGGTACAAGTCAGTATTATGGTGAGCATTATTTCAATATTTAAGCCATGTGATTATGTTGTATCTTAGATTGCTCTAGTTTTCATGATATATGCTTGGACATTATGCCTTTTGCCCTGCTTCACCTTGGTGGTTGACATTGTGCCCTAGCAAGTGGTTTTCCTTGGGGATGGGTTTGCTACTGGGAACTCCCTTAATGAGCCATCGTACCGTTCCTGACCATACTTACCACTTTCCATCATTGTTTCCCTCCATTTCCTTATCTCTTGGGATTTTAGGGTGTATTGACCCAAGAAGGGGTTGTCCCTCATTCTATGGGAAGAAGGGGCTGAAAGTTCAGAGGGGTTGATGTTGGGTAAAAGATAAAAGCCTTGCATAAACCTTTTAGATGCTTCGCCCAGAGATCTCCCAAGAAAGCAATGAAACACTTATCTTTGAGTAAAGGGGACCCACAATATAATAAAGAATGCTTAAAAGGTTAGTTGAAGGATAGGAGGTCTCGTCACGAGCTGACCTATCACGTCCATGAATATCTAGTGGTATGACATTTCCATCATCTGGTCACCAAACCGGGGTAATGGCTCTCAGTTGCATGGCTGAGAGAAAGGGGGTCTCATCACGAGCCAACCTTCTCATTTCCATTAGGTGTTTGTGGGTGACATTGCCATCACCTGATCACCACGCCAAGGCAATGACCTTCAACCTCTCCTTATGCTATATTGAAAGAAAATAAAGAAAGAAAGATAAAAGGCAATTGATGGGCTTGGAAAAGTGCATTGCAGACGAAGGTACCACACACCCTCTACAAAGGCACCCATGAATGAGACACTACGAACCCTTGTATGTCATGAGCCCTATTCCCATTGCGTCTTGACCCCAACCACTTCATCCACTTTACATGGCTTAGAGAGGGATCTCTTGGAAACTCTCCTTGACCTAGGGCGAGATCTACCCAATAGGACACCTCGTCAACCCTCCCATATTCAAGCTTGACAAGTCGCATAGTGTCTTTGAGCAATTAATTGTTTGATATAGTGATCTTTGATGCACATGCTTAGGTGGCTTATTTATTGATTGGATTCACTTATCATGATGTTATGACTTGAGATCCTTGGAGGGTGTGCTCATTTGTCTTTGCAGGACCTAGTTGGTGGACAGTTTTGGGAGAACAAGCCTAGCTTGGGCTTCCATGGAGCTACAAGCACATAGGTTGGATGCCAAGGACCTGCATGCTGAATGAGAAAGATCAGACTTGGAAGGCCTTGATGATGACTTGGACAACATAGCCCAACCCTCGTTTTCCAAACGATTTTCCCAAGAGGGGCAAAACGTCCTCTTTTTGAGCTTGATGTCATGTTTTGGGGCTAGGCATGGTGGTGAGATGATATGCTTTGTCACTTGGACGTTTTGAGGGGTTTGAGATCTTTACCTTGAAGGAAGACATTTGGATGCTTGACACGTGGCTTTGGGAAGCCTTACTACCCTCCTACATCACCAATGACCTTCTCCTATTGCCAAAACGTCCCCTAAAGGGGTGATGTCCTTGTAAATTAGGGTTTTATTTGTGAAGAAAGTGAAATTTTAAATGAATTGTTTAATATTACTTTGTTAAGGGTGCAATATTAAGGTTGTTGACCCCTAATCTTGTGTTTTACCCCTTAATTTGTGGACAAGTCACCTTAGTGACATTTGTATAAATAAGAGATCATAAGATCTCATTTTAACATAACTCTCCCTCATTGTGAGAAGTATTGGTCTGAAATTTTCGCTACACTTGGCTCTTTTTATCTCTTGTGCACTTGTTTATGGCTATATTGATGAATGGTTGATGGAGGAGTGAGGTGCTAGCCTTGGATGATGTTTTCTAGACCTTATGGTGGATTATCTTGGCATTTCGCTTGATCTTGGTATGGTCTTTTACTATTATGCTTTCATTTTTTCAAGTCAAGGATTGTTGTGCTAGGATCTAGGTGGTAAGTATAAGGGCTTACACCCCCACCATAGTTTTCATCATTTTATGCTTCATCTCATTGATTATACAAGGGTTTGCTAAGAGAAGTATAAGGGCATACACCCTCTTAGCTTAAACCCTAGCTAGAGAGACTTACCTTGGGAAGTAAAAGGGCTTACACCCCTAAGGAGGTAGCTTCTCTAGCTCTTTATTTATTTGATTCCATTAACCCAATAGTAGAGGCAATATTCATAATTTTTTGCATTGGAGATATAAAATCATTGCCTTGGGAAACACAAATTTTGGTCTTTTGAGAGGTTTCTTTCTTGAAGTTGGTTTACCTCATTGAGAGGAGTCTTCCCCTACTAGGGTGTCCCCTCTCTCTCACTACTTCTTGCTGCTGTTCTAGAATTACATCTTCACCCATTAGGGCTGCAGAAACCCTAACTCATTTGCTTGAATAACTCTCTTATCAACCATTGGATTTTGTTCAAAGTTTACACATTTATTCTTCTTGGTCCAACGCACGTTTTGGCAAAGTTTGAGGGGATTTCAGTGGCTGATTTTTTTGTTGTAATACATTGAATGTTACAACCATAAGGCTGATATAATTTGCTGCAGAAAAGTGTCTACAAAAATCTGATCTTTTTGTGCTAGAATATTGGTTTTTCATCTTGAGTTTAGCTAGTCTTTCTCTTGCTTTTTCTACTTGATCTCTAACATTTATTGAGTATCTTATAGTACCATATTATTGCTGATATATACTGTTATCTATTGCTGCAAACTGGGGACAACAAGCTTAACTTGCTGATCCAACTAACATACATTATTGCAAAGTGTATTTTCTTGTGTCTCGGGCAGGTATTTCACCATTTGTAGGTTACTCAACACACTTGGCAACTCTTGGACCTTCCCAAGACTTCATTCCACACTTTTCACTCCACTTAGACTTGACCTCTAGGGGCTTCACTTCCATTTCCCTCTATCTCCTAGTGGAAAAACTGGGCAAGGACAAAAACTCGGCAAGGGTCCTGAAAACATTGGCTCGGAAAAAATCGGCGAAAAAATCGGAAAAACTCGGGAAACATTAAAAAATACATAATTTATTCATTTTTTTTTAAAATTTTAAACATTTTTCAATATATAAAGCAAAAACAAAATCGTATAAACAGATAGGCACATAAATACAGAGAAAGAAGCGATATATATTATATAGTGGATGCCAAACAAAAACCGATACATCAAAGTCATTACTGAAAGTCTAAAATCAATACAAAATGACATCAATGATCACATATATAAATGTATATGTCCCAAAACTAGCAACTAGCTATATGGTATCAAATTATCAATGCCCTCTCCCCCTTTTATGGGATAAAATCAGGGGCTGTTTGCTAGGCCTTGAACTAGAGGCAGAAGGCCCTGGTCGGACATCAATGCTGGATGGAGGACTAGCAACTCCAATATGTGTAGAAAGTGGTGTTCCACTTTCAACTAGCTCATCATCCTCCATGGTGTATGGATGAATCTCCTCCTCCTCCTCCTCCTGCTGGTGCTGTTGCTCCTGGTCCCCTTCCTCTAATCATGCAGGTGCCTCATCCAAGAGAGGCACCTCAATCTCCACCCTCCACTTAGACAATATATCAATATTGTCCAAAGAAATGGCATCCACTTTTGGCTCTTTCTCTATCTGCCTCATCCAAAGTCGGAGATTGTAGTGGACGTACACCAAGTCATTAAGACGTGGGAATGCCAACCTGTAAGAGG
>JASDQU010100150.1:764522-777920 GCA_032191745.1 Picea mariana | reverse complement strand
GCCTCATCCAAAGTCGGAGATTGTAGTGGACGTACACCAAGTCATTAAGACGTGGGAATGCCAACCTGTAAGAGGGTCATAAAAGACTTGATGAGTGTTGAGGGTTATAAATTTAAATTACAATAAATGTAATTGACTAATTGCTTTGTTAAAGTTCTAAGTTCTAAGTTCTAACCTATTGCGTCTTTTGGAATGTATTTTGTCAAAAATACTCCAATTGCGCTCACAACCCGAAGAGCTACAGGTTTGACTGAGTATTCTAATGGCAATTTTTCGTAAATTTGGTGCTTTTGTGCCATAGTTCCTCCACCAAACATCTGCAATAGATAAGAAAGAAAGAACACATTAAAGTTTTAAACAATGAACATAATCAACTTTCAAATAAACATTTAAATTTTGAAATTTAAAATACATAATTGAATTTTATAAATCTAATGACTTACGTGGCATCAAACGGGTCCTTAGCCTGACTGCATCTTCAAAGCCAAATAATCCAGCACATTCTCTATACATCTCTATCTCGTGATTTATTTTATCGCGAATGTTAGCATCAGGTACCATCCTCCGAAGACAAGTAAAGAGGCCATCCATCACCTCGTCATCAAAGTCAAAGTTGCATTTGTAGGAAAATGCAGGGTTGAGGAAAAACACTACTGCATGAATGGGTTGATGGAGCATTCTGGTCCACCGACTATCAATCAAATCCCATATCATCATCTGTCTGTTGAACCCAGGGGTACCCTTTCCCTCATAATAAGCTCGGATAGATTCTTTGGCCTTATCCATGGCTTCATACAAATAGCCCATTACGGGCTTATCGCCATCAACCAATCTCAGAACCTTTACCAAAGGTTCAGCAACGGAGCAAACTTCTTCTACTCCTTCCCAAAAGGAGTCATTGTACACCAATCTAGCAATGGCTCTACCATCCTCTTGCCTGCTATATCTGCAATCACGCCACTCACCAGAAACAAACATTTGCTTCAACTCATACTGACATTGAAGCAAAGACTGGAGGGTGAGGAAGTGTGTCGCAAAACATGTGACTGCCAGACGTCGCAACTCCCTATCATTGGTGTATGTCCTCATGAGGTTGAGAACAAAAGCATGGTTATATATGTACTTAGGGATGCTCTTTGCCTGATCAATCACCTCCTTGACGAAGGGAATTTTCCCCACATCCTCAAGCATCAAATCAATGTAGTGTGCAGCGCGTGGAGTCCAAAACACTGTGCCATGCCTCTCCATAAGCATCCTACCAGCAGCCACATAATTCGTTGCATTATTTGTCACGATTTGGACCACATGGCGTGCACCAATCTCCTTGATGAACCCATGCAACAACTCACATAATAATGCTGCATCTTTCACATGTGCGGATGCATCAACTGATTTTATGAACATGGAACCTTTAGGATAATGTACCAAGAAATTGTGAAGGGTTCTACCCTTCCCATCTGTCCATCCATCAGACATCACTGTGCACCCGGAACTTTCCCATGATTCCTTGAACTCCCCCAACCTGGCATTGATGTCCTCCTTCTCTGCTTGAAGAATAGGCCTCCGCAACTCCTCATATGAAGGGGCTTTAAACCTTGGGCCAACAACTGCAATGGCATCACATATCGACTGCCAAAATGGGTTGTTTCTGGTGATGGTGAGAGGTAAGTCACTCCAGAAAAGACACCTCCCCATTAACCTGCTTGCTTCTTGCTGCTCCCTTTTTTTAATCACTAATTTAATTGATGGTTGTGCTCCAGGTCCAGTTCTTGGAACAAAGTAAGATGAGATCTTCCCAACAGGTGAATCTGCGGCTGTGGAGCCCCTCCCACTACCCTCAGTGGCATGGGAAGATATCCCTGGTGAACTTTGATACATCTTATAAGCTGCAAGTTCAGCTTTTTTTGTAGTTGACTCTTCCTTCTTTTTGTCCTTTGCATTAATTGCATCATGGGCAACTCTCATAATCTCTGGGGTCACGTTGCTACAAGGCCCAACATCAAACCCCAGAATTTTGGCCAAATGGTATTTCAACTTGTATACTCCTCTTTTAATACGTGTCCTACATAATTTGCATAATAAAGATTGTCGGTTTGTTCCTTCTTCAGGTTCATCATACTCCCACATTGGATCCAAGGCTCTAGGCATGTTTGTTGAGTGCTATGTGAATGGACCTAGGGCAAAAAAACACAAAAAAATACATTAAACCCCACTTGAAAATGAAATTGCAGCATATTAATTTAAAAAATCAGCCATCCAAAGAAGAATGTTAGCCATGAAAAATGGCATCAACAAGGTGGCTAAAAGACTAAAAAAACAAGCTAAATGCCCCAATGAAACTTTCCAAAAAACCCCTTACATTTTGTTTGTTCTATAAATTATTGGCAAGATGATAAAAAAAAAAAAACTAAATCTAAGCAAACAAAGAAGCAAGAAAACATGCAAGTGTATGGAAACAATTAGCATACAAATTGGGAAGGGCATACATACCTGTGCTTGGAGGTTGTGGATGAAAATTTCAAAGATCCAACCGGTTGAAGTTTGAACCTTGCTCCACCACAAAAATCTTCAAAGTTTGTGGATGAATCCACTACCCTGCCTTTGCACACCTCAAAAATGCTTGATGGCCTCCACAAACTTCTTCTCTTGCTGCTCCACACACAAAAAAAAACAGAATGACCAAAAAAAAATCGAAATTGGGTTTTTATCTCGCGCCTTGGGCGACCCTGCCGATTTTTGCAGATTTTTACCCGATTTTTTGAAAAAATCGCGCTTTTTTCTCTATGCAAAAAATCGCGATTTTTTCTTTTGAAAAAATCGGCAGGCTTAAACAAGCGCGATTTTTCTGCGTTTTGTCGATTAAACGGCGATTTCTTCTACTAGGCTCTATCTCCATTTTAATCCCCCTAGGGTCACCGGGATCGCCTCCCTAGAGTGACCTAGTCACCCTTGAAGTGCGGGACTTACATCGAGGTGACATTGGGTGTAGGATTCCAAAGTTGTAGCACTTGCTTTGTGGTTGGGTTGGGCTTTGCCCAACCTACAACTTGTACTATAACAAAGCCATTTTGACTGTTATTTTTCCTATCAGTTAAGAGCACATTTCTAATAGTTTCTCTAAACATTGTCTTTGTCATGAATCTCGTGCAAATTCTATATCAAGTTTATTAAAGTCCTTTATGAATTTTCCAACAGAAAGTTTGCATAATAAATTGTTTAAGTTCCATGGCTCTGTATCTATATTTTGCCAATCTAATCAACCAAGGAAGCTATACAAATAGTCAGAATAATTGAACAACACCATTTTTAGGGGTGTTATAAGAACATTCTAGAGTCATCATTTTGCAGTTTTGCAAGATAAATTGTTTGCATAATAAATTGTTCAAGTTCCATGGCTCTGTATCTATATTTTGCCAATCTAATCAACCAAGGAAGCTATAGAAATAGTCAGAATAATTGAACAGCACCAATTTTTAGGGGTGTTATAAGAGCATTCTAGAGAGTCATCGTTTTGCAGTTTTGTAAGATAAAACCAATGAGAATGGATGTAATGCATAGTGCTACTGTAAATATGGGACCCTATTCTCTTCCAGGCAGTCACAGGAGAGATTTCAGTGCACATGTTTCTGGTGTAACGATAAATAGTGCAGAAAACCATCATTGTTAGCAATTTCGTAATTAGGGATGAGCTCAACGAGGAAGGTAGCTGTACATAGAAAGGATGCATCATTTAATAGGATATCCGATAAAGCTTAATATGGCACAAGAATGGTAAAAGCTAACTGATTTAATAACTTGATATAATGTAAGAACAAACTTTTCTGTTTGGTGTTTACAAATTTCATCAGATCGGCAATGCTTTTTGCACCCTACAATTTATGTCAGGAGGCTACATAGCTGTTCGCTGCTGTATTTAATAAATTGTGTTATTTTTTTCATGAAAGTAAATGCCTGAAAATTGATGTTAAGTCTTCGTGTCAGCTGCACAATCAAGTAGGAAATGCTTTTTGTCATATAGTAGGTCTGTATGCATGGTTGGCATGCCCTTTTCTCCTTTGGGATTGCTCGTTTCCCCATCTTAGTTAGGTACATTGTTTCTCTGTTTTAGTTTTTTATCGGGACCTTGCAATTCCTGATGACTATTGACTTGCCTTAGTTCCCTATTTTGAGCACAATTTTAGTTTTTTAGTAATTCTGGAACTACGTTTATTTTTTGTGTATGCCAGTTCTTTACGAGCAATACCTTTTCTGTATTGTTGACTTTCTTTGTTAACTGTGCCCAATTGTATTATTAAAAACCTCCCGATGATATCCTTTCATGTAGTTTGAACATCTAGTCAGTTTGAATGTAAGGTGTTTCACTACAGACTCCCTTAAAGGTATCAGGTCTAAGAGATCACTGGGTCTAAGAAATCATTGTCAAATCATTTCCAACTTTGGAAAGATTAACTAAACAATGTAATTCAACATGTTTTTTAATCAGAATATTCAGTTTTTTTCATTTCAATCATGAACCAGATTAATGAACTTGAGCTGTCTACACGCTGCACTTTTTGATATGTGAAGATATTTCATAATAGGCAAAATTTAAGCAAGTTAATTAACAAGAGTATAGTTGGCAAGGATAATTTATGTTAAATGATTATTGCTGATTAGGAATATGAATAATTTGTTAATGCTATTCTGTCTACAAAGAAGAGTTATCATTCCATGCAATGCGTATTAAATGGTGGGTTAGTTGTTACTGATAGAGACATGAAGAGAACGTTGAGAGCTACTGTTGGGAAGCACAATGCAATATAGAAACAGTGGCTACACTATCCAATTCATATCAACCACATATTTCAGTTATGATGACAGAGGGTTAGGTTCAACCTGTCTTAAAATACTCTCTACTTAAAATTTCAGATTTCTTATCAAGACAAATCAAAGGGAAAAAATACAGAATACGACTGCAGAAACTTCTGTCAATGGACTGCCCAATGGAAGCACAATGAAAAAAGCAGTTGTTTATAATGTTGGACAATAAAGCTGTAAACCACCTGGGAATAGACTGTTCTCCAACTCCTCCGAAATATGTCACTGTAGGCATGAAAAAGGGAGGAGAACCAGAATGAGGCTCTGCTAACATATAAGCAAAGTCTAGTAGATTTAGGTCAGCAGCTCTGTTTAGAGTAGAATGGTTTTACAAAAATGAGAAAAAGAAATGTTAAATAGTTGAATGGGATTGATTTAAAGAGGATTACTCACCAGATAGGAGCTTAAGTAAGTTTGGCTAACTAGCCTGGCAGACATTAGTCCCAGAAAATAGATGGACATGTTATATATTGATATAATGGATGTTTTGCTCTAGCTGGATTTTTTTTTAAAGCTACAAGACACATTTGGCCAAAACTCTTGTCGGCAAGATAATGAAAATCTCAGGAAAAGCAGAACTTGCCCAGATACTCACTCAGTAAAATGAACCACTAATGCTGTTATTTGTGGAAGATTTTTAGCCTTTAACAGATTAGGTTATAGGGATAGAATTTAAGTAGTTACACTACGTCATCCAGCAGTTTTGACCTGAAGCCAAGATGGTGACATTTGGTGCATTGCGGAAAATATAATTTTAATAATGCTCACGAATGACTGAAAAAGTACGTCAGTGGGACTCAAAAGTCCATCTAGTAGTGACAAACTGTGAGAGTGCCAAAGCAACTCCTAGAAGCTAAAAGATGAAATTATATAATAAAATAAACTAAATCACTGAAAGAGAAAAGTAACTAGAAGCATAAACCTAGATACAAAAGGGCTACATATCATCATAAGTAGGTATGTATTGAGAGGTGGAAGAGGAAGTCCCAACAATCACATCAGAAGTAGAAACGGAAGTGGAGGAAGATGAAGATGTCCATGTTGTACCCTATTGGGAGGAACCTGGTGATGAAATAGTAGTTTCTCAAATGGGGGCCCCAAGTAATTGAACTATTTTGAGTGGGATTGAGAACTCTTCAAAGGCATCATGGGAGTGGATCTACCAGAAAAAGATAGAGAGGAGGTTCATGGTCTCGTTGATCTAGTATCATAAATGTCCTCGGTCTTTGCCTACCACTTGCTATGACCAACGGAAAAAATACAAGGAAAGAAGGAAGTGATCCACCTAATGGAGTTCATTCCGGGAGGTCCCTGTAAGATTTTGTTGAGATTTGGGTACCTTGGAAAGTGGTCCCCTTGTGTTTGTGAGCTTCTAAACACATGAGGGAAGTACTTTGTACCTTGTACTATGTACTTTATGTCTAATTTCACTTTGACTTAGGAGATTTAAGACAAAAGTGAAATTTGGTCATTTTAGCCTAAAGTGACAATTAATTCACAAAGTATAGACATAAAGTGAAACTATGGAAACTTAAGTAAAGTGGCTTTTGAGTTGAGATTTAGATGAGTTGATCTCAAGCATTGATTAGGGATGAGATGAGATGATCTCATCCACCCAACTTTTAGGTTTCCTTATGCATCCTAAAGGAGGGTGCAAGGGGCAAAGGAGAGGTCATTCACTCATTTGTTCGCTCCAAGAGTTTG
Source organism: Picea mariana (assembly GCA_032191745.1). Lineage (NCBI taxonomy): Eukaryota > Viridiplantae > Streptophyta > Pinopsida > Pinales > Pinaceae > Picea > Picea mariana. The sequence goes on along the minus strand of JASDQU010100150.1, from coordinate 771,359 downwards.
AGAGAGAGCAAGAGGATGAGGGCTGAGTTTGAGAGGAAAGCTTGGGCGCCTACTTGCATGGAGGGCTCATGGAGGCTTAGTTCCCTATTTATTTATTGAGGAGTTTCTACATCTGAGGAGGGCACACTTGAGGAGGAGGGCGCATCAACAACGAGGAGGTCTTAGAGTTGTCAGATTGCAGTGAGGTTTGTTTCAAAGGGAGGCTACTCATCAGTATTAGAGTACAGTGGAGGGGTTTCTAGCTCAGAGCTTCTAGTGGGCATTTGGCTTCATCTCAGTGGTCTTGGCAACATTTCTGAGGGGCACACCATTCTAGGGCGCTCTTCCTTTTTTTGGACTTGTGTTTCAACTTGGATCAAGCTGCTATTATATCAGGTTCATCTATATTTTGTACTTATTGTATTCCACCATCTATTGTCCTCATATATAGACATATATTCCAAACTGGTTGTCCCCGGGGGGGTTTTATCCAGGGTCATGTTGACCAAAAATACCTGTGTTCAATTTCATGCGTGTTAGAGTGTAGAACTACTGTATTTTCAGCTGTAAAGATCTCTAGGTGTGTTACATTTATTTTAGTATGCATGTGCTATCCCTTGGTGACTAAAACTACATGTTAGAGCACCTAAAATTACGAATGTAATCGTAACAAATCAGCAAGAAGTTCCTGAACTGTTGGCTGTCCTAAAACAACAACAAAACCTTCATTGATAGTTGAAACTTAGAGCCAACTTGAGGTCAAAGACAGACCTAGTTGGCAGCTTGATAGGACCTGGAAAATCTTCATGGTATCAAAGCTGAGGTGGCTGATTTTTGAGTAGTTTGGACAACATATGAGTGGGCTGTTATAGACATCTTCTTGGCAGATTTTGTGGACAGCCATTGACAGTGTTTAGTGGCTTCTTGTGGGAAGAATTTTGTAGAAGATTGTAGAGTAGTTTGTGCATAGGTTGGACATATTCTTTTCACGCCTGCAGGGACAAGAGTGAGGTTGTGTTTCACGACCTCTTTTCACACCTATATTACTAGGAGTGAGGTCGGAGTTCGCTTGCCTCTTTTCACACTTGTGTTGACAAGAGTGAGGTAACGTTCCTTTGCAGTTGGAACATTAGTTGGACTGCAGTTTGGCAGACATGTCAGCATCTCAGATGCGTGTGGAGGATAGGCTAGATGGGGCTAGCAATTGGTTGCCTTGGAAGGCGAGGATAGTCCTTGTCTTAGAGGACCTCAAACTATGGGATATAGTTGAGGTGCTTGCTCCTGCTATTCTTGTTACTACCCCCGTCTTGGTGGTAGAGTTCAGGAAGAGGAACAACAAGGCAAAGAGGACCATTTGTGATGCAGTGCGGGTTCATATCATTCCCCACTCGACTGGGAAAGATTATGCGTATGATATGTGGGCATCTCTATGCAAGTTGTATGGGAGCTCTAATGAGAATCGAAAGTTGGTTCTTCATGATCGACTGAGGGGCATTCGCATGCTTGAGGATGAGTCGGTTACTTCTTTCCTTGGTAGATACACCCAGATCAGAGACAAGCTTGGAGCCGTCGGAGAGGTGGTGAACCCCAACTCTATGGTGAGGACAACTTTGAACAACTTTACCAAATCTTGGGGTCCATTTGTTCGCGACATTGTTGCCAGGGCGGTTATGCCTACATGGGAGAGGATGTGGGATGAATTCGTTCAGGAGGAGACTAGACTTATAGCAGAGGCCTATGGACAACAACAACAATAGTCAGGTCAGGGTGATGAGGATCTTGCTCTTTGGACAAAGGGCAAGAAGAAGATCGACCGGGGAGGTCGGCAGGGTCCCAAGTTTGGGGCCCCACCACAAGGAGGAGAGAGCAACAGTGGGACGAAGAGAGACACGAGAACAATGAGATGCTTTGCTTGTGGAGAGATGGGTCACTATGCAGGACAATGTCACAAGAAGAAGAAGAAGTAGCAGGATGTGTCAGTAGCGACAACAAAGGAGATAGAGTTCAATGAGCAGTTTGCAAGAGAGTGTGCATTCATGACTACTTTGTCTGCTGTTACACCATCCAACATTAGATGGGGAGATACGACTGACTCATAGCAGTGACTCAAAGGGAGATTAGACTCAGTTTCCTTGGACACCATCTTCAGAGGGGGTGACTGGTCCACCCAGGATAGCTTCAGTTTCAGAGTTTCCGAGCAGACAGAGAGTTGGCGCTGTTATCGCACAGTTTGTAGCAAGGATTAAAGCTTGAGGTTTGAAAGTCAAATTGGCGTAACAGGAACCAATCCCACCCAATGTCACCACAATGGGATGGTTCTTTCTCTTTAGGGAGGTGAGGCCCAGGGGAGACGTTCCCGATGACTCGGGGTTTTGAGGAGGCAAGAGGATTAAAAGGCAAAGATAGATTTCCCCCTCACAAGTCACCACCAAGCAGATAGTCCTGGCTAAACAACCAATAATAAAGTAAACCCCCCAAAGATATACTGACTGAGATAGAGCAACAACAAATGATATATGCAAGCTAGTTCAATGGGTTAGTACTTCATCAAAATAGATGACTATCTGATGAAAATATAAGCAATTTGACAATAAATGTTGACGAAGTCAATGTTTATCAATAACAATGAAAATTATATCACTTCACCAATAAATATTGGAACAATATGGCATTCAATGTAACCAATCAACACTTCATTCAATAAATGCCTTAAATCACCATTCAATTGCTCATAAAACAAAATGTTTGCTGCACAAGGGTATTAATAGCAAGAGATGACGACAACACTTGGTTAGTAGGGTTAGTTTATAAGCTAGGGTTAGTGTAGTTAGGGTTTCAATCAATGTGTTGAGAGTTGTTTGTGATAAAGGTCACTTCAACGTACGAGGTATCTTTAGATCAGTGCCTTAGGGTTAATGGAGTCAAATAGTGGGAAGATGCAAGAGCTGAAGGAGGCAAGGTAAGTAGGTCAAGGACTAGTAGGAGAGGCTTTGGAGTGTTGCTAGAGCAAGGCCCCAAAGTCAAAACCCTAGGGGAGAGAGGCTCACCTTGGTGTAGGTAAACTAGGCCTCGATGCTCTCTCCTCCTTCCTTAACTCAATGGCAAGAATGACTAGCTGAAAGATGAATCATAAAACCAAAACTAGAGGGTTTGATGAAGCAAGGTGTTGCTACAACAAGGCCTTTTCAGCAAACCCTAGAGAAAAAACGACCCTAAGTGTAGTAGACCTAGGCTTAAGACGTCTCTCTCTTCTTGGCCTCTTGATAGTACAACTAGCAATAAATGAAGAAAGGAAGGGAGTGTAGCAACGACTAGGCTCTCTCCTTCTTCAATGGCTAGAAATTTCTCTTAAAGGGGACATGAGACAAGGACCTACTTGTGTGCTTGTCACCTAGGGTTTTATTCAACAAAATTTATAAACATATGCAAGAAAATGAAACTACAACCATTCGTTCAAGAAGTTTTGCAGAAAATTACTCACATATCACCAAGAAATATCAATGCAAACCCTAGTTGTAACACCTTCCTTCAAGAGAAATGCCAAAACATGCCAAAATAGTCCTCATCCAACAAGTGCTCATCACTAAATCAACCAATAACCCAAGATAGGGCGCAAATTTCAGACCTCCTTATGGAGTGAGTGAGTTGTCATGAAAAAATGAAGGTAAAAATCCTTCATTTATATAGTACCATGACCTAATTTTACATTTTAGGTCATGTAAAAGGCTGACAACGCCAAAACACCAAATCATATTGTTTTTACATTAAATTGTCAAATCTAAACCCTAATAAAGCTGAAAAGAAAATAAAATCCCCTCTAAGGGGGACGTTAGCCCCTTCTAGGGCAAATGAAGCATCCTGGAGCAAAATGTTAGCCCTCCTTGGGCTTCTCCAACCTGCCACATGTGCCACTGCTGCCCAGTCTACCTCCCAAGGCGTCCAATAGGCTGGATGATGTCATTGTCATCAAGGGTGACGTCCCAGGCCTTTCAAGGCCAATGCTCCACTGAAAAGGGATCAACCCCCCTAAGTCAAGGTGCGCTGGGGTGCCTCTGGTGGAAAGTCCTCTTCTTCTCCGGTGCAAAGCCCTTGATCCATCTATGTCTTGTCTTCGCCCCCTAATGGGGTCTCAACATCCACCTGGTGGGCTCTTCAGCCCCATGGAGGTCCGAACTGATCATCTCCCCATGTGTACCGGTCCAAATAGTACCTGTCCATCGGGCATGGTCCTGCACATCAAAAGCTACGCCCTCCATGGGCTCATCAGTCACGTGGATCATAGCAATGTATCACGTTTCATCATCAATATTATTAAACATATGCATAAAATCCCTAATACATCAGTCAACAGCTCAAAGACGTTACACAAGCCTACAATACAAGTCTGGAGAAAAAGACAAGGCGTCCTATTAGGCTAGTGTCCACAGAAGAAGGAAAGTTCCCAAAAGAAACATCATCCAAGCCATGTAAGTGTGTGATGTGGTCAGGGGATGTCCAAACATGTGGGTATAGTGAGGGCCAAGGATGCAAAAATGTTACCTGTGGGTGCCTTTGTAGAAGGCGAGCTGTACCTATCATGGATGCATTTTTTCCAAACCCATTCTTGACTTTTATTCTTCATTCTTTTATTCTTTTATCTTTTATTGCTTTTTATTCAAGAGCTAATCAGGGGACACTACCCTGGCGTGGTGACCAGTGGTGACAATGTTACCCACAAGTATTTTCATAGAAATGAGAAGGTTGGCTCGTGATGAGACCCCCTTTCCCTTGGCCATGCAACCAAGAGTCACTGCCTTGGCGTGGTGACCAACTAATGGCAATGTCATATTGTTAGATACCCATGGACCTAATAGGCTGGCTCGTGATGAGACCCCCTATCCTTTGGTTAGGCCTTGTTTTATTATTTTTTCGGGTCCCTCTTGTTTCTTGTTGAGAAGCTTTTTATTGCTTTCTCGGGGATCCCTGGGCGAAGCATCTCAAGGTTTTATTTTTAGGCTTTTATCTTTTACCTTCTGGGCCTTTAGCCCCTTCTTCCCACGAGATAAGGTGCAATCTTGAAAATAGGTCAACCCAATGTCTGGACAAGTGGAATGGGATAGGTGAGCGGGAAACAAGATGGAAAGGTGGTACTATGAAGGGAGCGGACGATGGCTTTTTAGAGATTCCCCCAGTGGCCAACCAAAACCTACAGACACAGGCTTACTAGGGCATCCTGTCAATCCCCCCAAACATGGTCAATTGGGCAAGTGTAAGATCCAAGCAGTTGTTAGAAATAAAAGGAATCAGATGCACATATTCAAAGGGTTTGATGATCAAAGTGACACATACCATGATACCTGGACCAATTACCTCATGGAGCAAGAACCATCTCTGACACAGGACCAAGCCGATGGTGATGGATGCTGCTGCTGCTGACAAGATGAAGATGCTGGAAGAAAGAAAAGGTGGGCCCTCCAAGGCCATGCTAAAGTCAATCCTGCTCTCGGTACTCCATGTCTAGGATCTGTGGGCCTCGAGACATGATATCTTAGTTATCCCTGAAAGTGGGGGATAACATGCGCTACAACTACAGAGCATCAGAGATTGATGAGGAGGAGCAACAGGGCACCACGAAGGCTTGAGCCTCACTTGGCTATAGAGACGGGCATATCAGGTTCTGGATCCACTTTAGGTGGAAGCTACTTGGCGAGAGACCAAGTTGAGGATCTTGGTGAGATGCCGATATCTTGGTACTCTTGGTGAGATACCAAGAGGGGAAGACTCTTGGTGAGATGCCAAGAGAGTGACTCTTGGTGAGATGCCAAGAGTAGTGACCATTGGCGAGATGGCAGGAGGTAGAAATCCTTGGTGGGAGACCAAGGTGAAGATCTTTGGTGTGATGCCAAGATCTAGGTGATCTTGATAGGTGGAGAGACACTTCCATCTATAGATCACACAAATTGAGCAGATATGTGTCAGACTACTTTCATTGATCAGGGTACAACCATACTCACCAAGTATATGCCAGGAGGCAACCATGTCCACTATAGGGATGATATTGGTGGTGACAAGCACTTTCCTCGGTAAGAGGGAGTGTTGAGATTTGGGTACCTTGGAAAGTGGCCCCCTTGTGTTTGTGAGCTTCTAAACACATGAGGGAAGTACTTTGTACCTTGTACTATGTACTTTATGTCTAATTTCACATTGACTTAGGAGATTTAAGTCAAAAGTGAAATTTGGTCATTTTAGCCTAAAGTGACAATTAATTCACAAAGTGGGTGAATTAATAGACATAAAGTGAAACTATGGAAACTTAAGTAAAGTGGCTTTTGAGTTGAGATTTAGATGAGTTGATCTCAACCATTGATTAAGGATGAGATGAGATGATCTCATCCACCCAACTTTTAGGTTTCCTTATGCATCCTAAAGGAGGGCACAGGGGGCAAAGGAGAGGTCATTCACTCATTTGTTCACTCCAAGAGTTTGAGAGAGAGCAAGAGGATAAGGTTTCAGGCATAGTGCAAGGAAAGCTTGGGCACCTACTTGCATGGAGGGCTCATGGAGGCTTAGTTCTCTGTTTATTTACTGAGGAGCTTCTACATCTGAGGAGGGCACACTTGAGGAGGAGGGTGCACTTGAGGAGGAGGGTGCATCAACAGTGGGGAGGTATTAGAGTTGTTAGATTGCAGTGAGGTCTATTTCAGAGGGAGGCTACTCATCAGTATCAGAGTACTATGGAGGGGTTTCTAGATTAGAGCTTCCAGTTGGCATCTGGATTCATTTCAGTGGTCTTGGCAGCATTTATGAGGGGCACACCATCCTAGGGCACTCTTCCTTCTTTTGGACTTGTGTTTCAGCTTGTATCAAGCTGCTATTATA
>JASDQU010100150.1:740106-764445 GCA_032191745.1 Picea mariana | reverse complement strand
ATGTAGAAGATGGTGTGCTCGTTTTACCATTGATGATACCCTCGTCACCCAACCATAGGTCGAAGCCACCCTCCGAGCACCTTAACCTTGATTGAGAATTTCTCCGGAAGTAAACCCTAGGCTAGATAGCCAAACAAAGGGTAGCGGACCTTTCCCCAAGGATAGCGCATCACAAAGAGCTGATCAGATAGTCCAAACCCTAGCCAAGAGATAGTCCAAGCCAACACTGAAACTGCTAGTTGCAGCAGCTGCACCTGCAACTCTCCTCCACATGTGCGCACCAAACTGGGAGCTGTAGTGCACACCAAACTGGGAACTGCAATTCTGAGATGCTGTCAAATGAGAACTGGCGCCCTGTATTTATACTGGTTCTGCCAAATTTGCTGGGGCCGACTTCTCCTTTTGGACATGTGTCTGTTCAGTATATTATTATTATTTATGGCTGACTTCTTTTCTTGGAGGCTAATAACCTAATATAAATTATCTTCTTGAGCCAACAAGGCTTCTAAGGTTATTAGCCAACTCATTAGGGTTTTCTCTTGCTTTCCGGAGCCTTCTATTCTCGTCAGGTTCACACGTGGAGGTAAATACCTCGCGCAACTACCATAATATTAACACTCCCTCCTAGCTAGGGAGGTATTACAGGTAATGGATTTGAGCACAAAAACATACCATTTACCCGATAGCATCAATATAGTCATCTAGACTATTTCATGACAAGATCGTGAGCATCACCATCACCATCAGCTGCATCATCTCTCGAAACCATACTTCATCTGAGTAATTAGACATGATGCTGGATAAGTCACTCTCACCATAGAGTGATAGAAGAGCCACTCTTATAATCTAGAGGAGTAAATGCTCTGAACCAATTTCCATCTGGAAAATCTCTGTTCATCATTCGTCTGGATGGTGATTATTTCCAATAAACTGCTGATAGTCTTCAAGGCAGTTAGAACAGAAATAGAACACAACTGTGTCTATTCATAGTAGTACATAACTACAATCCAGTGGTACACTACCACACCAAGTAACACACAAGTACTTGATCAACAACGTATGGTTGCGAACAGTGGAACACATCCACCACAATAGTCCTCATCTACTATCATACAGTCTTCATAACAAACATTTGATAGCAACCTGCATAGAAACAATGTTATGATATATACTGAATTATTTGGGCCAATCTTTCACTCACATCTGTGAGCTCTGAAAGAATATTTGCATCAAGAATAGTGGAACATATCCACCACAGTAGTCTATATCTACTGTCTTCATAACAATCTTCTGATGCCATCCTGCACAGAAAATATTGTTAAAAATAAACTGAATCATCTGGGCCAATCTTTCACTCACGTTTGTGAGATTTTGAAAGAATATCTGCCCTCATCAGCAATGGGCTATCTGCCCTATTCTTCTCAAACAATGAAGAAGGATTGTTTTTGATTTCTGAGCATGGACCATTCCTCACCCTGGGCCATTCTTCCTACACTAATCAAAGTGCACCCTAGAGAGAATGTATAACCCTAAGGAATGTTTGGACCATTCCCCACCCTGGGCCATTTCTCCTACACTAATCAAAGTGCTCCTTGGAGAGAATGTATAAACCCTAAGGAATGACTGTCCTGGACCATTCCCCACCCTGGGCCATTCCTCCTACACTAATCAAAGTGCGCCCTGGAGAGAATGTATAACCCTAAGGAATGTCTGTCCCTGATTGCTGAGCCTGGGCCATTCCCCACCGCGGGCCATTCCTCCTACACTAATCAAAGTGCACCCTGGAGAGAATGTGTAAACCCTAAGGAATAACTGTCCTGACCATTTCCTCCGTTAACCACAAGAGGAAAAGATTGTCCTGCATCAACCTCCAAAACGAACCATTCCTCATGTTAACCACAATGAGAAATCGCTGTCCGGCGAGGCGGGCCAGTCTTCTTGAGTAACCCTCAAGAAGAGAGACTGCCCTAGACCACTCCCCATGTTAACCACAATGGGAAGTCGTTGTCTATGATACATCAACAATCAGACTACTTCCCATGTTAACCACAATGGAAAGTCACTGTCCATCAGAAATCTCAATCCACTTTCCGAACAGGAAAGCATCTTTCCAAGATGAACTAATTTTCAAATTTAAGGATGAATGTCTTCAATAATGTTTTCAATAATGTTTTCAGTGCTCCCTCCTAACTTGGACAGTCATTTCTTCCTTTTTCAATAAGAGAGAAGTTGTTTCCACGAGCTCTAGCTTGAGTATGCAAACTCTTTCATCTTGGATAGAAGCTTTACCAAAATGTCTGCTTATCTGCTCATCTGTGGAGATATGTATTGGAGAATCATTCTCTCCTTTCTGGACTTCATCATGGATAATGTAATGCTTGATTTCAAATGTACTTTAGTCTGGAACACTGTGAAGGCTTCATGTAGATTTGAACAGTAGAGTATATCATACTTGGTAAGATGGAACATATCTATGTGGCACTTCTTCTGTCATCATGAGATCTGATCTACTGAGTAGTCATCTTTATAGGAAATCTTCACCATGCTTCTGCTGTGCACTGGAGGTTCTCCACCAAGTTATCTTCTTCTATCTGCATACAAGAGTCTCTTTCTGGTATGCTAGTCTTGAGATTGCTCTTCATACGCTCTTTATTCAATTTCTCTGGAGAACATTCTTTGCATTCATCTGATGTAGAATTTCGACTCATGGATGTTGCAGATGATATAATGACTTATGTAGAGATAAGTCTGGCTTACTGGAACAAGTAATCAACATAGTCTTCTCCCTCCATCTGGGAGAACCTCTGGTTCTAGATCTTGTAATTCTTTTATTCATAAGTCTTCCATACACTGTTCTTCATCACGACTTTCAGTTCTTTTGCTTGATTGCTTCAAGTGAGTTCATATCAGGCTGGTAATCTTGTGATTCTTGATACAATGACTGGTTGTTCTGGTTCCTCTTTCTTTCTTGGAATCTTCATGTTCTTCTTCATGTTTTTCTTTTGCTTTTGGGTCCATGGAGTTTCTTATAGATTCCATGCCCTAGAGATTCCACTGATTCCTTTCATCATAGGATCACGGATCTGGATGGACAACCAGGAATACTTTAAGGCTTCTCTTCGAAGAAGTCTTCTTCTGCGGTTGAAGTGAACACGTACTGTCTTTCATGGCTGCTATCATGGATATATATATTTCATCATCTTCAATGGATCATAGGATTAGCTCCCTCCTAATCCTTGCTTCATGTATGAGTGCATATAATCAGCTCCCTCCGTCTAACAGAGTCCTTGCTTCTGTCTGCATCTTTATTGTCTTCTGCAATATATAATAGAGTCCACGCTTCCATCTGCATCCTTATTGTTTGCTGCAATATATAATTTGCTCTAGAGTCCATGCTTCCATCTTCATCTTTTGCTTTCATCATAAGTCCTTTTCCAATTTCCTCTCGATTGCTGACATCTTTTCTGTCTTTGCTTCTTCTAAGTCTCTTTATGATTGATTTGGCTTATCTTGCAATAGCTCATGATTTGTATTTCATTCTTTCATGTGTATTATCTAATGATATCTCTTTTTCATCTTTCCATAGGTATAGTTCTTCTTGGAACACATTATCTTCCAAGAGATAGATATACAAGATATGTACAGAGACGATGCAAACAAGATATGTACAAGAAATAAGAAGAGTGTTGTTACCTTTTTAGAAGAAGAAGTCTCTTCCATCTTGCTTAGTCTTCTTTGTAGGTTCCTTTTCTTCGGCAATCGATGCTTCGTGTTTCTCTTTCCTTTTCTTTAGTTCGAGACACTGATTCTTGTAGTGACCGTACTTTTGATAGTTGAAGCATTGTACTTTTGAAATGTTTTTCTCTTGATTTGGCTTCCTTCTTGAACCAAACTTCCTTTTGTTCCTGAAGTTCTTGAATCTTGTTGTGAAAGCTTGATCGTCGTACTTCTTTTGGGGTTTCTCTTTTGTATTGATCCTTGATTCTTCTTGAGCATAGCAAGTCCAAAGTTCTTCAAATGTTGGGTACTCCTTCCTTGTGGTCATGCTTGCGGCAAATGCATCCCATGTCTTGGGAAGACCATTGAGTACTATGTTCACCAATTCCTTTTCTGAAGTGATCTCTTCAATAGCTTGTAGTTGGTCTCTTAACTGGGAGATCCTTACAAAGTATGATGTTATGCTGTCATCCTCATTCATCTTCATGTCACGGAGCTCATTCTTCAGACTCATAACTTGTCCAATGTTTCTGACTGAGAAGAGATTTGTTAGGGCATTGTACATCTTCTTTGATGAGTCAAGATGGGAGATGTAGGGTATCAAGTGGTCTTTTATAGAATCCACTATGATACTCATGGCATTGATGTCAACATCTTTGAACTTCTCCATGGCTGCAATGTTCTGCGGTTCCTTCTCTTCTCCTTCTTCAAATAATGGCTTCACGATCTTTCCTTTCACGATATCCAACACTTTATTCTTGGCAAGGATGAGGTCAATCCTTGTCTTCCACGCTCTGAAGCTAGAGGCTCCATCTAGCCTGTTCTCAGACTTCATAGAGTTCGTCATGGCTTGCTTGACTTGGTCAAACCCTAGATTTGACCAGAAATTCAAACTTCACGTCTTGGCTTTCTGAGAGTACCAGGAGATGCACTGGGCTAGGGCGCATTGATCCATCTGGAGATTAGGTCAATCCATTCACTTAAGGTGCCTCAACAAGAGGTTTAGGGTTTCTGCAACTGCTTCTGCTAGTAACCCTAGCTGCAGTGTTTTTGGAAGCTGCTCCTACTAGTAACCCTAGTGACAGTTCCTCAACGAGCTCAATATCTAGCGGCTATGCTTCCTTCCAGCGTTTTAGGCTGACTGAAGGGGGTGTGGGCTCATAACCTGTTAGAATGTAGAAGATGGTGTGCTCGTTTTACCATTGACGATACCCTCGTCACCCAACCATAGGCCGAAGCCACCCTCCGAGCACCTTAACCTTGACTGAGAATTTCTCTGGAAGCAAACCCTAGGCTAGATAGCCAAACAAAGGGTAGCGCACCTTTCCCCAAGGATAGTGCATCACAAAGAGCTGATCAGATAGTCCAAACCCTAGCCAAGAGATAGTCCAAGCCAACATTGAAACTGCTAGCTGCAGCAGCTGCACCTGCAGCTCTCCTCCACACGTGCGCACCAAACTGGGAGCTGCAGTGCGCACCAAACTGAGAACTACAATTTTGAGATGCTGTCAAATGAGAACTGGCGCCCTGTATTTATACTGGTTCTACCAGATTTGCTGGGGCCGACTTCTCCTTCTGGATATGTGTCTGTTCAGTATGTTATTATTATTTCTGGCCGACTTCTTCTCTTGGAGGCTAATAACCTAATATAAATTATCTTCTTGAGCCGACAAGGCTTCTAGGGTTATTAGCCAACTCATTAGGGTTTTCTCTTGCTTTCCGGAGCCTTCTATTCTCGTTAGGTTCACACGTGGAGGTAAATGCCTCCCGCAGCTACCATAATATTAACAATGTTGACCAAAAATAACTGTGTTCAATTTCATCTGTGTTAGAGTGTAGAACTATTGTATTTTTAGTTGTAAAGATCTCTAGGTGTGTTACACTTATTTTAGTATGCATGTGCTAACCCTTGGTGACTAAAACTACATGCTAGAGCACCTAAAATTGTTAATGTAACCGTAACAAATCAGCAAGAAGTTCCTGAACTGTTGGCTGTCCTAAAACAACAACAAAACCTTCATTGACAGTTGAAACTTAGAGCCAACTTGAGGTCTAAGATAGACCTAATTGGCAACTTGATATGACCTGGAAAATCTTCAGATTTGTCTCCTATTTCCTAACACCTCTCTCATAAAAAGAGCTAGACATCTCTCATATGGATAGAGGAAGGAGGTAGTGAGGGAATATCACGAGTTATGGTAAAGGGAATTTGATCTCATAATAAATGGGACATATGGAGATGAGGTACTCCTCCAACTCAATTTCTTGTAGGTGATGCAACTAACAAATCCTCCTTGACAAAGGAATGTGTTGAGAGATTGATGAGAGCAAACCTTGAAGTGACCAAGAGGAATCCTAAGGCTATGCATCCAATCTATCCAATTATACGTGAGATTGATAATAAGACATATCCTTTAGTTGCATGAAATGCATAAAGTGAATGTCATCTTAGGGTTGAGGTTTCAACGACCTAGATGTATTGTTGGTATATATCCTCTCTAATTACCCCAGTCAAATCCTACTTGGGAAGTAGAAGGTGATCAAGGGCATCCAGTGAGTACCTAAGAGGGAGGAAGTGATCAACGAAGATGCCAATAGATTGAAGTATGAAGAGGGAACCAACATCACCTCCACCCATAGGGGCTTGCCAAGGTTGTTTCCTTTGATGAACAAAGAGTTAGGAAGGTGTACCTCTCCCTCCCCGAGGTTGAGGATCCTAGAGTCTGGATCGTGTGGAGGAAGGAGACAAGTCTAGAAATAGTTTCAAGGCACAAAGGATGGGCCCCAAACATTCCCTAGATGTGGCTTGAATAACTATGTGTTTGCAATGGATCATATGCTATAAGAGATCTAGATGTATTGTTGGTATATGTCCTTTCTAATTACCTTGTTCAAATAGTACTTAGGAGGCAAAAGTTGACCAGGGGCAACTAAGAAATACTTGAAAGGGAGGAAACAATCAATAAATATGCCAACTGATTGAAGTAATAAAGAGGTCTAAGAGAATCGACATCACCTCCACCCATAGGGGCCTACAATGGCCATTTCCTCCGATGAATGAAGAGATAGGATGGGGTACCTCTTCCTGCCTTAGGATGAGGCTCTTAGAGTCCAAATATTGTGGACGAAAGAGATTAGTCATAAAATAGTCTCAAAGCACAAAGGACGGGCCTCAAAATTTAACTAGATGATGGATTGAGTAACTTTCTATTTGCAATGGATTATATGTTATAACAGGGGAATTTGGTCTCTCTCAATCCTTGCCTAGTCATAGGTCAACAAGCTAGGTCCCTAGATCTTGGAACAATAAAGTATAGTGGGCTCGATGACCATGTTCAAGAGGTAAATCTTGGATGATATGTCTTGAAAGTGTAATTGAAAGCACTATGGCTCAAACGAGGAAAGTGAACGACATCCCTTGTTGAGCCAAGGTTCAAAAGCATGCCTCCAACTAAATCAAAGGCCTAAAAGTTGTTAATGTTTATGCCATTATTATAGTTCTTTGCATTTCAATAGATAACAACAACATAAAGACAAGATCACTGAGAAATACACAATCACAAGAGACACAACATTTATCCTGGGAAACCCTCTAGGGGAAGAAAACCCAGCAAAACTTCCTTATTATAGATAGCCAATACAATGCCAAGAGATAACTCAAGCTAATATAGAAGATTCTCTCCAAAAGATGCACCACTCTCTCTCTTTCTTCTCCAACTGCAATTCTGAAACTTGTCTCTCAAATGAGCAAGTGAGTTGTGTGTCTAAGTGAGGCGCTAGCCTCTTTATTTATACAAGTCTGGCACGTGTGAAGTGTCTCTTCACTGGCAGGGCCGACTTCTCAAACTGGGTGGTCATAACCACCTTTAATATATTCTGGGGCCTCTTTAATATCTGCTGGGGCTGACTTCTTATTCTGCCTATTATAATTATCATTTGACCAACCGCAAAAGGGGATTTGGTCCTATTACAATAGCCGACATGATCAATCCACAATGGGGATTGATCCAATGAATAATATATCAGATAATAATAAGAATACACTTTGCAATTACATCATTTCAACACCCCCCCTTAACAAGAAGGGTATTCTTCAACAACATCAGGCGAGAGAGAGGTCTGCATCATCAGCGACATCAGGAGGGCAACATCATTAATATCATCTTGGAGCACTGGCTGGCATATCTATAAATCATCGGAAGTTTTCTTCATTGGCAGGCATCGTCATTCTCAAAGGAATGCAATCATCATTTGCATCAATATAGATTAGTATAAAACTAATACATCATCATCATGATAGCACGAGGCTGGGTCATCATCATCATACCAGAATGGCTTTACGTCATAGCTATCAAGCCGGAAGCATAGTTCTAATCTCGTCTCATAATCTTGCTTTACGTCACAACAATAAAGCTGGAAGCAAGATACTCGTCCTACTTTACGTCACAACCATAAGGTCGGAAGCAGGATGCTAGACTGGCTTTACGTCACAACTATCCAGTCGGAAGCACAGTGCTAGCCTCATCTCATCATCTTGCTTTACGTCACAACCATAAGGTCGGAAGCAAGGTATACGTCCTGCTTTACGTCACAACCATCAGGTCAGAAGCAGGATACTAGACTGGCTTTACGTCACAACTATCTAGCCGGAAGCTCAGTACTAGTCTCATCACATCTTCTTGCTTTACGTCACAACCATAAGGTCGGAAGCAAGGAACACGTCCTTCTTTACGTCACAACCATCAGGTCGGAAGTAGGGTACTAGTCTTGCTTTACATCACAGCTGTACAACCGGAAGCATAGTACTAGTCATATCACATCATCTTGCTTTACGTCACAACCATAGGGTCGGAAGCAAGGTATACGTCCTGCTTTACGTCACAACCATAAGGTTGGAAGTAGGGAATATCTCATCACAACAACTACTCCCCCTTTCAAGGAAGGTCCTTTCGGACTATGCCAAGCTTATCTCGGAAGTACTCAAACTTTACACGAGATAGGGGCTTGGTCAACACATCAACAACCTGTTCATCCATGCTAATGTATTGGAGCTTTATGGCTCCTCTCTGCACCATGTCACGGATGTAATGATATCAGATCTCTATGTGCTTCGACTTATCATGAAATACAAGATTCTCTGTCATCTTTATGCAGCTTTGGTTGTCACATAGGATCGAGGTTGCTTCCATCTCTAGGTCAAATAGACCGGTCAACAACTTTCGAAGCCATATAGCTTTGCAGCTAGCAGAACACGCAGCAATGTATTCTTCTTCTGTTGTGCTGAGAGCAACGCTGGATTGCTTTCTACTTTGCCACGAGATCATGGCTGATCCCAAACTGAAACAACATCCAGAAGTGCTTTTCCTGTCAGCAACGCTTCCTGCCCAATCTGAATCAGTGTATCCACTCAATGTGAAATCATGCTTTCCGTCATAACTGAGACCACAATCTAATGTACCCTTAAGGTACCTCATCACATGTTTTGCAGCCACAAGGTGAACATGTCTAGGCTCTACCAGAAACTGACTCAAGGTGTTCACGGCAAAGCAAATGTCTGGTTTGGTGTTCGTCAGGTACATCATCGATCCAATAATCTGTCTATACAAGGTGGCATCAATCGATTCTGATGAAGTGTCGACCAACAACTTCAGTTTCTCTTCCATAGGTGTATTCATGGGCTTGCATTCCAACATGTCAAATCTCTTCAGGATTTCGACTGCATACTTCCCTTGGTTAAGGAAGATTTTCTCTAGACTTTGCCATACCTCAAGACCTAAGAAATAATGCATTAGGCCAAGGTCTTTCATTTCAAATTCTGAAGCAAGTCTCTTCTTACATTCGGTGATGAACTTTTCTTCTCCAGTTAAGAATAAGTCATCCACATATAGCAATAATATCACTGGCTCATCGTTCATAACCTTGAAGTAGAGGTTAGAATCTGCTTTACTCTTGGTAAAGCCTAAGCTCGTCAAGAAACTGTCGATATGGCCATACCAAGCTCTGGGAGCTTGCTTCAATCCGTATAAGGCTTTCTTCAATTTACAGACATGAGACTTCCTGTCTTCAACTTCAAATCCTTGAGGTTGCTCTATATACACTTGCTCTTCGATGACACCATTTAGAAAGGCTGTCTTTACGTCCATCTGGTGTAACTTCCACTTCATCTTAGCTGCAAGGGCTATGATGGTTCTGATCGAAGTGTATCTGGCTACAAGAGCGAATGTCTCTTCATAGTCAATGCCTTCTTTCTGAGAAAAGCCTCGAACGACGAATCTTGCTTTATATTTTTCAATACTTCCATCAACAACATGTTTTATTTTGAAGAGCCATTTGGAGGATACCACATCTTTACTCTTCGGTCTGGGAACTATTTCCCAAACATCATTCTTGATTATGGATTGGTATTCCTCTGTCATGGCATCTGCCCATTCGCTCATCTAAAAGGCTTCTTCAAAGCTGGTAGGCTCCTTCTCTAGGAGGTCACACATCAAAGCCGTATAACTGGAAAATGGCTTTGGTCTTTTCACTTGTCTCGTGGTTCCTTGGGGAACACCATACTTCTCCCCATCTTGAATAAGCTCTCTGGCCCAAGCTGGCTTTCTTTTATGGAGGATTGTCATCTGAGGTGGTTCTTGAACTTCCACTATATCATGATCTTCTGGAATTTCCTCATTAGGGGAAATTACGTCTTCCCTCACTAGCTCTGCGGCTCTGGGAACCTCCCTCTCTGTAGTTCTGGGGATTACGGGTTCCTCTTCATATACTTCTTCAAGCTAACATCTTTTTGATTTCTTGAGCGCTGCATCTTCATCAAAGGTCACATCCCTGTTGATCTCAATGTGGCGGTGACCTGGTATATAAATTCTAAAGGCCTTGGAGACCTCACAGTATCCCACAAATATTCCCTTCTTTCCTGAAGGTTCCAACTTGTTTCTCTTCTCTTTCGGTATATGAATAAATACTGGGCAGCCAAATATTTTGAGATGGCTTACCTCTGGCTTCTTTCCGATGAACATCTCTTTCGGGGTCTTGAACCCAAGTGCACTATGGGATAATCGGTTTTGCACATAAACAACTGTCATTGCTGCTTCTGCCCGTAAGCACATAGGAAGATCTTGATCATGGATCATAGTCTTCACAGCTTCCATTATTGTTCTGTTCTTTTGTTCAGCTACACCGTTTTGTTGGGGATTGTAGGGAGTAGTGAGTTCCCTCTTGATCCCAACATCTTTGCAGAAGTTCATGAACTCTTTTGAGGTGTATTCTCCTCCATTATCTGACCTGAGTATCTTAATCTTTCTTTCAGAAAGATTCTCTATCAAGGCTTTGAATTCCTTGAACTTGCTGAACACTTCATCTTTAGATTTCAAGAGATACACCCAGGTCTTATGAGAATAATGATCAATGAATGATACATAGTATGCATACCTGCTAATGGAGGCCGATGGCATTGGGCCACACACATCTGAATGAATGAGTTCTAGGACTCCTTCTGCTTTGCTGTCTCTCTTTGAAAAAGGGTTCTTGATGTTCTTCCCTTGTGCGCATTTATTGCATACGCCTTCATGGTCGACCTTAAGTTTTGGTAAACCTGTGACCGCTTTGCATATGTATGGTAGCACTTTGTAGTTGATGTGAGCTAATCTTCTATGCCAAAGTTCACATGAGTTTTCAATGGCGTGGGCCATGGCAGTTTTTGAGTGACCCTTTAGTCTATATAAGCCATTTTCTTCACTTCCAATGATGATTGCTTCATTTATGGTTTCTCCTTTAGCCCACATAAGAATTTCTCCATCTATAAAGACAACTTTGTAGCCTTTCTTTTCTAAAGCTGAAATGGAGAGTAGGTTCTTTTTCAAACCTGGTACATATAGTATGTCCTTCATTTTTAATGAATTCCCTGAATTCAGTTTGTAGTTTGATTCTCCCACTCCCTTGATGGGATATTGGTAATTATCTCCAAGTGTCACTTTCTGAGAAAACTTCTTTTCTGAAACACAAGAGAGAATGTTTTTCTGACATGTCATGTGCTAGGAGGCACCACTATCAATGAGCCACGTGTCCTCTCCATGTGTTACCGATCCTGAGAGGGCCGAGATTAAGACATAGTCTTTGGTCTGTTCTCTTATCATCTTTGTAGGTGGCTCTTCATCTTCGATTGCATGGGCATGGTGCCTCTTATGTTTCCTCTTGTATTCTTCTCGTTTGGCTGGACAAAATTTCGCAATGTGTCCCATCTTGTCACAATGATAGCATTGTATAGATGAGTAGTCTCTTTCCCTTCGTTGTCCTCTCTTCTGAAATCTCCTTGGATGAGATTCTTTGTTATTGAATCTGTTTGGCTGTTGAGGCTCTTTATGAGTCTCCTTGTGGAAGTAGGGTTTCTTCCTTCCTCTTTTCGCGTGAGTAGCTAGGGCTTGATCATCATCTCTTGCTAGTAGTGCTTCACGGTTAGCTACTCTTGTTTCTTCTTGGATGCATTCTTCCCATAGACTATCAAACTTTAGTTTCTCCGTTCTGGCACATATCGTTTGGATGAATGCATCCCAAGGTCTTGTGAGACCATTTAGGGCCGTCATGATGAGCTCGTCTTTGTCTATGGTGTCTCCAATTGCTTCTAAATGTTGTTTGAATTCTGAAATTCTAGAGAAATATTCTTGGATCGTTTCTCCTTTCAGCATCCTCATATTCTTTAGTTGAGTTCTTAGATTCATCTTTCGGTTTATGTTCTTTCCTTCGTACAGTCTGCTTAGGGCATCAAACATTTCTTTTAGAGTGTTCTTTGATGACACATAAGGAATCATGTGGTCTTTGATTGAATCTGCAATGATTCTTTGGGCCCTAATTGTGTCCTTTTGATACTTTGCTTTCTCTATGGCATCTTCGGGTTCCGACACTTCTTCTTTGATGAATCTTGCTAGGTCATTCTCTGCAAGGATCAGGCCGATCCTATACTTCCAGGCACAAAAGTTTTCCACGCCTTCCAGTTTGTCATCAAGCTTCGTGCTTGCATACATCTGTTACCTGGAGCTAGGAAAATGAACAAAAAATGAAGGTGCTCAAAATCGAATTTTGATCTTACCAGGAGATGCGCTTGGCTGAGGCGAGTAGCCTGGTGTGCTTGGATATGAGAAAATCCAACTTTTACCCTTCCAAACATGATCTGCGGATTTCTGGACTGGTGCTTCTGGTTTTCTGGTACCTCTGGTACTTTGGTACTTCTGGTACTTCCGGTTCATTGGTTTTCTGGTACTTCTGGTGCTTTTGTGAAACTAGGGTTTCACTTTCCGGGAGATCCACCCACTGAAAAGGTGTGCTGATGATGCCAAAGTAATCCTTGAGGGAGGGCGCACTTTTCTAGATGGTTTTGGGGATGAAAAGCTTCACCATCAAAAAGCCCTAATTTGCATGTACGACAATACTGACGTTTTTCTTTTGCAAAAGATGCTCTCTTCAGCTTGGCTTTGATACCATGTTGATGTTTATGCCATTATTATAGTTCTTTGCATTTCAATAGATAACAACAACATAAAGACAAGATCACTGAGAAATACACAATCACAAGAGACACAACATTTATCCTGGGAAACCCTCTAGGGGAAGAAAACCCAACAAAACTTCCTTATTATAGATAGCCAATACAATGCCAAGAGATAACTCAAACTAATACAGAAGATCCTCTCCAAAAGATGCGCCAGTCTCTCTCTTTCTTCTCCAACTGCAATTCCGAAACTTGTCTCTCAAATGAGCAAGTGAGTTGTGTGTCTAAGTGAGGCACTGACCTGTTTATTTATACAAGACTGACACGTGTGAAGTGTCTCTTCACTAGTAGGGCCGACTTCTCAAACTGGGTGGTTATAACCACCTTTAATATATTCTAGGGCCTCTTTAATATCTGCTGGGGCCGACTTCTTATTCTGCCTATTATAATTATCATTTGACCAATCTGCAAAAGGGGATTTGGTCCTATTACAATAGCCGACATGATCAATCCACAATGGAGATTGATCCAATGAATAATATATCAGATAATAATAAGAATACACTTTGCGGTTACATCATTTCAACAGGGGAATTTGGTCTCTCTCAATCCTAGCCTAGTCATAGGTCAACAAGCTAGGTCCCTAGATCTTGGAACAATAATGTATAATGGGCTCGATGACCATGTTCAAGAGGTAAATCTTGGATGATATGTCTTGAAAGTGTAATTGAAAGCACTATGGCTCAAATGAGGAAAGTGAACGGTATCCCTTGTTGAGCCAAGGTTCAAAAGCATGCCTCCAACTAAATCAAAGGCCTAAAAGTTTCACCCCAAAATATTTGTAATATGTGGTGATCTCAATCTCACTCCCCTTAAGGTAGAAGTGGTAGTTAAATAAAGAGCTCTTGGACACATTAAAGATCATGAAATTTGACAGGGCATCAATTTGTCTCTAAAGCCCCTAGAGGAAGGAGGCCAAGAGGATCACGTCATCAAAAAATAAGAGCAAGAAGACAAAGACATGATGTAGGTGACAAATTGCCCCCTTCTTGTATGTTCCTTTTGAGAAAGGACTCCAACTTGTCTATGTAAATCTCAAAAAGGGTTCGAGAGAGAGGGCAACCATGCTTGACTCCTAAGGTGATTATAATGAAATTAGAAAGAAAGAAAGAGAAACTATATTAATGTCCATGAATGACCAAATAGGTCAATGTGACTGGAAATAAGTTCTAGTAGAATTAGAAAGAACTGGGGTAGAAACAACCCTAGGGAATTAGCTGAGAAGCACTGAGAAGTACAAAGTTGTCCAATAACAAACTCGTAGAGTTTCATGATGGAAACTAAAAGAGTCTCAGAGATGCCAACATCTTGGAACCTCTAGAATAATGCCTCTCTCGGGACGAATTTGAAGGCCTTTAAAAAATCAATGGAATAATAGAAGACTTTCAAGAAGCAATGTTGAGCCTCCTCCATGATAGATCAAAGAATGAAGACATGATTAGTAGTTTGGAACTCCCATTGAAACCTGCCTATCCTCTAGCATTGAGGTTACTCCTCTCAAGGTGGTTTGAAAACCATATGTTAAGCACTATAGCATATATCTTGGCAAAAGTGTGCCCAATCATGATGGCTCTATAATTGTTAGGGTTCAATGTATTCCCCAATTTGAAAATGGGGTAGCTAATATGATGGGACCATGAAGAAGGAAATGAGAACAAACAACATGGTTAAAATGGTTAGCAATGTAGAATTCTAGAGAATCAATGCCATGTTTGAAGGACTCTACTTCAAGACCTTCGTCTACAACTTTGCTAGTGCTCATAATTTTGAATGCTTTATTGATGTTTCCAGGTGAAAATAAATAATAAGGGGGGGGGTGAGGGGAGGGGATATGCATTGGAGGTTGTACATGTATATCATAAAGGAAGGTGGTATGTGAGAACAAGGAGTGATGATTAATGTCTGGTGAGAGAGAAACTAGCTTAGAAAGGAGGGCGCATTAGAAGGATTTAGGTGAATGTTGGAGAACTTCAAGAAACTTGTATCTCTTCATGACAAACGAGTTACTCTTCTTGCGATGAAAGACATGCCTATAATCTCTCCAAGTGGATGGGATGGAGGGATGTTTATGAGATAGAGCAAAGTGGAGATGCCTATGCATGAGTTTGCACTCATTATACCATCGATTCATGGATAGAGGCTAGGTTCAGGGGTGTGAGAACATGTACGATGTTTGATGGCGTCGGAGTAAGATTCAAGTGCGACCTCCCAAATCATCTTGGAGAGGAGATTGTACTTGGCCCGGATTGTGTTGAGGGAGGAGTGTTCAAATCATGCTTGGGATGCAAAAAGTGACTAGGGGCATTCGAGGAGTATTGAAAGGAGGGAATTGATCAATAGAGATCCCAATAGGATGAATTGGGAAAGAGGCCTTAATGAACGGGTGTTCAAATCCTGCTTGGAAGGTAGAAGGTGATTGGGGGCATCCAAGGAGTACTTGAAAGGGAGAGGTGATCAATAGAGATGCCAATGCACTAAAGTAATGCACAAGCCTTAGAGAGTGAAGATGCATAGTCTCATTGTAAATTTATTGGTCAATGTGTATTATCAATTTGTTCCAAGAATGTGTTGGTATGTACAACATTCTGTTTATTCTCGACATTGATTATTGGAGTTGTGAATTTGGTTCATTGCTTCTTAGTTGTTACTTTGTCCTTACTCTTGCATGAAGCTAGTGAAACGTTTAGAGGAAGACTTATTCTTTGAAGATAACTTTATAGGTTTTTGCTATAAGTTGCTCATAGAAACCTATATTATTAAATCTTCGTTTTCAAGGGATTTATTTTTAATATTCTGAAAATCCAAGTTATCATAGGTTATATTCCTTTATTGCTAGCTTAAAATGCCTCTTATTTCACTATTTCAACCTTTTTTGGCATAAGATGTCTCTTACTTGAATATTTCTTAGCTTTGGAGAACTTACAAGCCTATGTTGTTCTAAGGTTTTCTTGAACTTTGTATTTTCTATGTGGTCCAGGTTCATCACCAAGTTGATAATTGCTCTGAAATTTTGGTCAACTTTGCCAAGATTCTCTCTTATTTGGCTTGCTGCAGAAGCATAAGAGTTTGGGAAATCCCTCTGTAATTTCTTATTGATTTGGAAGCTATTGAAAATTGTAATAACAATGAGATTTCATTCTAACGCCAATAGAATCATCATTGAAAAGCAATCAAATCATCAAAAGGAAAAATGGACAAAACCATAGATAGGCAAATTGAGATTTTTTTTTCTTTCAAACATTGATATCTAGAGACAGATTTTACTTGGGTAACATAATCCCCTAGTTGTATCATAATCTCACCAAATTAAATTAGTAATTAGTCTAACCATATGGCTCCTAAAAATAGAGTATCCTAGACTAAATAGAGTATAGACATAAAATTTGTTCTAAGAACCCCTTATGTGTACATGGATTAAATATAGCAAGTAGAATAGACATGTGGTGTGTTTTGTGTACTCACAATAGGCCCTGTTATCACCCTAACAATTTTTATCGGGATCTAAAAACTTCTGAAGTTTAGTGAGACGCTATACCACAGTAGAGGCGTGATAGTTCAGGGTGCTCAGCTATATTCCGCGGCGTGTGAACGAATGTAGCGGAAGTGGGAAGGGAGTAGCTTAGCGGGCCGTCGATCTTGAAGAATCTCAGATCTACGGTCGAAGCCTACATCGGACAAACAAATAGCATAGAACTTAACATCGTGAAGGCAGACTGAGGAAAACTACTCTGGCGTGGCGCTCTTACACATGCATCGGGGGAGACGACGGATTGCTCGAAACCACTTTTCCTATGGCCTCGATGTCACCTGTTTCAAAATGTCATGTCAATAGCTCGCGGGGAGGATGGCGGTTGGTCAGATCACCTCACATCACCGGTCCAGGTACTTTCCCGGATGACGTACCAAAAGGACGCCGCATAACTAGCTCGAGGCTCATCATTCGAAGTGGATTGATGAAGCGTGGCACACCAAGGTACTGTGACAGTAATTCGTGAGCAAAGTACACAGAACATCAAAATCTTAGATATGAATCATTTTATCCTATTCTAGGAAATTGTCATCTTATGCGTAAGAAAAACAAGCTCGACATGTGCTCCTGAATTCTGTAAACTCAAAGGGTGGCCAAATCAAGGTCTCTGCGAAGTTCGGAAAGCATGGATAATATCCATCAAACGACGTCTGGCGCAATTGGGCTCTCAGCTAAGGTACTAGGCAGGTCAATAAGTAAGAATGAAAGATGGTTCTTGCAGATGAAGGCGACTAAATTTCATATCGAACCTGAAACTGAGACAGAGTCAAGAGTAAGATTAATCCCCGTTATAAGGGATCTTGTCATAAATGAACACGCAGACAACACTTGCCACCTAGCCGCAAAGAAGAGGAGGAGCAAAAGGAGGAAATCAGAGGCCAAAATCGAGATAATAGAGAGCGTCGGGGAACATTCCGATTGGTGGAGTACCGTGGAGGAGGAAATTGCGAAGCTGAGGTGAATCCTCAAGTAAAATTTTGGTGTATTTCAGATAGTTTTGGACAGATGTCAACTCAAGAGAAGGGAGTCTTGATGTGACATACCAATTACTAACGGTCCCTTTAAATAATGCAGTTGTTCTTCCTTTTTGTAACTTGTATCTGTTTTTAGAATTATGAGGAAGTCGGAACGTTTTAAATTCCATATGAAATTCCTCTATATATGCTTGGCCTCACGAGTATAGAATGATGGAGAAAAGAGGAGCCTGCCCTCTGTGCAAGAAAACTTTATAAATCTCTGGGGCTGGAATGAATATATGGGTGTAGAGGCAGATTTTGGGACTTTTTATGAAAAGATTCTAATTGGTGGTGTTATGAGTCTCATTTTCTCTCATAGTATGTGATTCCTGTTATTCTATATTTTCATTTTGCTTTCTTCTGTCTAAATTGAGAAACTAAAAGTCTAGAATTCATTATTCGATGCTCTCGGCTTGACGATTTAGACTGTGTTCATCTCTTCTAAACCATTTCATAATTCATTACTATAATGGTCTGATAATAGTTGTGTGTTTCTTTTCTTCTGATACCATCTAAAATTTTCAAGCATAAAGTCAGAAGTCACTTCCTCATTTAGCCTTTTCCTCTGGATTGTTTTAACGATTTGGAAATCCAACCTACATTCTTGACCCCATAGCCCAAAGGTCATCTTCAGCTCTTCAACAACTTTATTAAAACCCTAAAACAAACCAATTCTAGCCACCGATTTCCATAGATGTATTAAGTGACACGAGAGAGCCCTCTCTGAGTTGAGCAGGCTAGTGCCTCAGCTCTAAAGCTGGTTGAAACAGTTACCCCTGTCGTTTGCTTTGACAGCCGGGCAGATTTACAAGGTGCTAACATTTTGGCGCCATTGCCAGGGACGAAATTTAAAAATTTTCCCTGGGAAGAATGACATGGTTGAGTTCTAGGGTCTGAGAGCGACAGACACTTAGGCACACATTGGCTGTATCCCTGCTTTGGCGACTCCACTTCGGTTTGAAGGCGACTCCACTGATAAAAGAATCCTAAATTTCCAAGAGGCGACCCTGCTCTGAATACTTCAAGTGCGAGACTGAAACTTCATTGAAAGATGAAACTCCTTGATAGGGGCAAGGAAGGGCATCATGAGGGAAAACAGGGACTCAAAATGGGACCTCTTACAAAGCATTTTAATTTTCATTTTAAGTTGCATCTGCTCCTTCCTTGAAAACGCCAAACGAAATTTCTTTTACCTATTGTATCTTAATAATGATCATGAAAGACTTAAAATTATATTTCCTCCTCTATACATTGCACATGCATACCCTCACCTTGTCGCTGGTTCTGATAAAAAGGCTTCACCTAGGCCACACAATGACAATGACCAAGTTGATGAATCCCGTGAGACTCAGACCAATGTCTTTCCCATTGTTCTTGGCCCAACACCCCCTAAGGCCCGACATAGATATATACCCTTAAAGCTACCCCAAACCCTTCATGATTTCCCTTCAAATTACTATGAGTTCCTACTTGTGTTCGACGAAGAATCGAGTATCATATCTGCTGAAAAGCACATTCAAGGGTTTGAGCATTTTATAGATTTATTCGAGATTGACCACGGCGATGTGTGCATGAGAGTTTTCTCTCAATCCTTGAAAGGAGACACCAAACATTGGTTCAAACACTTACACTCAGAAACCATCAGCTCATGGGTGGAATTGAAGAAGTTTTTTTTTTAAATTTTGGGGCAAGGAGAAATCCTTAGAGCTGCAACTCACTGAGTTTTACGCCTTGAAAAGACGCAACAATGAATCTATTTCTGTATTTAGTAGAAAGTTCTCTAGCATCTATTATAATTTGTCCAAAGAAATTCAACCCTCTGAAGTTGTTGCCATGCTCCATTACGCAACTGCTCTTCATCCAAATTTTTCTTTCCTCTTGATGGAAAGAAGACCTGGGTCCTTACAACAAATGTTTAATGATGCTCAGGACATTCAACACAACATCCAAGCATGTAAACAAACCCAAAATGAGGGGTTGAATGTTCAAGGACATGAAAGTGAAAATGAACAAAAAATAGTTGATTGGAATCTTGAGCATAGAATTGACAATATCATGGGTCCTCTTGAGGTTTCCAATGCTAATGATTTTGCAAAAAATTACATCCCACTTGTCGAAATAGGAGGTGTTGATCCATTCCATGAGGAGCAGAGGGCTGATTGTTTTATGTATTCATTTGTAGATAGTCAAGAATATGAGTGTGAAAAACAACTTGTTGAAGAACAGGTTGATGTTCTAAGTTTGTTCTCGTTAGATGACATGGCATATGTTAATGATTTGCCTATTTACGATGAATATGACGATTACGATGTTGACCCCCCTGGAATAATCAACTACATGTTCTCTATCAGAAAATGTTCTTTTCAGCAGTATAATGAAAGCATTCAGGTTGCATATCACAATTACAAAGAAGAAAGTATTGAATTAGCTGAAGGGAATTCCTTACCTCTATGCTTTTCTTCTTTCAAATTGCTAAAAGAAAATCCTAAAATCATCATTGAAGAAAAATAATCTGTGCTTATGCAAAGCCACGCTAGATCAATGGAGCAGAATGACAAGATGTCACAACATTCTTTTCATGTGCTTGGAGACCCTATTGCTTGCGCTGAAATACAACCATATGCTGGCAATGAAATTGAAGACAGTTTCAAATCAGGTAGGACAACCCTACCATTATGTTTTGCTTCTTTCGAATTATTGAATAAAAATATTTGTAGTATCTCAGGACAGGGATCCTCCAAGCATGAACAGAGTGGTCATGATAATTCTATGGACAATCACATAAAGGGTCATGTCAGCTCAGATTTGCAGTCTATGCTTAGCTATCAGCTTGAAAAGGAAGAAGAAGTTGCTCCAGAAAGTATTGTTCAAGGCCATTTTTTCCATCCCAAAATCAGTATGGATTCTCAACATGAAAATGTGTTTCAGAGTATTTTCTCTTCCCTTGAGAATGACATCGTGGTTAAATTTTTAAGCAACATAGACATGGATGAAGATTCTGAAATTGCATCTATGGAAGTTTCTAGCAATAAAGAAACAAATGACATAGATGAAGCAGTGCATGCCATTTGTCCATCAGAAACACAGAAAGATAATGAAGAGGCAGTGGTTTTATTCAAGTCATTTGAAAATCAGGGTTTTCAAAATCCATCCGTGGGAGCTCTGGATTGTGAAGTAGTGCATGAGCAGGAACTTATTTATATTTATTCACTGGAAAGTCAAAGTGGTTGCCCTCAAACAAATTTCCAGAAGTTTAATGAAACCACATCATAGTTGTTTGATGAACAAGAGGATAACCTTGGTGCATATTATATGGCTGTCATATTTGAAGATGTTCAAGAATATATGAATATTTTTGTTGATATGCATGGCCAAGTAGACAAACCTATCATCGCCATTTCATTCGAAGATGTTCTTAGAACAGAAGAAATAGAACAAAAACAACTAACACTGATGAAAGATACTTGCCTTTTGGTTTTTGCTCATCAGGGAGAAATGATTTTTCGTGATTTTCAAGATCCAATGGCCATCCTATTACAGTCTTCAGTGAAGGATGAATTTGCTTCATTCATAAGCTCAAATTTTGGATTCAATTTGTTTTTTCAGCCGCCATCCTTTACGTTTTTCTACCAGCTTGAGAAAAATGTGAAAGGAAAATCAGGAAATCAATTGCTTGATTGGTTGCATTGGCACTTTAGCATCACCTGAGCGAGTGGTCATCCCAACAGTTTTAGGGTAGGTAGGGATGTGAAAATAAGCTTGTCGGTCAAGCATTGTCCCAGTTTGAGTTTTCTAGCACTAGATGCAGTCAGTTTTCAGTAATGCACTCGGACGTCCCCCATGCAGTTGGAAGCAGTGCACAGAGCTTGGTAGCAGCAGGACACACACAAGTTTTGGGGAACAACCCCATGGATCAGGCATCGGGTCTACGAGTTCTTTTCTACCTCGCTGGGAGGATAGCATCCCCAGTTCGAGCCAATGTTATCACCCTAACAATTTTTATCGGGATCTAAAAACTTCTGAAGTTTAGCGAGATGCTATACCACAATAGAGGTGCGATAGTTCAGGGCGCTCGGCTATATTCCTCAGCGTGTGAATGAATGTAGCGGAAGTGGGAAGGGAGTAGCTCGGCGGGCCGTCGATCTTGAAGAATCTCAGATCTACAGTGGAAGCCTACATCGGACAAACAAATAGCAAGGAATTTAACATCGCGAAGGCAGACCGGGGAAAACTACTCTGGTTTCGACGGGGAACGCGTGGTGCTCTTACACACGCATCGGGGGAGATGGCGGATTTCCTGAAACCACTTTTCCTATGGCCTTGATGTCACGTGTTTCAAAATGTCATGTCAATAGCTCGCGGGGAGGATGGCGGTTGGTCAGATCACCTCACATCACTGGTCCAGGCACTTTCCCAGATGACGTATCAAAAGGACGCCGCCACATAACTAACTCGAGGCTCATCATTCGAAGTGGATTGATGAAGCGTGGCACACCAAGGTAATGTGACAGTAATTCGTGAGTAAAGTACATAGAACATCAAAACCTCAGATATGAATCATTTTACCCTATTTTGGGAAATTGTCATCTTATGCGTAATAAAAACAAGCTCGGCCTGTGCTCCTGAATTCCGTAAACTCAAAGGGTGGCCAAATCAAGGTCTCTGCAAAGTTCGGAAAGCATGGATACTATCCGTCAAACGACTTTTGGCGCAATTGGGCTCTCAGCTAAGGTACCAGGCATGTCAATAAGTAAGAATGAAAGATGGTTCTTGTAGATGCAGGCGACTAAATTTCATACTGAACTTGAAACTGAGACAGAGTCGGGAGTAAGATTAAACCCCGTTATAAGGGATCTTGTCATAAATGAACACGCAGACAACACCTGCCACCCAGCCACAAAGAAGAGGAGGAGCAAAAGGAGGAAATCAGAGGCCAAAACCGAGATGATAGAGAGCGTTGGGGAAAATTCCGATTGGTGGAGTACCCTGGAGGAGGAAATCGCGAAGCTGAGGTGAATCCTCAGGTAAAATTTTGGTGTATTTCAGATAGTTTTGGACAGATGTCGGTTTAAGAGAAGGGAGTCTTGATATGACAGACCAATTACTAACGATCCCTTTAAATAATGCCACTGTTCTTCCTTTTTGTAACTCGTATTTGTTTTTAGAATTATGAGGAAGTCAGAATGTTTTAAATTCCATATTGAATTCCTCTATATATGCTTGGCCTCACAAGTATAGAATGATGGAGAAAATAGGAGTCTGCCCTCTGTGCAGGAAAACTTTATAAATCTCCGGGGTTGGAATGGATATTGTTGAAATAATGTAACTGCGAAGAGCATTCTTATTATTTTGTTATCGGATTAAATCCCCATTGTGGATTAATCATGTTATTATTACTATTGGATTAAATCCCTATTGAGGATTAATCATGTCATTATTATTATTATTGTTATTGGATTAATCCCCATTGAGGATTAATCATGTCGGTAATTGTATAAGGACAAAATCCCCTTTTTCGGATTGGTCATCGGACAATTACAATGAGCAGAATAAGAAGTCGGCCCCAACAGTTATAATGAAAGGGCCAGAATTAATAAAAGGTGGGTTTACCCACCCAGAGTGAGAGGTTGGCCCTGCCAGATGGTGACTCTTCACACGTGCTAGATTGATATAAATAAGAGGCTAGCGCCTCACTTCTTACACACACTTCACTTGCTCATTCTCTTATGAGGCAAGGTGCAATTTCAAGTTGGTGAGAGGAGAAGAAGGGTGGCGCATCTCTTGAGGAGAACCTTTTCTGTATTGGTTGAATTATCTCTTGAACATTGTATAAGCTATTTATGATAAGGAAGTTTTTGCTGGGTTTTCTTCCCGTAGAG
This sequence comes from Picea mariana, assembly GCA_032191745.1. NCBI lineage: Eukaryota > Viridiplantae > Streptophyta > Pinopsida > Pinales > Pinaceae > Picea > Picea mariana. The sequence goes on along the minus strand of JASDQU010100150.1, from coordinate 740,763 downwards.
GGTTTCCCAGGATAAATGCTGTGTCTCTTGTGGATGTGTATTTCTCAGTGATCTTGTTCTTATTATGCTCTTATCTTTATGAAATGCAAAGAACTATAATAATGGCATAAACACTAACATGGTATCAGAGCCAACCTGAAGAAAGCACAATCTGCAAGAGGAAAAATGTCACTGTTACTGGACCCCAAAATTAGGGTTTTGAAAAAATGAGTGTTTTCAGCTCTCTATCACCCTAGAAAGTTGCGCCCTCCCCCAAGGATCAATTTGGCACCTAGAGCGCACCTTTTCAGTGGCTAGATCCTCTGGAAAGTGAAACCCTAGTTTCACAAAGTACCAGAAAACCAGAAAACCAGAGTACAAGAAGTACCAGAAGCACCAGTCCAGAAATCCGCAGAGCAGATTTGAAGGGGTAAAATTTGGATTTTCTCAAATCTGAAGACACCAGGCTACTCGCCTCAGCCAAGCGCACCTCCTGGTAAGATCAAAATTTGATTTTGAGCATTTTCAATTTTTGGTCATTTTTGCTACCGGAAAGTACAAGATGTCTGCAAGCACAAAGCTTGTTGAGAAATTGGAAGGCATAGACAACTTCCGTGCCTGGAAGTATAGGATCGGTCTGATCCTTGCAGAGAATGACCTATCAAGATTTATCAAAGA
>JASDQU010100150.1:626298-734818 GCA_032191745.1 Picea mariana | reverse complement strand
GAGAATGATGATGCTGCTGATGAAGAAAACTTCTGATGACTCGTAAATGTGCTAGACAATTGTTCAAGATGATATTGACAATACTGTCCTCGAGATGCCACCGATGATGCAGACCTCTCTCGCCTGATGCTGATGAAGAATACCCTTCTTGTTAAGGGGGAGTGTTGAAATAATGTAACTGCGAAGAGCATGCTTATTATTTTGTTATCGGATTAAATCCCCATTGTGGATTAATCATGTTATTATTATTATTGGATTAAATCCCCATTGAGGATTAATCATGTCATTATTATTATTATTGTTATTGGATTAATCCCCATTGAGGATTAATCATGTCGGTAATTGTATAAGGATCAAATCCCCTTTTGCGGATTGGTCATCGGACAATTACAATGAGCAGAATAAGAAGTCGACCCCAACAGTTATAATGAAAGGGTCAGAATTAATAAAAGGTGGGTTTACCCACCCAGAGTGAGAGGTCGGCCCTGCCAGATGGTGACTCTTCACACGTGCGAGATTGATATAAATAAGAGGCTAGCGCCTCACTTCTTACACACTTCACTTGCTCATTCTCTTACGAGGCAAGGTGCAATTTCAAGTTGGTGAGAGGAGAAGAAGGGTGGCGCATCTCTTGAGGAGGACCTTTTCTGTATTGGTTGAGTTATCTCTTGAACATTGTATAAGCTATTTATGATAAGGAAGTTTTTGCTGGGTTTTCTTCCCCTAGAGGGTTTCCCAGGATAAATGCTGTGTCTCTTGTGGATGTGTATTTCTCAGTGATCTTGTTCTTATTATGCTCTTATCTTTATGAAATGCAAAGAACTATAATAATGGCATAAACATTAACAGATATATGGGTGTAGAGGCAAATTTGGGACTTTTTATGAAAAGATTCTAATTGGTGGTGTTATGAGTCTCGTTTTCTCTCATAGTATGTGATTATTGTTATTCTGTATTTTCATTTTGCTTTCTTTTGTCTAAATTGAGAAACTAGAAGTCCAGAATTCATTATTCGATGCTCTCGGCTTGACGATTTACACTGTGTTCATCTCTTCTAAACCATTTCAGAATTCATTACTATAATGGTCTGACAATAGTTGTGTGTTTCTTTTCTTCTGATACCATCTAAAATTTTCAAGCATAAACTCAGAAGTCACTTCCTCATTTAGCCTTTTCTTTTGGATTGTTTTCACGATTTGGAAATGCATCCTACATTCTTGACCCCATAGCCCAAAGGTCATCTTCAGCTCTTCAACAACTTTATTAAAACCCCAAAACAAACCAATTCTAGCCATCGATTTCCATAGATGTATTAAGTGGCACGAGAGAGCCCTCTTTGAGTTGAGCAGGCCAGTGCCTCAGCTCTAAAGCTGGTTGAAACAGTTACCCTTGTCGTCTGCTTTGATAGCTGGGCAAATTTACAGGGTGCTAACAGGCCCTAATTGCATGAAAACCTCTTTCTCCTATTCCATCATCCATAGAACCTTGGGGTAACTTAGATAATTATATAGGTTCCAAAATTTCCATATATAAGACCAAAAAAAAGTGTTTTCTTCCAAAATATTGGATAAGCAACATTATATGAACAAATAGTTAAATATTTTGTTTTGATTTACTCCACGTACATCAATTATGTGGTAGCAAATATGTGATTCTATGCTAAACTTTGTAGATGGTTTCCAAATCCTTTCTTTGCTTATTTCTACTAGTAAAATGTTTATATCTTGCTCTCCAATAGAAACACTCGTCTTCATGGTTAGATTCTATTAACCTCAGGGATGTGTCCCTAGGGGTCTAGAGGTTCTTGTAACGTCCCCTTCAAACGTCCCCTTCAAAGGATTACCCAACCCACAAAGCATGACACTACCCACATTTGAAAAATCTCAATATAAATTCGAATCCATTAAACTCTAAGCCATTCAAATTCATACATAGATGCAATTAATTAGTGCAATGAAAATAAGCATGCATAAACTCGTTTCAACCATGGATTCCATTTTGAATTTCATTTATAAGCTTAAATTGCAAAGTTATAAAACAAAGATATAAGAGGAGAGATTGAACACTTATCTTTTCACCAAGTTGGTCCAAGAAATTGACCACATACAAGCAATTTTCCATCCAACCACAGGCACCCACTATAGATGCCACCCCCAAGTTGGTCTATGAGGCCATCAAGGTGACATAAATTGACTACAAACTCACATGTCACTAGCCCAACCCAATTGCTCTCAGGTTGAACTTCACAACTAAACATTGTAGGTAACCATTCAAGTATTAAACAATCATGGAATTTTCATCCACTGTCCACACATCATAAGGAAGACATATCCCTTCTTTGCTCAACAGTCCCTCGGGGGTATTCTCTCTTCTAGTGCTCTTAGTGTAGGCAAGATGAACCCATCCTACTATTTACCATCTGGAATACCTTAGCAAAATGATACCTTGGTTCTAAGATACCCAATTAGCAACATGTAATAGGGGAAAATGAGGCTTCCTAAATGACCTAATGTCTATGCTTCTCCACATCTATCCATCTCTCATCTTAGGTCCCAAGAATTAGTCTTCCACTATCATATTTTGGTCTTTTACATGTTTTTATATCAATGTAAAGCATGAGGATGCAATTTTTAGAACTTCACTGATGCTTAAGCATGATAATGGTAAGTGTGAATGAGTCAATTCAAATTAGAATGGAAGAGTGTGCATAGAAATGGAGGAGGTTTGGATTTCCTTGAGGATGAGGTCTCTTACACTTGCATGATGATTGTACTCAACCCCCCTGCCTTCATAGCTATGTAAGGTAGACTTCCTCACCAACCACCACATGCACTCAACGATTGGCTTTTAGGTCAAACATGGTGGGTGAGATTTAAACAAGTGCATGTTTAAAAGGTAGGAATTAAGAAACATAAGATTATTTCTATGTAGTTTTCTTAAACAACCTAATGTCTATGCTTTTACAACCTTCCATCTCTCTTCTTAGGTCCATGTATTATTCTCCCATGGTCAGATTTTGGTCATTTATAGGTTTGTATATCAGTGTAAAGCATGAGGATGTAGTTTTCAAAACCTCAATGGTGCTTGAGCATGCAAATGGTAAGTGTGAATGAGTCAATTCAAATTAGAATGGAAAAGTGTACATGGGAGTGGAGGAGGTTCGAAGTTTCTTGAGGATGGGGTCTCTTACACTTCCCATGATGATTGTACTCAACCCCCTTGCTTTCAGGTGATTAATAACCATCCGATTGCAGAGTCTTTAAGACTGTCAGTCGGATGGACATGGATGAACTCCTTGGATGGTGTCATCGTGTCAATGATTGGACCTGAGACAACCTGTTGCCACTGAACACTGGAGTACGTGAGATAACTAACAATAATCATGTGAACTTAATCACCCACCAACCCATTCGACCACCTGTTTTCCTCCCAAACTAATGAACTGCATTTGGTTTTCTTGTGGGTTTTTCTCACTAGAAGGAGGGCGACCTTGCATAACATTTGAGTTTGGAGAAATGCAGCATATCTCCATGGAGAGAAAACACAACACACACAGACGCTGCTAGATTGAAGCTTATCAGGCCACCCAATATACATGTATTTAAATAATATGCACCAGTTAAACACAAAATATGAATATCTTGATAAGAAGAAATTTCTATTTAGTTTAAGAGATAACTAGTTAACTAGATAGCTAGGAGAGGGTCCAGTTGCTTCCACATTTTCGTTGAATCCATCGAAAGGGCAAGATAAATGCAAGAAATGTGACATTAGGAATAATAATAGTAGTCAATACATAAAAAACTTACAATCCCGCTGTTCAAAATGTTTTCTTTTGGTCCACATATTGTACTCACAGACATTATGTGGATGAAGTTTTGTAAATATGTGTAGGACGCGGTAAGGGTTTATTTAGAAATCTCATCATACTATCACCTCCTCCATCCAAGTTTGAGAGTCTTTTTCATCGTCGAAGATTATTCAACTTATAGTGGATAAGATTGTGTTTACTGTATTTTTCTTTCAAATTTTCATTTAAGAAAAAATAGTCAGTTCATATATTGTATGATGAAGTATTTAAATATGTAGAACGACATGATCTTCAATATACTTTACTCATTTATTTAAATACTTGGAAGTACACAATCTTAAACATAGTTTATTTATTTTGTATTTATCAACTTTTTTTAAATACCACACAATCTTAAACATAGTTTATTTATTTTGTATTTATCAACTTTTTTTAAATACCTCTACCTACTCAGCGATAGCCCGTTACACATTCAAATTTGAATTCAAGTTACAATGGGTAAGTTTGAGTTTACTTATTTACTTCCAAAATTTCTGTTTTAAGTAGTCATGTCAATCATCATGAGGTAATTTAAACATTTGGAAGTATACAATCTTAACAGAGTTTATTGATTTCTATGGATTGAGAAATTGCTCTTCTTAAAGATTTAAATACATCTAAACACCAAGCAATAACCCATGCCACATTCAAGGAAGATACCATTGACATGTCAAAAAGTTGTATAGGTGTACATATTGATATCCTCAATTTAAAAGATGGCCTGGCCTCATTGGTCAACATAGAGTATTTTTTTTTTTTTGGTTTATTATGGAAGTGGTATGTCTAATTGTGATGCATACAGATGTAAAATATTATGTAGTTAGGATATGGTACATGTAAATATAAAAAACTATGTATAAAAAATGATATATATATATATATATATATATATATATATATTTATTTTCCAATTATATTAGGTTTATTTTCATTCTTTGAAGATGTTAAAAATAAAAATATAAAAGTTAAATGAAAATTTCAAAGAACAATATAACAAAAACTAAAATATAAAAGATAGAAGAAAATTTTAAATAACATCACAACCAAAACTATATGATGGAGACTTCTAAGTTCTCTTGTAACAATCTCCAAATCACATCTTTATAACTGTCATAAAAATATCTCCCTACAAGCATGAAGTTCAATAAAACAATAATAGAAAACATAAGACTTAAATTACATATTAATTTATCATGAATAAAAACAACATACAACGGTCTTTTAGCCATCTCTTGACTATCCTTTCCCAAGAAAAAATTAAGACTTAAATTACATATTAATTTATCATGAATAAAAACAACGTACAACGGTCTTTTAGCCATCTCTTGACTCTCCTTTTCCAAGAAAAATTTAACACAGTTAGGTAATCGAGATTGTTATCCCCCACTTTTAGGGATAACTAAGGAGATTATGTCTCAAGGCCCACAAGTCCTAGACATGGAGTACCGAGAGCCAGATCGACTTGAGCATAGCCATGGAGGGCCCATCTCTTCTTCCTTTCAGCGCCTCCACTTTGTCAGCAACACCAACATCCATCACCTCAGCTTGGTTCTGTATCAGAAATGGTTCTTGCTCCATGAGGTAATGAGTCTGGGTATCATGGTATGTGTCACTCTGATCCTCAAAACCGTTGAATATGTGCATTTGGTTCTTTTTGTTTCTAACAGGTGCTTGGATCTTATACTTATCCATTGGACCATGTCTTGGGGGAATGACATGATGCCCTAGTGAGTTTGTGCCCATAGGTTTTGAGTTACCACTGGGGGGATTTCTGAAAAGTCATCGTTCGCTCCCGTCATACTTACCACTTTTTCATCTTTCTTTCCACTCATCCATTTCGTTACATTGGTCCGGGCATTGGGTTGGCCAATCATTCAAGGGTTGCACCTTGCCTTGTGGGAAGAAGGGACTAAAGGCCCAGAAGGTAAAAGCAGCTGGAAAAAGACAAAAGCCTAAAAATAAAACCTCGAGATGCTTCACCCAGGGATCCCCGAGAAAGAAGTAAAAAGATTCTCAACAAGAAACAAGAGGGACCCATAAAATAATAAAACAAGAACTAGTCAGAGGATAGGGGGTCTCATCACGAGCCAGCCTATTAAGTCCATGGGCATCTAGCGGTATGACACTACTAGCAGCTGGTCACCATGCCAGGGTAGTGGCTCTTGGTTGCTTGGCCAAGAAAAAGGGGGTCTCATCACGAGCCAACCTTCTCGTTTCTGTGAAAGTGCTTGTGGGTAACATTGCCACCACTGGTCACCACGCCAGGGCAATGTCCCCTGATTAGCTTCTTGAAAGAAAAAACAATAAGATTAAAGAATAAAAGACATGAATGGGCTTGGAAACATTTTCATCCAGGACAGGTGCAACTTGCCTTCTACAAAGACACCCACACGTAAGCCTTGCATTTCCCTGCTATCACTGCACCCCTTGTTAGGACATCCCTTATCCACCTCATCTATTAACATGACTTGGATTTGATCTCTTCCGGAAACATCCCATTTCCAGTGGACACTAGCCCAATAGGACGCCCTGTCACTTCCTCCAAACTTGCCTTGCAGATTTGTATAATGTCTTTGAGCACTTGACTGAGTAAAAGGGGTTTTATGCACATGTTTGATAAAATTGATGATTGGATGTGATTGACATAGCTATGATCCTTGTGACTTATGAGCCCATGGAGGGCGTATCTGTTGATGTGCAGGATCATACCTGACGGATATGTACCATATTGGAGATGTACACATGGGGAGATGATTAGTTCGAACCTCCATGGGGTTGAAGAGCCCACTAGATGGATGCTGAGACCCCAGCAGGGGGCAGAGAGATGACAGAGGGGTTTGCACCGAAGAAGAGGAGGACGTTCCATAGAGGCACCATGACAGAGCCTTACCTAGGAGGGTTGTGCCCTCTCCACTGGAACGTTGGCCTTGGAAGGTCCAGGACGTCACCAAGATGCCCATGATGTCATCCAGCTTTATGGACGTTTTGGGGAGACAGTTATGGCAGTGTGGCACGTGTGGCAGCTTGGAGAGGCTTGATGGGTGTTCTATATGCACTAAAAACACATTAAAAACCCTCAATTAAATTTCAACCCGGGGTAAGTAAACTTAGAGTTGTAGCAATATATATACCAAGGTAGAAAGACTGGTAGTATAATCTAACTAAGGAAACAAGATATTGAAGGGCTAATCTACTCAAGTAAATACTACTAATGATCAAACCATACTAAGAAACTTAAACTATGTAACCTAAGTAACTTTTGAACAAAGAATCGATGGATAGTCTTAAGAAAACAATTGGAAACCCTACTTAAAGAAAACTAACCGAATCATAACAATAAGCAAAAACAATCTATTTATCTAATAAGCAATAACAACAACAAACTACTTTAATTAATCTACTCAAATTCAATAAGCAGCTATCCTATAAAAGCAAGTAAATAGACAAACAACTACCCTATCAAAGCAAAATAGACAAGCAAACAATTACCCTATTAAAGCAAGTAAACAGATAAGCAAATAACTAACTAACCTATGATAACTTCTACAACAAGTAAACTAATCAATAAGCGACTAATTAAGCTAAGAAATAAGTGAACTCTATTCTTAAATTAAACTTCACAACTACTAATTTATGAAAGGAAATCTACTAAATTGAAAGCATTATGATAATAAAGGCAACAAGTAAACTAATCAATAAGCAACTAATTAAGCTAAGAAACAAGTGAACTCTATTCTTAAATTAAACTTCACAACTACTAATTTATGAAAGGAAATTTACTAAATTGAAATCATTATGATAATAAAGACAATTAACAACTAATCTTTAACCCACGATAAGCAAATTATTCCTTAATCTACCAAAGCAAGAAGACTATCTATCCTACAAAAGCAAGGAAACTATCTTCTAATCTATGAAAGCAAGAAAACTATCTTCTAATCTATGAAATTCAATTGCATTCTATATTAATTAAACAAATTCATACTAAGATTCATAACTGAAATCTAAATTCAATAATCAACTTTGAATTGAAATTGCAACCTAAATCTAGAAAGGAAATTGCATGAAAATACACTGAACTAATTCTATTCTAACAATTCAAATTGCAAAAAAGGAAATATTCATCAAACATAAATTAAATACTATTTCAGCATATGAAAATAAACAAACTAATTGAACAAATCTAGATAAACAACTGAGAATCAAAACTATAAACTATCCATCCATTGAACCCTTGCCAAAGAAGCCATTATTTTCATACTCTGTTTTTAACTCTGTTTTAACTTCTAACTGTTCTATTTCATTATACAAAATTTTTAACTATTATCTAATCACACAGGGGTTAGTAGCTTAAGCTTAAGCTATTTCCTATTTAGTTAGAAAGACATGGCATATTAGCTATTCTTCATAAGCAACTTGCAACAAAACACATTCATTAGCATTAACTCATAAAACAATTTGCAATTAAAAGGAGGAATTAGATATACAATTCTGCAACTAAAATAAACACACAACAAACAATTGAAATTGAGAACTTGACACAATAAAAAATGATTTTGAAAACTAAGAAAGGAAATTGAACAATTATAAATCTACACTAACGAGAACAATTACCCAGACCACTGGTGGGCCCCCCACGAGGTCTAGGCAACTTCTCAACACGAAATTGCGATCAGAGAATCAACACAACACTGTCATTCATTAAAAAACGTAGTCTAATCATAAGTTTACATAGATGTCTCAATTACACAATAAAACTGTCTTCTTAAAATTCTTGTTTGGACTTGCCACTACTGGTGGTATTTATAGTTTTTACAAGCTGAGAGGTCGACCACTGGAGTGTCGATCCTCTCTAAAAACAGTAAATTACATTTAAGATGCCCTAACTGCTGGTGGCTTCTAGAAATGAGGTGAGCCAATAATCGCCCCACACAACAACCCAAATCGAGTTGTCAAGAGTTCAGTAGCTGGAGGCCACGAGCACAAGCAAAACCCATGTCTTTGATTCACCCATCGCTGGCCGCCAATACCATAACCGCCAGATCGCCCATCGTTTTTGTGCAGGACGGAGTGCCAAACAGCGTGTCGGATGGAGTACCGGATTGAGTGCCAAAAGAAAAAACAAGCTGCGATTTTGCCCTATGACATACAAAACATGAATTAGTTTTCTGGGATCATAAAAACATACTGATTTAAACTCAAAATCATCGCAAAACATGAATTATCCATACCTGGTGTGGATCATAGCGATTTGACACAAAAGCTCTTCAAAAACTTCTTCAAAACATGAAAACGCATACACATATTCGACAAAAAGGATCTAATTAATGTCATGAAATCAATCATATCAAGGGCCCAACAAGGCCCAAGGAGGGCTAACGTTTTGCTCTAGGAGGCATGTGCTGCCCTAAAAGGGGCTAACGTCACCCTAGAAGGGGCATGATGTCTTAATTTTGCTTGATTAGGGTTTCATTTATGAAATTTAGTGTAAAACAATATTATTTGGTATTTTGGCCTTGTCGGCCTTTTGATGACATAAAATTTAATTAAGGGCATTTGTACTGTATAAGTAAGAGAGCAAAACTATCTTTTTAGACATCATTTTTCACTCACCACTTGGTGAGGTATGAAATTTTCAGGCCTCATTAGGGTTTTGGCTGAAATTGTGGTGCACTTGTTGAAGGAGACCTTTTTTGGTGATTTTTGGCAAATTTTCTTGGTGGAAGGTTTACAACTAGGGTTTGGCTACATGAATGCTTAGTGGATGTAAGTGAATTTCTGCAAAACACTTCTTTATTGAATGGTTATGGTATTGTTTACTTGCATTTTGTTATTATAATTTGTTGGATTAAACCTTAGGTGACAAGCACATGTTGGTGTCCTTATCTCATGTCCCTACTAAATTAAGAGCCATTTGATTTGTTGAAGTTAGATAGAGCCTTGTCATAGCAACACTCTACCTCTATTCTTCTAGCCTAGTCGTTTTATCCTTGTTGTTGAGCTAAGAAGGAGGAAATCACATTCAAGGCCTAGGGTTTCTACACCTTGGTGAGCTGTTTTCCCCTAGGGTTTGATTGATGAAGCCTTGCCTTAACAACACTTCATCTTCAAACTTTCGTCTTTAGCCCTATCAATTTTTACTTAAGCTAGCCATTTTCATCTTGCCAATAAGTTAAAGGAGGAGAAATCACCGAGGCCTAGGGTTTCTACAACTTAGTGAACCTTTCTCCCCTAGGGTTTTATTGTTGAGGCCTTGCCTTAGCAACACTTCAACATTTAACCCTCTAGTCTTTAGCCTTATCACTAATATCACGACCCTTCAACTTTTGCATCCTTTTGGACTCCATTTTCCCTATGAATGCACTGATCTAGACCTTCTATGTTGAGTACCTTGATCATACACACATCCAATACTTTGAACAACTACTAATCCTTCTAACCCTAGTTTAGACTAATATTTACTAACTCTATTGCTTCTGTCATCTATTCTTGCTATAAACATCTCTATGCAACATTTATTTATCTTTAAAGCAATTGAATGATTGTCTAAAGCGTTGCTTCTAGTATTGTTACTTTGATGATAAATTGCCATTTGCTTATTGTGAAGCTTCATTAGCATTTATTGAGAAGTGATACATATTGTAATCATTGCTATTGTAAACATTGATTTACTTCATCAATATTATTGGTCAATTGCTTATTATAAAAAAGTCTTTGAATATATGAAGTACTAACCAACAAGTAATCTTGCACATGTATAGTTTCCTTGTTGCTTTGTCTTGGGCATGTACACTTTTTTGGTTATTACTTATCTTTATTGGCTGATTAGCCGAGACTTTATGATCAGTGGTGACTTGTGAGGGGGAATATTATACTTATCCTTTCAAACCTTTGCCTTCTCAAAACCCTAGGTCACCGATGACGTCTCCCCTGGGTCTACCACCCTAAACAGAAAGAGCTATCCCATTGAGGTGACAGTGGTGGGATAGTCTCAGTTACGCCAGTTTGCCTTCCTTTCATCCTTCTTTTACCGTAACTACAAACTGTGCGATAACATTTTGGCGCCGTTGTCGGGGAACACACAGTCAATTCTCCTCAAGACGACACTTTTTCGGTAAGCCTTTCCTCAAGAGCCTTTATCTTACAAACTTACCTGGCGACTCCACTAAGGGTAATTCCCTTATTTCTTTGATAATTTCAAGAAAATTATCTGGCGAATCCACCGATGACGAAGCCAACTATGACTTCTTAATGGGACCCATGGAACTTCAAACCTTTGGACATGAGTAAAATCCCGGGATACCCTAGACAAATGCCCCCGAACTACGAAAAGTGGCTCCCTAGATTCATTGGTAGTGATGGGGAAAGACCTAACTATCACATGAGTAATTTTTGGGCTTTCTTTCAACTCCACCCTATCAGTGATGATGCAGAAGACTTGGTAATGAAACTTTTCTCTGCCACTCTACATGGAAATGCTAGAAGATGGTATGATAATCTTCCAACTGCTAGCATCACATCTATGGACCAGTTAGAAAAAACCTTTCTCATGAGTTGGGGCATGAAATTAGAAGATATCCAATTATTACTTGAAGGAATCGAATACATAAGACAAACTGAGGATGAGACTGTCAGGTCTTTCGGGGTTAGGTTTCAGATGTTGCTATACCAGATTCCTAGAAGCCATTGTCCTGAAGACAAGTACCTCGTGTATCTCTATACCAATGCACTTCTGGGGCATTTGAGCTTCCTCCTCAATAAAAAGGGCCGAAAAACACTCACAAAGGCTTATAACATGGCTATAAAAATTGAGGCAAATATCTCCTTGTTCAAGAAAGGACATTCCTTTATCCAAGATGCCTTTAGTTTGGAGAGATTAGTTTCCCTTGAGATCTTAAACGAAAATTCACAAGAAAGAAGGGAACAAGTTTTCAACCAGCAGAATGAAGACATGGTTGAGGAGTTGGAACCTAAGCAAAATGATGAAGTATCAACCTGTGCTCCTCCTTCTGATGAAGCCGTCCACGAGCCTTTTCCTCCCGCACAACAAAAGGATGATGAGGTTAGTTGTTTTCCTTTTCAGGATCCCAATGACACCTTTTTCCATGATTCAAAAAGTGAAGGAGAAATGGAATCCTCGAACAAAGTAGATATTCCTTGCTGTACAATTGAAGATGAAGAGGTAGTTCATGAGGATGAAACAATGATGCATGTTGAAAACACCCAAGTCCTCGAAGCTCTTGCATAAGAAGAAACAATAAGTTACCCTCCTCCCCAAGATTTTGATGATGCTCTACTTTATGATGGGGGAGATAAGGAGGAGATAAATGAGTCCTTGAATGCTTCAAATTCTCCATGTTATGATACAGATAGTGACATGGTTGATAACATTGATGAGTTCATACATGTTGGGAGAAGTAGGTGGGATGTAGTTGGTTATGATATGGATCCCATTTATGACATTGAGAGTCATTTCCAAGTGTTGCCTTTACAATTATCACAACAGGTTACTCTTGACCAGTGGCAACAAGGAGATGATATTACCAACACTTTCCAAACACCCAAGGTTGACCTAGTCCCGTATTGCCCTAATAATTTTCAATCATACCTTGAGTTTTTTGATGAATACTCCTCTGAGCACTTGGATTTATTCCATGAAGAAAATTGTAAACCACCGTTGTGCTCAGGTCTTGATAGGAGTAAGGACATTGTTTGCTTGAAGAAGGATCCTTGTGACAACTTTCCCCAGCCACCTCCGATTTCCTTACTTTGTTGTGTCTCTAGAGGTGTAGTTGGGAAGTATGTCTTTGATATTCAGTTTCCTCTAGGACAAGCCCTAGAGTCCAAGAGTTGGTTGAATACTACAAGTTTAAGTTTGTCATCTCAGTTTTCCAACTTTCCCTTGAGAGTTCGCCAGTTGTCTACTAGATCCTTGTCAATCACTTCCCAGGTTTCAGATTATGAAAACATCCTGGGTAGCCAGCTTGCAGAACTTTTGAGTCAGTGTTCTAAACCTTTGACTTTTCACGATCCCTTTTTGAAGTGGATTGAGCCTTTTCCTTAGAGATTGATTTGGCATGATTTTATCCCTCCCACCCGCCTCCATGAGTTAGACTTCGTGATTTCCGACGATACTATATATTATCTAACCCATGTTATTCTTATGCTTAACTTGTCACTGTTTTGGTTCATGATGAAGCACAAAGGCAGGTATTGTGGGACAATGTTGGATTGGTTTCACTGGTTGTTTGACTACATCTAACATCCAACCAACAGGTAAGTGCAGGTAAGTAGGCATTTGCATTGATTGTATATAACATTTGCATTTCATGCTAGAGTAGTTTGCTTTCACATTTGTACATATGCTTGCTTTCATTTATATATATGAGCTGGGGTGATATCACCACCCCAAATGATTACTGATAGTTGCTATTGAGATCAAGCAGGTGACAGGTTACGCCAGAGATGTTGAGGTTCTCATGCACTCTATGGTGAGCACATGTCCCCGAGTTGGAGCAAGATGTTATCCCCCAGTTTTAGGGATAACTAAGGAGATTATGTCTCAAGGCCCACAGGTCCTAGACATGGAGTACTGAGAGCCAGATTGACTTGACCATGGCCCTGGAGGGCCCATCTCTTCTTCCATTCAACGCCTCCACTTTTTCAGCACCAACAACATCCATCACCTCGGTTTGATCCTGTATCAGAAATGGTTCTTGCTCTATGAGGTAATGAGTGTAAGTATCATGGTATGTGTCACTCTGATCCTCAAAACCTTTGAATATGTGCATTTGGTTCTTTTTGTTTCTAACAGGTGCTTGGATCTTATACTTATCCACTTGACCATGTCTGGGGGGAATGAGAGGATGCCCTAGTGAGTTTTTTCCCATAGGTTTTGAGTTGCCACTTGGGGGATTTTTGAAAAGTCATCGTCCACTCTCGTCATACTTACCACTTTTTCATCTTGCTTCCCGCTCATCAATCCCGTTACATTGGTCCGAGCATTGGGTTGGCCAATCATTCAAGGGTTGCACCTTGCCTTGTGGGAAGAAGGGGCTAAAGGCCGAGAAGGTAAAAGCAGCTGACAAAAGATAAAAGCCTAAAAATAAAACCTCGAGATGCTTTGCCCAGGGATCCCCGAGAAAGCAGTAAAAAACTTCTCAGCAAGAAACAAGAGGGACTCATAAAATAATAAAACAAGACCTAGTCAGAGGATAGGGGGTCTCATCACGAGCTAACCTATTAGGTCCATGGGCATCTAGCGGTATGACACTACTAGTAGCTGGTCACCACGCTAGGGTAGTGGCTCTTGGTTGCTTGGCCAAGAAAAAGGGGGTCTCATCACGAGCCAACCTTCTCATTTTCGTGAAAGTGCTTATGGGTAACATTGCCACCACTGGTCACCACGCTAGGGCAGTGTCCCCTGATTAGCTTCTTGAAAGAAAAAACAATAAGAATAAATAATAAAAGGCATGAATGGGCTTGGAAACATTTGCATTCAAGACAGTTGCAACTCGCTTTTTACAAATGCACCCACATGTAAGCCTTGCATTTCCCTACTATCATTGCACCCCTTGTCAGGACATCCCTTATCCACCTCATCCATTAACATGACTTGGATTTGATCTCTTCCGGAAACATCCCATTTCCAGTGGACACTAGCCCAATAGGATGCCTTGTCACTTCCTCCAAACTTGCTTTGCAAATCTGTATAATTTCTTTGATCACTTGACTGAGTAAAAGGGTTTTTATGCACATGTTTGATAAAATTGATGATTGGACGTGATTGACATTGCTATGATCCCTGTGACTTATGAGCCCATGGAGGGTGTATCTGTTGATGTGCATGATCATACCCGACGAACAAGTACCATATTTGATAGGTACATATGGGGAGATGATTAGTTCGGACCTCCATGGGGCTGAAGAGCCCACCATATGGATGTTGAGACCCCAACAGGGGGCAGAGACAAGACACAGGGGTTTGCACCGAAGAAGAGGAGGACGTTCCACATAGGCATGTCAGAGCCTTACCTAGGGGGGTTGTGCCCTCTCCACTGGAACACTGGCCTTGGAAGGCCTAGGACGTCACCAAGTTGCCCATGACATCATACAACTTTATGGATGTTTTGGGGAGGCAGTTATGGTAGTGTGGCACATGTGGCAGCTTGGAGAGGCCCAAGGAGGGTTAATGTTTTGCTCTAGGAGGCCCGTGCTGTCCTAAAAGGGGCATGACGTTTTACTTTTGCTTGATTAGGGTTTCATTTATGAAATTTAGTGTAAAACAATATTATCTGGTATTTTGGCCTTGTCGGCCTTTTGATGACCTAAAATTTAATTAAGGGCATTTGTACTGTGTAAGTAAGAGAGTAAAACTCTCTTTTTAGACATCATCTTTCACTCACCACTTGGTGAGGTATGAAATTTTCAGGCCTCATTAGGGTTTTGGCTGAAATTGTGGTGCACTTGTTGAAGGAGACCTTTTTTGGTGATTTTTGGCAAATTTTCTTGGTGGAAGGTTTACAACTAGGGTATGGCTACATGAATGCTTGGTGGATGTAAGTGAATTTCTGCAAAACACTTCTTTATTGAATGGTTATGGTATTGTTTACTTGCATTTTGTTATTATAATTTGTTGGATTAAACTCTAGGTGACAAACACATGTTGGTGTCCTTATCTCATGTCCCTACTAAGTTAAGAGCCATTTGGTTTGTTGAATTTAGATAGAGCCTTGCCATAACAACACTCTACCTCTATTCTTCTAGCCTAGCTGTTGTATCCTTGTTGTTGAGCTAAGAAGGAGGAAATCACATCAAGGCCTAGGGTTTCTACACCTTGGTGAGCCGTTTTCCCCTAGGGTTTGATTGATGAATCCTCGCCTTAGCAACACTTCATCTTCAAACTCTCTTGTCTTTAGCCCTATCAATTTTTACTCAAGCTAGCCATTTTCATCTTGCCAATAACCTAAAGGAGGAGAAAGCATTGAGGCCTAGGGTTTCTACACCTTAGTGAGCCTTTCTCCCCTAGGGTTTCATTGTTGAGGCCTTGCCTTAGCAGCACTTCAACATTTAACCCTCTAGTTTTTAGCCTTATCACTAATATCACGACCCTTCAACTTTTGCATCCTTTTTGACTCCATTTTCCCTATGAATGCACTGATCTAGACCTTCTATGTTGAGTACCTTGATCATACACACATCCAATACTTTGAACAACTACTAATCCTTCTAACCCTAGTTTAGACTAATATTTACTAACTCTATTGCTTCCGTCATCTATTCATGCTATAAACATCTCTATGCAACATTTATTTATTTTTAAAGCAATTGAATGATTGGCTAAAGTGTTGCTTCTAGTATTGTTACTTTGATGATAAATTGCCATTTGCTTATTGTGAAGCTTCATTAGTATTTATTGAGATGTGATACATATTGTAATCATTGCTATTGTAAACATTGATTTAATTCATCAATATTATTGGTCAATTGCTTATTATCAGAAAGTCTTTGAATATATGAAGTACTAACCAGCAAGTGATCTTGCACATGTATAGTTTCCTTGTTGCTTTGTCTCGGGCAGGTACACTTTCTTGGTTATTACTTATCTTTATTGGCTGATTAGCTGGGACTTTCTGATCGATGGTGACTTGTGAGGGGGAATATTATACTTATCTTTTCAAACCTTTGCCTTCTTAAAACCCTAGGACACCGGGGACGTCTCCCCTAGGCCTACCACCCTAAACAGAAAGAGCTATCCCATTGAGGTGACAGTGGTGGGATAATCTCAGTTACACCAATTTTCCTTCCTTTCATCCATATTTTATTGTAACTACAAACTGTGCTGATCCAGATGGATATCGGTTGCCACCCACCTTTTCCAACTGGCTCAAAACAGTTTTCTGACAATTTTGACAATTTACTATTTTTAACAGTTTTAACTTATGGGGCCATCTTGAGGGCCTAAATGAATGTTTTTTCGGGGCCGAGATCCTCAATGATATCCAAAGGCATTATTGAGCCCCCAAAATGAATCTCCTCAACGATACTGTTCCAACGGGCTATCACACGCCTAAAACAGAGATCGTATGCAAAAGTTATGACCACGAGAAGTTGATGTACTAACTTACCCAAACGGGGCCCACATGACTTTTGGCACTTCATCTCTTAGGGTTAGGTTTTTGGATGTCTAGGGTTTTTGACATTCTTGTTTATTGTAAAAAGGCCTTTAGAGCCTCATTGTAATTTTCTTCTTGCGAATGTGCGCAACCGTTACATCTCTTCTCAGAGGTAAGCCGCCACCATTCCAGCAAGCTTGTTTCCGCTGCATTTTACAGTTTCGGCTTATTTCATTATTGAATAGAAAACCAATTTTACTGTATCTCTGTTATTTTGTGTTAAGAACCTATTAATAATCTGTATTCATTTCGTTCTTCTCATAAAATCTTGATCAATGGTATAAGAGTGGTCTGCTCCTTGTTGTCTTAATGCATGTCCCCAACGAGGTTGGAGTACAAAGAGTTGGGTCTCGAGCTTGTTTATCTTGAGGAAAGAAGCTCTCGCATGCCTAAGTGACCTCTCATGGAAGGAGAAAAAAAAGATGATGGGACATGAGATCCTTTCAAACTGTTGATTGAGGAAGCCCTCACGCAATAGAGGAACGAGATAATGTATAGTTTCGCCAAATCCTTTGGTGGCTACCAACAAGCGACACATCTTCTTTGAACGGAGGCGCCGCCCCCTTCAAGGTACAAATAAACTTGGATATTCCTATATTTGAAGGTCAGATAGATGCAGATGCTGTAGATAAGTGGTTGAATCTACTAGAAGCGTATTTTTCTGTCCGTAACTTTTCGAATAGAGAAAATATTACTTTTGCGCTCCTTAAAGCCATTTCCCATGTCAAAGATTGGTGGGAAACTTTCTGTGAGCAAAAGGAAACATAGGAAACCTCATTATTTTCAGTCACGACCACTTGGGAATCCTTCAGGGATGCTATTAAGGAACAATACTACCCTGTCGAAAGTTATGATGACTTGTATACCAAATGGACCACACTGCGGCAACAAAGAGACCAAGCAGTGACCGATTTCACAAATATCTTCCATACCGCGCACCAAGTTGGGTATCAAAGATTCAGAGCGACATCTGGTGCCAAAGTATCACGGTGCTCTGCATAGATACATCCATACCGAAATGAAATTTTTGGACATCTCATCCTTAGGTGCGACCCACTGATATGCCATCAAAATCGAGCAGAAGCTCAAACAAAAGACGCGACAATTTGGGCCTGGGAAATCCTCACAAAAAAAGCCGGAAAATGGTGGCTCCAACCCACAGAAAAAAGGACAGAGAAAATATGGACAGTATCAGGACAACCAGTCCAAGCCGCAAGCAAAGAAGGAGACCAGAAAGACAAAGAAAGATACCGAGAAGTGGTGCGACTTCCATAAGAGCCCTTGGCATAACACTGCTGACTGCCGCTCAAAGCAGTCGTTGGTGGCCAAAGTGAAAGCCTTCGAATCAGATGCGGATTCTGACTCTGAGCCAGAACCAGAAAGGGGAAGACAGATCATTGATGCGGAACCCAGTGCCACCATTGCTACCACCAAGCTCCAGCCTGGTGAACCAGATGAGCCAGAAGAAGGAGAACGCCTCTTCCATTCATAGATGTGGGTAAAAGACACCCCACTGCACTTCATCGTTGATAGCGGTAGCCAGGAGAACCTCATTTCAGCAGAGGTCGTCAAGCGTCTCGCCTTGCCAACAACGCCGCACCCACAACCCTACACCATTGGATGGCTCCGCCAAGGAAGCGATATCCGCGTCAACCAACAGTGTCGACTGTCGTACGACATCAAGCCCTTCAAAGACGAGGTATTATGTGATCTTGCTCCTCTCGAAGTTTGTGATGTTCTTTTGGGCCAACCTTATTTATGGAAATGTCATGATGTATGTGAGTCTAGGCCTCGTAGTGTTATTATTACTTTGAACAAGAAATTGTACATGATACCCGAGGTAGTCCCACCTAGTGCTATTTCCTTGATCTCTGCTAAGCAATGCAGGAAGGTCATCTCTTAGACGGGGAAGTTTGTCCTCTTCGTGATTCGTTTTCAGAATAAGAGAAAGATCACAGCCACATCCAGGGTCTCCGCGGCCGGCCTCTCCACACAGCAGAAGCAAGTAGATAAGGTCATGGAAGAATACTCAGATATCTTCTCCTCACCTACAGGGGTACCTCTACACTGCTAGGTCAAGCACCCCATCGATCTGACCCCCGACGCACCACTTCCCAATGGGCCAATCTATCATCACTCTTTGTTAGAGAATGAGAAGATCAAGCGACAGATCCAATAACTTCTCCACAAGGGGCACATCCATCCACGCTCATCACCTTGTGGGAGCCCAATTGTGCTTGTACAGAAGAAAGATGGAACTTGGTGACTCTGTATTGATTATCGGGCTCTGAATAAAATCACAGTCAGNGATATCTTCTCCTCACCTACAGGGGTACCTCTACACTGCTAGGTCAAGCACCCCATCGATCTGACCCCCGACGCACCACTTCCCAATGGGCCAATCTATCATCACTCTTTGTTAGAGAATGAGAAGATCAAGCGACAGATCTAATAACTTCTCCACAAGGGGCACATCCATCCACACTCATCACCTTGTGGGAGCCCAATTGTGCTTGTACAGAAGAAAGATGGAACTTGGTGACTCTGTATTGATTATCGGGCTCTGAATAAAATCACAGTCAGAAACCGGTACCCGATGCCCCAAATCGACGACCTCCTTGATCAACTCACGGGGGCCAAATACTTCAGTAAGATTGATCTGAAGTCTGGCTACCACCAGGTCTCGATAGAACAAACAGATGTATGGAAGACCGCCTTCAATTCAAAGGAAGACCTTTTTGAATGGTTGGTCATGCCCTTTGGTTTGACAAATGCTCCAGCCACTTTCATGAGGATGATGGACGATATCCTGCGACCATTCACCAATACTTTTATAGTGGTGTATCTGGATGACATTCTAATTTACAACAAGACTTGGGCCGAACACTTGCAGCATATTCAACGGTTCTACACACCCCGCGGCAACATAAGCTATAGGCCAACTTGGAAAAATGTTCCTTCAGCATGGACAGGGTCCATTACCTGGGATACATCATTGATCAACATGGCGTACATGTGGATCCAATCAAGATCCAAGTCATCCGTGATTGACCAGCCCCAACAACACTCACTGAGCTTCGGAGCTTCTTGGGCCTTGCCAATTTCTACCGCAGGTTCGTGTTGGGATTCTCCCATATTGTATGGGCCCTTAGCCAAATAAACATGGGTGGTGGTAAGGCGAAATTTGCGTGGGGCCGGTTCCAACAACAAGCGTTCGATGATTTGAAGCAACACTTGTGCTCAGTCCTAGTACTTTCACTACCATACCTGCAACATCCCTTTGAAATTGAGACAGATGCTTCAGACTATGCTGTGGGCGTCGTTCTCACTCAGCATGACCACCCCGTGGCCTATCATAGTGAGACACTGTACTGTCTGTAAGTACCCTACTTACGACAATGAAATGTACTCCATTGTACAAGCCTGTCGCCAGTGGAGACATTACATTCTTGGGAAGGAGACAATCATCCACATTGATCATAAGCCACTGCAGTTCATGTAGACACAGAGAAAACTGCAGAATGATCGCCATCAAAAGTGGTCCACATACTTGCAGCAATTCCACCTCAACATCAAGTATAAAACAGGAAATACCAATCTCGACACTCACCACGGTGCTAGACTCTTGCGACCATGAGACATCTGGATGGCCCCAAATCTATGAGATAGACCCTAACTTCGCCACCACCTACCAAATGTTGGGTGCAAATGCAGTTGTCGATAATTTTCATCTTTAGGATGGGTTGTTGTGTCGTCTGGGCCATATCTGTGTTCCATCAAGTGAGCGAGCGAAGATGATCTGGGAAGCCCACTACAGTCGGGTGGCAGGATACTTCGACGTCGAAAAGACAGTGGCGATGTTACAAAAACATTTGTACTGGCCGAAACTTCGACAGGAGGTCAGCAAGTATATCAGGTTCTGCACTGCCTGTGCTATTGCCAAACTGACCACTAAGAAATAGGGTCTGTACACCCCTCTTCCTACTCCTGACAGGCCATGGGAATCCATCTCAATGGACTACATGTCGAGCCTCCCGTCCACCAAGCGTGGAAATAACTGTGTTTTTGTGGTTGTTGATCGCTTTTCTAAGATGGCGATTCTGGTTGCCTGCAAGAAGAGCATCACAGCAGAGGGCACTGCCAAGCTCTTCTTTGAACGAGTCTGGGTACATTTTGGAATCCCACAAACCATTGTCTCAGATCGAGATAGTCGATTTCTCAACACATTCTGGTCGAGCCTCTAATCACTGCTGGACACCAAGCTCACCAAATCCACGACCTTCCACCCCTAGACAGATGGCCAAATCGAGGTTGTAAATCGAATGATTGTGCATATCCTTCACATGTATAATTCAAAGCACCATCGCACATGGGATGAGAGCCTTCCCTATGTCCAACATAGCTACAACCGAGCCCTGCATAGCTCAACCGACTATAGCCCCTTTCAGGTGGGGTTGAGATTCCAACCATTGGGTCCCATAGATGTTGCACTTCCCCTTGCGGTCACCTCAACCGACTCATCTCCTGCTCCAATTGAAGCTGACAAAGCCACCCGGTTCATTGAGCGGATCCAACACATTCGCCAATAGGTTCAAGATATCCTACAAAAGTCCAATGAAAAGTACAAACAATGCCATGATCAACATTGGGTGCCACATAAGTTTTAGGTGGGCGACAAAGTTTGGTTGCACTTGCAGAAAGAACGCTTTGCATGATCCCGTTGGAAGCTTTACCCACTCCGTTATGGGCCATACACTATCACCAAGGCCGTGGGGGACAATGCTTTTGAGTTCAACCTTCCTCCCTTCCTTGGCCTGCACCCGGTGTTCAATGTGGATCTCCTTCGCCCTTATTTCCCACCATTATTGGACACCTCAAAATTAGCAGAACAACTGACACCAACAGAGCTCAACCCTAACTGCATACAACAAGAATCCAATGATCAGATTGTGGACATACAGATCAAGGGCACTCGACAACAAAGGATCTAGCTTTATCGAGTTGTCAAAGCAGGGCAATTCCTGCACAAAGGCAAGTGGCTCACCCAGGGCCAAATTCAACATAAATTTCCTCATGTGATGGGGAACTCAACACAATGGAGACCATTGCTTCCTAAGGAGGGAGGATTGATCCAGATGAATAACAGTGGCCACCCACCTTTTCCAACTGGCTCAAAACAGTTTTCTGACAATTTTGGCAATTTACTATTTTTAGCAGTTTTAACTTCCAGGGCCATTTTGAGGGCCTAAATGAATGTTTTTTGGGATCAAGCTCCTCAATCATACATGAAGACATGATTGAGCCCCCAAAATGAATCTCCTCTATGATACCTTTCCAACGAGCTATCACACGCCTAAAACGGAGATCGTATGCAAAAGTTACGACCCCGAGAAGTTGATGTACTAACTTACCCAAACGGGGCCCACATGACTTTTGGTGCTTCATCTCCTAGGGTTAGGTTTTTGGATGTCTAGGGTTTTTGACATTCTTGTTTATTGTAAAAAGGGCTTTAGAGCTTCATTGTAATTTTTTTCTTGCGAATGTGTGCAGCCGTCACGTCTCTTCTCAGAGATAAGCCACCACCATTCCAACAAGCTTGTTTTCGCTGCATTTTACAGTTTCAGCTTATTTCATTATTGAATATCAGTTTTACTGTATCTCTGTTATTTTGTGTTAAGCAATTGTTAATAATCTGTATTCATTTCGTTTTGCTCATAAAATCCGGATCATGTGCGATAACAAAGACTATCCACCTTCTTATCCCCTACCAATATTTTAAAAAACAACCTATCTAAATTAATTCCTGGTTTTGTTTTTAGAAATATTGAGAAACATATTCATATTTTTAAGAAAAGGTGGTAAAAAGACTCATGAACTAAATTGTTGTTGCATGATTAAAAACCTTGAAATTCCCTCACTTCTTGATTAGCTAGTTTATAAATCCCTTAACAAAAGTTCATATGAACAATGTGATAAAAATATAATAAATTAAGCCTATTATCACTCGCCATAAGACTAGCATCATATTATATTAGTATCATGTTATTATAATTTTCTGATTAGTTTCAGAGATAACTAGTTAAATGTTATCATTATGGTAATTCATAAGATTTATGAGGTTTAGTAGGTTTCTATGAGCTACATCCCATTGTGTTCTTAATTCAAGTTTTTTTAATTTTTAGATTATGCGAAATTTTATAGCTATTATTTGAGGCTTTGATTCTTGATCAATCACATTACCTCCCATGTAGAAGGTTATGGACAAACGTACTGAATTCATCCATAGTTGTTCCTCATATGGGTAGGGCCTAGACTCTTTTTTTAGGGTACATAAAGGTGGTGTATATCTCCAACCCACGTCGATAATTTTCAAAGCACTAATGAAAACATATACATTTAAAAATTTTCATTTATTTTTTCGCTATACAATCAATGAACTACACAATTTTAAGCACCTAAATGCGCTATCCATGTACAAACACATCGGTTGCAATTTTATTGACATAACAGAAATGCAAACCTATGCAATTAAATTTTGGAGAGATTTTTCTTTGCGGAGGCAGTAACATAAGTGACTCTTCAATGCTTTTCATAATTTAGTGCATCAATGTCTTCTTATATATGCTTTTCATAATTTAGTGCATCAATGTCTTCTTATATATAGACGCACTGGTGTGTCTTTAACTAACTAACAGCACTGATAACTTTTATAAGCCATTCACAATTATGTTTGACGTTAGATTGTACTATGCTTCCCAAAATTTATTTTAAGAACTCGTCCACGTATTGATGATGGTTTTGGCTCAAATGGAAGGAAAAAAAGGTTATAATATCAAATGACCAATTATTCAAATTCCAACCCATTCCATATTGTTGCAAGTTGCTCAAGTTCTCCCCCACCATTTGAAGTAAGTCTAGATTTTATTTATAATTCATTTATCTGATTGAATTTATGTCATTTATGCACGTGCATTTGAATAAATGCTCATTGAATTTTGTAGGATCTAGTTTGAATGTGCAAGATATTCCACCAGTTCAAAAATGTTGCAAGCTCTTATCCGGAAAAATATATCGTAGGCAAATGTTTGATGAAAATGAACATTTGCTTTACCCTGCAAATTGTAACATGCCATCTTCCAACAACCAACTTGGGTGAACGTTATTACACCATGAATTGAATCTTTTTTATGACACCCCAATAGTATGTGGTTGTTCAAAATGTAAAGGGTTGAAGAATGTTGGAAATCTGTTAGGGTTACGAACTTGACATAATGTGAATAGTCAAGTCATTATAACGTCATCGAGAGTCCAAGAAATCTCTTGGAATGAAAATCCAAGGGTCACATCAATGTACTTATATATGTATCATATTGATGAATATTTCACTTCACCCTTATTCTAATTAGTGTGTCTAGCAGAACTGCCTCAGTTCTTATGAGGAATTGAGCTATGGTAGTTACCCATAGCTGAGTTATTCCCTAAGCGTTTCTTCTTCTCGCATGTAGAAACACATCTGACTTCTTCACCTGACCTATGCTTACATGTCTCTGCCTTCCTCTCCGTCCCTCTGGCATGTCAGTCTGCCCTCTGGTCAATTCTGTTTGCAAATTGAAGCCGTTCCCACTCGGAATTTCTCCGTGCACGCAACTTTCTCTACTCGAAACCCTAGGGTTTGCACGGTAGATTTCATCGACTCTCCTTCGTCGAAAACGCGCACTCATCTGTGTTTTCCACTAGTTGATTAAAAATGGAAATGTGAGTAACGATACGAGTGCGATTTGAACTACGATGAATCCTCAAAACTTTCCTCAGCTGCAATCATTGATTGCTTCATCAAATTGGGGTGTATCTTCAAAACCATAGCTCTTTAATTTCTGGATATTTTCTTACCGTTTCGTTGTATGGATGCGAATCGTTTGACAATGCAACGTTTCAACAATCTCATTGATAAGCATGTTCACAATTTTGGAGTAAAAATTCATTGTGGCCATTGGTATCATCGTGATACCCATTCATATTAATCACCACCTTGCATGCAGACAATCGCTCATGTTCTCGATCCAAGGTAGCAAGAGGTAGATCCTTATTCCTAACTATGTTTTTCCACCATTGAAGATTGAGCCACCATGGACTTTAAAAAAGAGTCCACAGCCAAATCCACATTGCTTTGAATGATGCATTGATCACTTGATGCTAATCTGGAACAATAGACTTGTCTTCCACATGAAAAATTGAGCTATCGATAATAATAAATGTGCGAAGAGTCAGCACCAACTAACGTCCAGAGGACACGGTGAAAGTATTTGAGAGTTTCTGACAAGTTGCAAAGATTTTATTACAATAAATATATATTATAAAACTCATTTATTTACTACAGAGGACTGTGATTGGCGGAAGCCATTTCCCATGTAGTAAATTTGTTGTCTATGACAGTGGAAGTGTCATTATTGAAGACGTAGAGATGGGTGTAGGAAGGGTTGGACTTTAACCTAATTCCCACACTTCACATGTCGCCTTTTTGAAGAGAAGTCATCTCAACGTAGATCGCTCCTAGCAATGTGGATCAAACTAGTGAACCTGATGTGAAATAAAACTTCTTGCTTTCATGAGGGATGGGAGAGGTCAGAGTATCGATGCAGGAAGAGTAGTCTTCATGCAAAATTCCCAGGATTTTTCCCACAAATGTTGAAGAATAGGTGATTCGGATATGATGTTGCGCGCCTCCCTCTTTCTGCGTTGCCCTCTTGCAGATTAGGGTTGTACCTTCACATTCCCTCATTATGTGCGCCTCCCTCTGTTTGCACTGTCATCTTGCAGACTAGATAACGAAGCTGAGATAATGCCTTCACATTCTTAGGTCGCGCTGATATGAAATTTTGATTGTTCTTTAAGAACCTTCCCGCGTACAACAATTCAAGAGTAGTCAGGGCATCACTGTATTCATTCTACTAGTGAATGGCTTCCTGAAGGCTACATGGAGATTTTTTAAACTCTTTGAGATCGTACACAAGTTGTAGGGGCATACACAGCCTAGGTATGGTGACCCCATTTCCCCGAGGTCATGTGAAGAGGTGGCTGGTATTTGCATGGTATTGAAGAAATTGTTGGTAATCATTACTTGTGGTAAGAATGCTCTTAATTTATCAATTGCAACTTCAACAACTACCAGTGTTTTAGAGGTGTTGAAAGACGTTGAGTGTCATTCTGTTTTCCATGAGGAGACAAACAAGTTGTCATCAAAAGTCATAGAGATTGGAAAACTCAAAGTACATCGAAGACACATTCATGATTATCTCAATTTGTGCCTTCCAAGAAGGGGTTCCAGAGCACATCAATGTAGCTTTCAGGCAGTTCCACTTGACATCAAACAACACATTAAATCTTGAAGATCCATACAACTTCAGAATCAAGGTATACTTGTAAATAACATTGTAAGTTTATTTATTTTTTCTGTAAGCGAGTGTATTTTTGGTAGAAGTCGACACCTTTCATTTGAGTTTGCATTGTAAATTCTGGGTGGAGTTGCAAGAAGCCTCTGACGTCTAATTTTGTCTTTAAAATGGATCAAGTTGAGGAACTGTTACAGTTATTGAACACTCTAATCCTCTCTTCTGTGGACAATACAGTCACCACTGACAAAACAACTATGTGGTCTATTGTAACATGCTTACAAGTTACACAAGCCAAAGTAACACTGCTGCAAAATCAGACTCGATTTCTTCACGATGCACTGATCGAAAGAATCTTCAATAACATTATGAACTAGTCCTTGTTCATAACCCTATTTTTGAAGATGATGAAAATGATGATGCTTATTCAAACCAATAACTAGCGTTTGAGTAACTCAGTGAGCGAGCTTCAGATATGAATGTAGATGAAGTTCAACTTCCTCTTTCCAATCCAATCATCATACCTTGGGAAGAAATCAGAATCAATAAACACATAATCAGTATCAGATATGAAAAGGAAGTGACCTTTCATATTTCAAATTATACCAAACCGATCGAGTTCATATTGTTGGAATCCTTCAAGAGAATTCATATTCACCTCCAGTTCAAGCGCAGATTCTGAAATGCCAAACTTGTTAGCGAGTTGGCCACATGGAAGATCAATGCTTCTATATTCATCATTGCGAGAATTGTGGAAAGCACAATCATCCTTCAAACAAATGTTCTAACAACAATAAATATGCAAGAATAAAGAACCACTATGGGTGGATGACTTCTTGGCTATGGTAATCAATAGCCAAAAAGATATCTTAATCGTATCGTAGAATACATTCTCGAGTATTGACACATCTTGCAGTGGAAGGATTTATATCTTGTCACCTTGTACATGACAAAGAGGAACAACATCAACGATTGAAAGTCAACCTTCAAGTTTCAAAGTCTTATCAATAGAGCAGTGAAAAGAAAGTGTGACAAACGAGCGTGATTGGTTTGTGGTTTTCCCTAAACCACCACTTAGTAGAAGACTTACAACTTATGCTAGAAAACGGTTTGTGGTTTTCCTTAAACCTCCACTTAGTAGAAGACATCAACTTCTGCTAGAGAACAATTTATGGTCATCTTTAAACCATCATTCGAGAGCACTTCCAATTAGCATAAGACATCAAATTCCAACTTCTAATTAACTTAAAAAATGTTTTGGCAACCCTTGATCCCTAGAGCCAAGTTCCAGAGTTTGAGGTCATCCATAAACCACTAGATTGGTTTGTGTTATTCCTTAAACCACCACCACCATTTAGTAGAATACATAAGCTTCTACTAGCCATTCGTTTTGTGGTCATCCCAAAACCACTAGATTCATAGAGCACATTCAACCATTAACAACTACACACTTCTAGATTTCAGCTGTCCACTTTCAGATATTAACTCTCACCTTGGACTCACATACACCCCTTCAGATTAAGGGGGGAATGTTGGAAATGTAATCCGTTAGGGTTACAAACTTGACATAATGAGTGTTGATGATTGCAACAACTTCATGAGACATTCTCCAGATCGTACTCCTCTGGACTGAGTTGAGAGGATCTGTGAGAACACCCATGTGATGGGTGAATCATACTCCTCTGGACTGAGTTGAGATGACGTGTGTGGTCTCTTGTCATGCTCCTTTGGACTGAGTTGAGATGACTTGAGATGGTCTCCTATCTGACTCCTATGGACTTAGTTGAGTCGACTTGAGATAGCTCTCTAGTTCATACTCCTATGGATTTAGTTGAGTTGATTTGTTGAGGGTGATGTCCCTTGTGGTTGAGCACATGTGGACTTGTCCCTAGTGGCAAAGCACTAGAGGATGTTTGTGAGATACCTTGCTATAATGTCTAAGAGTAAGATTATTGTGAAACCCTAATTTTGTATTATGAAGGGTACAAGCCGACCCCACCATGTAAAGATAATTAATATTGTGTAAAGGATTAATTATATTTTTGAGTTGTACAAGTCGGACCTATTCTGCCAATAGACACATCTATTGTTGAGTTAGGCCATGTATTTATTAGAGAGTTAGATCCTCATTGTGGATCACTCACTCATTCATTATATCATTCTCTCAACGCCTACTTGTATGGCTGAAGTGCACACTTATCTTATGCACAAGTTTTCTTGGTCATAGAAGCACCCTCTTGTGTGCTCTAGGGTTTGTGGTGTGAAGGATCTTCTCTTGACAATATAATAAAAGGTTGTTGGGTTTTTCCCTTGTTTCAGAAGGGTTTTCCTAGGATAACTTCTTGTGTTTTGTGCATGATTATTCTTCTTGTGATCTTGGTTACTGTAGTTATTGTATTGCTGCATTGTTTATGGTTCAAGTTCATGATAAAACATAAATAAAATACATGCTTGAGCTAGCATAAAAAAATTCACCATGGTATCAGAGCAGTGTTCTTGAAGATGACCTATTGCACAATCAATGAATGTAGACCGTGGAACTTTAAGGGCTTCTAGACCCTTGTCGTTGGTGTAATGAAAGGGCCGGACCCCTGTAGTGAAGTTTAAAACTGGCCGCAAGCCTATTAGCCTTGGTCGAGCCTTGATTAGGGTCTTAAAAGGAGACCACAACATGGAGAAACCCCTCTAGGGCTATCACAACTAGAAGGAGCCCTAACCACAGACTTAACCACATACTTAAGACTAAAATTTTAAGGGAGATTTGAGGCAGGCTCTGAGGTATCTTGAAGGTCAAATTTGTGACAGTCCTCTATGACAAATCTGTAGTAGCACTGAGTGGATCTGAGGTCGGTCCTTATGACAATTTTTTGAAGCAGATCTAAATACAGTTTTGTGACAGAATTTAGGTATGTTATGTGGTTGTTTTTTAACAAGTAATAAGGTAGATTTCAAGGTCTGTTATGAGGCCTATTCTGTGGCAGAATTAAGGCTATATTTTAGAGAAAATTTCAGAAGTCAAGGACTTCTCTTCTTGGAACAAAAATCTAGAATTTAAGGGTTGTCTACATGAAGTATACTAGCCAAGTTCTAAATTCGAGTTTGAAGACATTTTTTTGTTTTTGTTTTGAGATAAATTTCTGAAACTTGTTTCAAGAATGATCCCTTGCGTGACTTTCGAGTGTGTGCTATAAGTGCACCTTATTCAAGCTTTAATGGATATCGAGGAGACTAGACTTGCAGCTAGTGATGTTCAAGGTTTCAAGCCCTTGTCACTATGAAAATCATTGTCCTTTGTGGAAGAAAGGAAAGAAACATATTGATCAAAATCCACCTCAAAAGAAGTCAAGGAATGAAAGCAAGAACTACGAGGAGTTATTCTCTATCTCAACTTTTTGAGGAGGACCAAAAGAAAGATTGAGCGTGATTGTAGACTAAGGTAAGTTTTGCACTACTTTACTTAATTGATTTCATCATTACTTTGTAGTAGCTTGCTTATGATAATGATGGGTATTATCCCTAATATGGGAGCCCTCATGACTTGGACCATTATCCCTAGTACGAGAGTCCAATATTTTCTTGGTTGGTTATTATCCCTAGTACATGAGGTCATTTTGGTTGTTATCCCCACGGGAGGCCATCTTGGTTATTATCCTAGTATGGGAGGCCGAATTTCTTATTTCATTATTGAAGGGCCATGATCCTTGGTATGGGTGCCCATATTTCTCCTTGCTTAGTAAAGTACCGTAGAGGCAGTAGAGGACCTGCGAAGGCATGGGATGTCTCCAAGATAGCAACACATGAAAATGATGGTGTCACAATTTCCTCCAGGATAGATGTTTATCCTTCAGACTTCAGAGGGAGTCAAACTATTTGAGAAGAAAGTAGAGCTAGCAGAATTTGTGGGGTACAGTGAATCTTCGAAGGCATACCAGATCTACATCCCTGGTCAGAGACAAATCAAGGTTATCAGAGATATCACCTTTGAGGAAGAGATAGCCCTCTAAATATCTAGAGAATATCATATGGAGATTGACAACGAGAAGAAAGAAGAGACAATACCTTCTCCCCCCTTAGCAGTTTAGAGGGAGATAGTTACTAATCCAATTGATCCCGTAGCTCCAGTCGATGCTCCTAGAGACATTGCAATAGGCCAGAAGAGGCCTGCATGGGCTCGAAAAAATCTATAGGAGGTAGAGGGACATGCATATCCTCGTGGTACATTCTGAGAGAGAAAGAGAACACATATATTTTTGAGCTATGTTTCAGCTATGAGCCACATCATTGATACTGAGCCTTCTTGTCATGGAGAAGCATCAGGGCAACATGTTTGGCAATATGCCATGACCAAAGAGTATCAGTCCATCATGAAGAATGATGTGTGGGATATTGTTCTGATACTGAAAGTGAAGTCTATAGTGACTTCTAAGTGGATCTATAAGATCAAACATGCAGCTAATGGAAGTGTCAAGAATTACAAAGCGATATTTGTGGCTAAAGCATTCTCTCAGGTGGAGGGAATAGATTATGAAGAGACATTTACTCATGTTTCCCGATACACTTCCATTCGTACGATTATTTCCCTTGCCACATCCATGGGTTGGAGACTACATCAGATGGATGTGAAGACAACCTTTCTCAATGGAGAGATTGAGGAAGAACTTTACATCGAGCAACTAGATGGATTCATGATGCATGAGGAGTCTCATGTGTGCAGGTTGTAGAAAGCTTCGTATAGACTAAAGAAGGCACCTTGTGCATAGTATGAGAAGATTGATGGATACTTGATGAGTTTGGGCTTCAGCAAGAGTGTTGTTGATCCCAACCTATACTACAACATTGATGGTGACAAGTGCCCGATTTTGGTCCTATATGTTGATGACTTATTCCTCACCGGTTCAGAAATCCTTATTGTTGAATGCAAGTGTGTATTGGCTTTTGAATTCAAGATGAAGGACCTTGGTATGATGCACTACTTCTTGGGACCAGAAGTGTGGTAGAGGACTGATGAGATTCTCCGGAGTAAGGGGAAATACAGAGTGGAGATATTGAAGAAATTCAGGATGAAAGACTGCAAGCCCATTCCTACACTGATGGTGATGAATATGAAGAAACTGAACAAGAATTTCTCTGATTTAGGCGAGATTGATCCACATATTTACAGACAACTGATTGGATCATTAATATATCTGGTTAACACCAGACTTGATGTATGCTATGCAGTGAGTATACTTAGTTAGTTTATGAGTCAACCGAGATAGACACACTGGATAGCAACAAAGCATGTGTTGAAATATTTATGAGGCACAATTGGTTATGGCCTAAGATATGCCTCCGGTGTAGACATGAGATTGCAGGGATATGCCGATGCAAATTGGGTAGGGAGTGCAGTGGACCGGAAGAGAACCTCCGATTATTTTACTTTGGGATCTGCCATGGTTTCCTGGTGCATTAGGAAACAAACTTTTGTGGCTTTGAGTACCACATAAGTAGAGTACATTACATTATGTGTGGCAGTCCGCGAAGAAGTGTGGCTTCGCAAGTTCCTTGCAGACTTATTTGGACATGAGATGGATTCCACCGTTATCCATTGCGATAACTAGAGCTGTGTGAATCTCTCAGAGAATCCCGTGTTTCATGATAAATCAAAACACATTAAGATCAAATACCATTACATCAGAGATATGGTGCAGAGGAAATAAATACTTGTGCAGTACCTTTCTACACATGAGCATGATGCATATGTCTTCACCAAATCGCTTTCCAGGACAAAGTTCGAGTACTTTCGTGAGAGACTTGGCCTGGTGGAGAATGCCTCCCTACTTGAGAGGGAGTGTTGATGATTGCAAATTCATAAGACATTCTCCAGATCGTACTCCCCTGGACTGAGTTGAGATGATATGTGAGAAGGCCCATGTGATGGGTGAGTCATACTCCTCTAGACTAAGTTGAGATGACGTGTGTGGTCTCTTGTCATGCTCTTGTGGACTGAGTTGAGATGACTTGAGATGGTCTCCTGTCAGACTCCTATGGACTTAGTTGACTCGAGTTGAGATAGATCTCCGATTAATACTCCTATGGATTTAATTGAGTTGATCTGTTGAGGGTGACGTCCCTTGTGGTTGAGAACATGTGGACTTGTCCCTAGTGGCAGAGCACTAGAGGATGTTTGTGAGATCCCTTGTTATATTGTCTAAGAGTAAGATTATTGTGAAACCTTAGTTTTGTATTCTGAAGGGTACAAGTCAACCCCACCATGTAAGTATAATTAATATTGTGTAAAAGATTAATTATCTTTTTGAGTTGTACAAGTCGGCCCTATTGTGCCAATAGACACAACTATTGTTGAGTTAGGTCATGTATTTATTAGAGAGTTAGATTCCCATTTTGGATAAATCACTCATTCATTATCTCATTCTCTCAACGCCTACTTGTATGGTTGAAGTGCGCACTTATCTTATGCACAAATTTTCTTAGTCATAGAAGCACCCTCTTGTGTGCTCTAGGGTTTGTGGTGTGAAGGATCTTCTCTTGGCAATATAGTAAAGGGTTGCTGGGTTTTTCCCTTGTTTGAGAAGCGTTTTCTCAGGATAACTTATTGTGTCTTGTGCATGGTTATTCTTCTTGTGATCTTGGTTACTGCAACTATTGTGTTGTTGCATTGTTTATGGTTCAAGTTCATGCTAAAACAAAAACAAACTACATGCTTGAGCTAGCATAAAAAAATCAACAATGTGACTAATCGATTCATTGTAATTTCATCATAAGTCCAAGAGATCTCTTGGAATACGAATCCAAGGGTCACATCAATGTACTTATACATGTATCATATTAATGAATATTGCACTTCACGCTTATTCTAATTAGTGTGTCTAACAAAGAAGAACCCTCAACATGCCACATTGTCCCATTATATTAATGATTGACTACCCAAAGTTGATGGTCTAATACCTCCCACTGTAGTTAAGAATCCAATAGGTGATACAAAAAAGATACATAAGAACACTTCCATATGCACCTTTTTTGAAAATTTGGAAGTCAGATCAACTAAATTTCGTCGTAAATTGCCCAATTCATCTCCTTCTATTGAGTCAACAGAGAGTTCTAGTGAGCCAAAGTATGATATCAATACTATCCAAAAATTTGTATGAACTAAGAGAAAAAAATGTCCAAGTACACACCAAAATCTGTTCAATTGTTGGAAGGTAGCGATGAATTCCCTCTTCTTGTCCATCTGCAAAGTAAATACCAAACATGTTACAACCAAGCTTTCTATGGTGCTTGGTTGTCTTCTATACCTATGCCCAATGTTGGAATCAAATTCTCTTTTTGTGGTAATAGTTCTATGATTTCGAAGTCTAAGATAGATGTTGCAAATCTTGGGTTGTTTATTATTTCACGTGTATTAAAAAATTACCGACTTAATGAGAACTGTGACCTCAAAACGAGAACTTTGGCCCCAAAAACCCATATTTTGCATAAACAACATCAAAATAAATCCCCAAATCAAAAAGTGGTGCTATTGATAGCACCATTTTTTTAAACGAGGTCAAAATTACAACATTTTTCAATCATGGCCTTCAAAACTCAAACAATAGCTCAGAAAAACCTTAAAATCAACACCTAAAAAAAAAAAGGATGTTCTTTTTTTAAGTGTTAAAATTTTAGATAATTTGAAATCGTATTTTTAGCACTTGGTACCATTAAAACCAAATCCTCAAAATCAACCATCAAATTGAAAAGTACTACTACCAGTAGCATCCATTCTAAAATTGGGGGATGAAAATGACACTTTTTTATAAAGTGGTAAAAAAATCATCATTACTGTAAACAAAATCATAAAATCAACCCTTAAATGTTTACTTTTAGAATCTTATTATCACTCAAAGCACAAGGTAATACATAATTCCATGAAAATATCACAATATACTTTAAAAATTCAATGCCACTTTTTAATAATTTTTTTACTTTTAATAAAAAAAATACAAGCTATATTGAATGAAACATAAATTATTTCTTGAAAGTATGGTTATATTGTCCATATTCAAAACATATGAGCTAATAAATTATATTATCTTATCTATAATCAAAACATATAATTCATAAAACATAAAAAAAGATTCATAACTTTATGTAAGATCGTATGTAAGTTCAATGCTCATTTCTAGTTACCATACAAACATCATACATGAATAAAAAATACATAAAATGTTTCATACACTTATTCAGATTGACTCATGGTTTTTGAAATACCATCAGAGTCTACATTGTCTTCAGATAAATGATTGGATGAAGATGTAGATGATCCATACTCTTCTCTATTGTCGATGAATGCACCATCTGAGTCTACATGCATGCCCAACATTTCAGATGTCAAATTCCTTTTAGATCTACGACTATATTCAATAGACTCCCATCTTGCATTTATTTCTTATGGAAAAAACCTCTTGATAATCTATGTTGTCTTGGAGCGAAGAGTTCCTCTCTTTGTCAAATTGAAGCCATAAACAAGTATGTCAACATCATCTAATTTTAAGAGGTCAGTGCGACAACACATTGTATTTTGAGCCTTTATTTTTCTCTTTCTATTGACATGTTTCTCAACCACCATATCTGGCTTGTACACACCATTGAATGGGTGTGTACTTGTTGCATACCAATGCATTTTAATTGCAATAACATCACCATTTTCTTTCTCAATCTTTATAACATTTCCAGTCTAGAATGGATAACCATGTGGATCTTCAGTCACTAAAACTGCAATCATGCTACCCTCCTTAATATCTTGTACTGAACCCTTGTAAAGGTCTTCCATGGCTTCACGTTGTGCACGTGACTTTCGTGAACCAATATAAATTTCTCTTTCCTCTACTTGTGTAAACTCAATAGCACCTTGAAATTCTTGTTGAACTTCAACAATGCTTGTTTCTTCAGATTCATTTGGCATATTTTGTGGCCAATGAAATGGAGTCTTCAAAATTGTATCTTCATTTGTTGAGCTTGAAATTATGTCACTTTGACTATTGAAAAAATACTCCCACCAAACAGAATCAACAAAATCAAAGTACTCATATGTATCCTTAATGGACTTTTTATTTCTTCCAGGCATTCAAAATAATCTACATCTCTATTACGTCTTCGTGCATTATGGATTTCAACAACTGATTGTAAAAATAATAATTTTGATGCAAATCTTGGACGATCTAGAATGAACTTCAAAAATGTTAACCCTGATGAAGGCCCCCATTATGTAGTAGTTGAATAGTGCTTTCCCCATATAAGTGTTTTCCCATCAATTTTTTTGAAACAAAATTGATGTTGAAAGTTAATTTCATTAAGTTTCTCAATACATTTTTCTTCACGATGCGATCCTTTAATAAATCTTCGCATGTCAACAATTTCATCTAATATATGAAAAACATGCTCTAGAATGTATGCTTTCTTAATGCATTCAATCAATGATGGTAGGATTCCATCACTTTTCCTCTTCAATGCTACTGAAAAACCACTAAACATTTGATCAATATGATCATTATGAGTGTGTCCAACAAGAAGGAAACCAATTTTCACCTTTTGAAAGATCTTCATTTCAACAAGCATTCTTAGATATCCAAACACAATTTGACTTTTATTTTCACGACTAGTGTTGCCCAACTATAGATAGAGAATTTGAAGAATATTTCCAGACTAGTGAGTGAGGACATTATGAATTATGGTGATGGTCAAATTTGCATCATTATGAATATTTGGAGTTGTGAAGTAAACCCTTGGACACAATTTTCCATTGAAAACCATACAACCAACCAAGTGAAACTGAATGAAATTCTCTTCTTGTAAATTTTTGGGTGTATAGATAAAATGTGGTAGAAGTGTTTTCTTCCAGTCCATGCCATCAATTATCATACCTAAATATTTGTTTGGATCATCACAACACTTCTTCCAATGTTTGTACAACTTTTTCCTTTCACTTGATTGTTGATTTTGATGTTCTTGAAGTGATTTGACTATGGAATCTGCACATGACATAAAATGAAAATATTGATCATATGTTTTCATAGTTGATAACTATTCAATTTAAAAAAAAAATAGTAAATACATACATCTTTCTTCCCATTCATATTTATCTCTTCTTGATTTAAGAGTAGCACATATACTGCAAATCCCCATCCTTGACTTCTTAGAAATACGAACATTTTTGAATTGTTTATTCCATATTCTTATAAAATATGCATATGTAATAAAATTACCATTTCCTTCAACACCTTCAACATATCCTTTGTACAAGTTGTAGATTTCCCTCCTCGAGAAATTATCTGGAATATGTATTGTGTCTCTATTTGGCATACACTCTTCATTTTTTGGAAAATAAATCACGCATCCATGACAATGTAGTGTTTGTCAATGACCCACTCTCTCATCCATGATGTAGCTTTGAATAAAATGAAGGATCTTTTTCCGACCTTGTCTAAATTCTTGATAGACAAAGATTACCAATTGAGTGAGATTTGTTGAAAGCCTTTATGCAAAGTAAAATATTCCCAATGCAATAATCATATCCTATATTGGTGGATATCATGCACCCCATCAAATATGAATTTTGCATGCTCTTATTCATTGACAAATATGTCTTCCTTTTATTCAAGGCATACATGTAGTCCATGCTTTTCAAACAATTATTTTGATAACATTCCCTTGAAATCAATTCACTTATGGAAATGGATTTAGTGAGAAATTCTTTCCTAGACCTTGTATAACTAGAATGATTTGGATTGATATAAAAATGTCTAGTCCTGGTCCTAGACACAATGTTTCTTTGCAATGTCTCTACTATTTCATCATCCTCACTAGAAGGATTTCTTTTATCACCGGAAGGAATATCAAGCAAAACATTGTCAAGAGACTGAATTAGAGAATGTCAATCACCTTGATTTATTGTAGCTGAATGATTGAGAACATGATATTTATTCCTAGATCCATCATCTTCATTGATAATCTCGTTGATGAGAGGAATATCAAAATCACTAGAAACATGATTACCATCCTCACCAATGTCATTGGATCTTCCATGAAAATATTCACTTGAATGAAAATTATCATTACCCATACGACTATCAATGCCATTAATATTCTCACTTGGAGAACATTTTCCATCATCGTCATCGGTACCTTGAAAATCCTCATTTGGAGGAAAATCATCAACATTGTGTCCACCATTGACATAATCATCTTCATTGCTTTCAAAATCCCACTTGAGTGAAAATTTTCACCATCCTGATTAGTGCCTTGAAACTCTTCATCAATATCTTGAAAATCCTCGCTTGGAGAAAAATCAACATCATCAACATTGTTGCCTTTTAATTTATCACTTGGGAAAGAGTGTACACCAATTACGCAATCATCTTCACTACTTTGAAAATCCTCACTTGAGAGATGTTCTTCATCATCCTCATTACTGGCTTGAAAATCCTCACTTGGAGGAAAATCTTCGTTATCCTCATCGGTACCTTGAAAATCCTCACTTGGAGGAAAATCATCGTCACCAATATTGCTTCATTTAAATTCTTCATTCGAAAAAAACTGTCCAACATTTCCATAATCGTCATCATTACTTTTAAAATCCCCACTTGGGGGGAATTCTTCATCATCCTCATTTGTGCCTTGGAAATCCTCACTTAGAGGAAACTCTTCATCAATACCTTCAAAATCCTCACTTGAAGGAAATTCATCATCACCAACATTGTTGTCTTTAAATTCTCCATTCGGGAAAGAGTGTCCACCATTGTCATAATCATCATCATTGCTTTTAAAATTTTCACTTGAGGGAAATTCTCCATCATATTCATTGGTGCCTTGGAAATCTTCATCGGTACTTTGAAACTCCTCACTTGGAGGAAAATTTTCATCCCAATCATTTAAACGTTGATCATAGTCTCCAATTTGACTTACATTTTGATTATTTTCATTACTATTAAACTGTTGAATAGATTTATCACCATCATATTCCTCCTCTTCATCATCGATGCCTTCAAAGTCCTCTGATTTAGGAATTTTATGAGGAACATGTTGAATAAAATTGCTTGCACTCTGATCAAACCTCTGACTAGATGAAAAATACGACGCCTCATTTGCATTTCTATCATATTTCCTAGTCCCAACAAAAGAGGTATGAGAAAAATTCGTTGATGTATCAGAAATAAAGTCTTCTTTATCTGACGAATTCATTCCTTCTCTCTAAGAACATAGAATGACACGAATGATCACCCTCCCAATGACATTCTTATAACTTGCATAATGATATTTTCCCTCTAAATCCACACCCCCCCCCAAAAAAAAAAAAAAAATATTCCCCAAAATTTCACCTCAAAATATTCCCTCAAAAATTTCCCCTCAATTTTTTCGCTTTATTATTTTCCCTGAAAAAAAAAAATGTACTCTTTTATTTCGTTATTTACATGTTAAATACAAAATTTCTCAGGTTTATTTATTCCACATTTATTAAACATAGCGATGATCCATATAATTTTAGGCATATATGTAGACAATATACCTAATTTTTATTTATCCTACATTTGTTATACTAACAATAATTTATATCATCTGTGTTATATATATACAATCTTGTTTTATCTTTTTACATTGTGTGATATTTTGGACAGTATTCGTTAAAGGATTTGGAGCCTACAAAAGAAAAACATCGAGAATACATCCAAGGAGAATCTAGCATTTCAGAGGTTGGTTGTTTTTTAAATTCTTACCATTTACCAAAACTGTATAAGATCATATTTGAATCACATAATAATTTTTCATGCGAAAATTAAAAAACCTTAAATTTTTTTAGATGTTTTCTATTTTTTTCTAAAAAAATCCCAACTTTTAAAAAAATTGACTTTAATTTTTTTTTTTAACAAAATCCCTAAGATTTTTGAAAAAAAAAGTCAAATTTAGGTATAGTTTTGTAAAATAATTTAGTTTTTTTATTGTTTTTAACTTAATTTTTTTTAGTTTTGGCCCATGGTGGTTACTAGGCAATGCCCGAGGCTTGGCCGTGGGGGATGGGGCGACGCTCGACATCGCTCCAACCCCCCACGTCCAAGGCACGGTCCCAACGTAAGCCTAATAACTCCATGGGTCAAAATTGTTTAAATATGGGTCAACATTTTTAAATTTTTTTTTTAAATTAGTTCTTATATTCAATGTTTTTTTTTTTTAGTTTATTATAATGTAAAACACACACACACACACACACACACACACACACACACACATATAGGAAAATGGCAGGAAAAAGATTATCTATGAATATATCTAGATCACAACCTGCAATAATGGCATCCAAAATTGCAACTGAAACCTCCATGAATGTTAGGCAACAAAATGATAGCATAACACCTAAGCTATCAAGGGAAATGAAAAATGTTAGAAAGTGGAAATCCGTGGAAGGTGAAAACAAACTGGAATATTCTTGGTCTGTTAAAGACAAGCAAGACAACAATGGCGATCATATATATTTGTATTGTGCCGAATTATAACATGTGCAAGGAAATTATCATACACTTGGCTTGTTACGAGATATATGTTTGGTGCCAGCCACAAATATTGTTTATGCACTTGTCAAACAAATCAAAACTTATATCAAGTTTAGATATTGTTTCAAATTGAGCAATTATAACAAGAATGAATGTTTTTTAGAATTATGTGCATCCATCGTTGATGACATTGAGAAAGACAATGTAAGTTTTTTATTTTTATTTTTGTGTCGTTTATTATTTTTAGTATCATGGTAATGTTTTAATTTTATTTAACATGAAAATGTTATATTTTATTTTTATAGGATTTTGTTGAACGACTTTCACATATGTTAGTGAGGATTTACTCTACAGAGAGTAATATCATGGATGTCATCAACACTTTTCATATTGAAAAGTCATAAGAATGAAGGAAAAAGAAACATAAAGTAATGGAGGTTGAACCTGCAAGAGTAGACAGAGAAGAACATGAACGAAGAAAGCAAAATCCTCATTCTAAAAATCCTAAAAGGGTTACATTTGAAAACGAGGAAACTCCAAATGAATATTTTGTTGAAATTGGTCCCAATGAGGTTATTACTCATTCTCGCAAAAAGAATAAAGAAGATAAACACAAAATAGTGATGGTTGATGATGAGTCTATTCCTATTGATTATGAAGAAATCATCGATTTAGATGAAACACATTTAAATCATAAGAGGAAAAAAACAAATGTTGATAATGTTTAAGAAGCCATCGTTATCTCATAGTATTATAGTGAAAGTCCTAAAAGTAGTAGATAAATAATAACACCAGGTGTTGATCTAGAGGATAGTATTATGAAAACAATACAAAATGTCATTCAAAATAGAATGAGGACGACGAACTTAGTTGATGATGGCCACACATTTCAGTTGAATGTGAAACAACTTTATAAACCCATATAATGGTAAGAAAAATATCAAATTAGAAAATCACATCACTTGCGTATTCACAATTTGAAAGCATTGATTAGGTACAATCCATATGCACATGTGGTTGACTACCTAGTTCTTGTTTGACCCAATGGAAGTTCCTACGAGGGAATAATTTGATAGATCAAAATGTTTTGACTACAAATATTATGTGATTGGAGGAAATCATTCTGCAGAGGCTAGAAGATAATTGATGCAAGAATATCCCAATAATCCTGTTTTTGAGACAATCAAATGCATAATTTATGTCGGTTTAACAGATTCATAAGAAAAATTATTGGCATGGGATCATAACACATACAATGAGTATATAATGTCTATGACTTTCACTCAAAGGGTGAGATTTATCCATAATCAATTTTCTAACATATGTCATGGGGAGAGATCAAATGTTGATGTCAAGTTTCAGAAGCAATGTTGTATGAAAATAAGATTCCCACTTGATGATGACAATACAAAAGAAAAACATCGCAAATGAAGTGATATATTTAGAGTTGTGGATAGTTAGTTTCAATTGAGATTTATAACTTGACATGTATGGGATTTGATAGATGATATCTTCACCATATTGGAAAATATTAGTATAAAAAATTAGAGAGTTAAGAAGGTTAAACCATTGATATGTGGCACAAGTAAGACATGTCTTGACTTAAAAAATCTTCTAAAAGATATGACTATAACACCTTGGAGATCAATACAAGGAGTGAAG
Source organism: Picea mariana (assembly GCA_032191745.1). Classification (NCBI taxonomy): domain Eukaryota; kingdom Viridiplantae; phylum Streptophyta; class Pinopsida; order Pinales; family Pinaceae; genus Picea; species Picea mariana. The sequence continues at coordinate 693,219 of JASDQU010100150.1, read as the reverse complement.
GATTATAAATTTATCATAACTATATTATCACATGTTAGGTTGGGAGAATTGTCAATGGAAGAAATGTGTGATGAATTTAAAAACTAAATTTGTTAAGTTATTTTTATTTATGTTAGGACAATAAAAATAATAATATTTTTTTTTTTTTTTTCTTCAGTTTAACATATCAATGTTCTAAGTATTTTGTTATATATATCATTATAACATTATTTTTGTTTTATTTAGTTACAAGGTGTATATGAGAATACAAGAGGGAATGGTCAAGATGTTGAATAAAGAAAGTTGGAATGATGTTAAACTCAACTATCCAGATTCAAGCTCTTCAGTAGTATTGAAACAATTTTTTGTTGCATTCAAAAATGTATGTTGATTTATTACATTCATATTATTCGTTTGTAAGTTAATTTATTTCTATTTTAATAGTTATATAATATAACTATATGTTTGTTTGTTTCATTAAAGATGCCAATGAAGAAAGCTGATGGAGTACCTGAAACTTTCAAAAGTTTTATTCAAAAAGCCCAGTTTTAAAGAGAAAGAATTAGACGTGTTCAAAATGTTCAACTTGATGACACCCTTGATCACTACATTTGGAATGGGCTCGACACTGTTCAATATAAAGTGATATTAGGTGATTGTGAACAACTTGCAAATATTGTTCTTAAAAAAGAATATTCCCTAGTTATTGTGGATATCCCTCATGGTTATAATATTCAAAATATTGGATATGATATTGAGCCTTATACTTACCAAGATTTCAATAAAGTGGTTATGGGATTTACGAAAGTTACAACATCACCATTTTGGAGTTTTCTAGTATTTCATGCAGACACACAACAATGATTAGTACAATCAAACTTCAAGGGGAAAGAAAAGACAATGATGCAGTTTATTTGGTAAGATATTGAAAGTGTATGTTTAACAATTAAGATTAGAAAACAATTTTATTAATTCACAAATTAATTGAATTTGCACTTATTTATGTTACAGGCACAAGCCTAATATTTAGAGCTCCAATAGAGAATCATTTAAACGTGATTTTTAGAGTATACAGTTTGCAACCTGGATAAAAGATGATTCTTATAATTCTGTTATTATCAATGCAAAGGATGGAGAGACTCCTAGTAGTATATTGGTATACAATGTTGTGGTTAGAAAGATAACATATGAGGGAAAATATTTGAAATGAGAGATGGTTAACATTTATCGAAAACCACAAGCATTGATTAATTATCTTATCGATACATTTTCAAATGAAAGAGATTGGGTTTTGGATTTGTTCTCAGGTTCATGTAAGAATTATGATCTAATGTTTATGAAATCATACTTCAATCTTATATGATTTTTAATTTATGTCTTTTTACAATATCTAACTTCATTATTTATTTTGTATTTGGTGATTAGGTACCACATTAGCGTGTTGCTTACAGAAATGAAGGAATTGCATAGCCATTGAAAGTGACCCAATGCAGTGCAATTTTATTCAATAACGAATTAATGCTATTCCAGCTCTTTTAGATGAAATGCAAGAAGTTGGCTCGAGGAAAGAATATTTTAGTGAATCAAAGGTGGCAAAATTTTCAAAGGAACCTCAAGTACCATTAGGAGGAATGATTGGAAAGGATCACTTTCGAGAACTTGCGGATATCAAAGAGCCAATGGAAGAAAAAAATGACACAATGAAAGCACAAAATGATGTCGAAGAACATGATAATGTGCATGTTGAGAATGATGAATTTTGAATATATGATATTGTTTATTAGTTTTAAGATTCCCTTGAAGAAGATGCTCAATTTTGCAAATTTTTGATGAGCTATAACTGTAATGTTTTGACTCTCAGATTTTAAAATAAAAGTAAAGATGTATCTATTGTTGTTTTGTGATAAATATTTTTATTGTTTTTTTTTTTCATTTTATTTGTTTGTGAATCACTATAAATTGGAAACTTTTATTAAATATTGTCATTTTTTACTTCAAATGTATAAAAATATGAAAGAAAATGATAATTTTTTTATAAATTTTTGACTTTTTTTTTGTTCAATTATGTCCATAAAAATGCTTTATTTGACATGTTATTTTAAAGAATACATACAAAAATGTATAGGTTTTTTATTATTATATATGACTATAAAATGTGTATTTGTTTTCTAAATATTTAAAAATAATGTTATTTAACTACAATTTTTTTTTTCGATCTATTGAAGTAAAGGTAAACAATGTGTTAAAAATGATGTTTTTCACTATATTTAAAAAGTATGGAACAATAAATTAATTAAGGAGACAATATTATATGAAAAATCGTAACTTCAAAAAAGTAAATGGTAAAAAATATTTTTAAGATTGAAAGAAGCATGAAAAAATAACTAAAAACACCGTTGAATAAAAAAAATAGAAAATCGCTGAAAAATAAGTATTTAAATAAATAACGTGGAAACATTGTGGATCAAAAAATTTAAAATATCGAAAAACCAACTAAAAACGGAGGGGGAGTGCTACCGGTAGCACCGTTTTTAAAAATGGGGTAAAAAATTGGACCCCCCCAAAAACGAGAACTCTGTAGAGTTCTTGTTAAGTTGGTAACTATATTGTATTTGTTCCTCCCAAACAATTACTAACACTTATGCCATTTTGTGGTTCTCTTTATAGTCGGTCTAATTACTTGAATATTGTTAAATACAACTATAACATTTCCATGTATAATATGTGCATGAATGGTTATGCTTTTGGAAACTTTAACAATAAAAACCTGTTATATATCGATGGTTGTCCAGGAACTCATGGGAACATTGCAGGGTTCATAAATAGTTGTAGGTCCTCATTATTTAGTGCAAATTGTTCCATTGAGGAACACTCCAATGACAAAGAGTTCTTTATGAAATGGAAGGAATCCATATTTGTTGTTGTGCATGTAATATGTAGTTTGTCTCCTGGTGACGAGTTGTTAATAAACTACAACTTTCATAAACCACCAACCGCTCGCCAAAAATGCCTTGCATTGAGTCTACCTTTATATGTCCCCTTGGGGCGCAAGAAAAAGATGATTGAGTATTTGTATTTTGGATTTTCGATTGAACTAATGTAAATGTATTACTTAATTTGACTTTTGTTTTATAAAGTGGTTGGTTGCATGTTACAATCTTTACATCAAAGATGAGGACTAAGTCCTATAACATCTACACAAAGACTTTTGTTTATTTTATTTATTGAGTTTTATTAAAAAAAATTATATTTTTAAATATTTATATAAAATTAATTTAATTTAATAGTCTTTTAACCTTAACAAATTAGTTATTTTATTCACGAACCAATTCTAATACTTACATTTTCTTATGAGGAGATTCATAAAGTTGGTGGTAGAGAAAAAAATCATAGTCATTCCAAGCAAATTGTGTATATTAAAATTCATTATTATTAGTGATTTCATTTTCATATTTAATAATTTAAATTTAATTTTAAAAATTTAATCGATTACGATTTTAAATAATATTTTTTTTTTAATATAACAATTATAAATTTAATTATGAAATAAATAAAAAATAACATTTCGTAAGATTAAATTTTCAAATTAATTCAAATTAATTTTTCATTTATTAATTAAATCCAATATCTCCATACATGTTGATACAAATTCAACTAAATGGAATACTTAGCATATTTTTTTAATATAAGATTCAATCAATACTTACATACTTACATACTTTTTAATAGAAGATTCATAAAGTTGGCAATAGAGTTAAAATTTGCAAAACCATTTCATCGAAAGTGTATAGATCCAAATTTATTATTATATATTATTTATATTTAGTAATTTAAACTTAAATAAGTTTAATATATTATAATAGTTGAATAATATAAATTAATAATATCTTTGGAAAAAATAAATATAATAATTGTGATTTTAGTAAACGATTATATTATAGCTTTGTCTTGTAATATTCGAATACTAAAAATTAATAAAAGAATATTATTATTACATTATTATTATTAGTGAATAATTATATCATAATGTTATTATTACAATATATGAAAAAGACAATTATTTAACTCAGAATAATTTCATTCATCATATTTATGTATTTTTCTTTGTAAACACATTTAATCAATATATTGTATCTTGCCGGACAACAAACAATTCACCTTGAAGAAGAATTAAACATTATATAATATTAATTGTTATAAGTTTTTACAATCACAATCCAAATTAAACAGTTTCATAAAACTAAAATTAAATGTTATATGACAATTCTAAATTCTAATGAGTGATGTACATCTCAAATTTAATTTAAAAATAGAGAAATCATTAGCATACTCACAATGTATTTTATAAATCAAACAACAACAACGTCAACATGATATGGAAAAACACAATATACATGTGTTATACTTTTTATAGTGCACTAGTGCAATTGAAAGCACATTAGTGCGGCGGTTACATAAAAATGCATCGACAACAAATTTAATTAACAAAGTACGTATTGAAACCTACACAATTAAAGTTTTGCGGAGGTTGTGTTTTGTGGAGGAAATCACTGTTCAATGCCTCCCATAATTTAGCACACGAATCACTTGATCTTCTTCCACTCCCTTAGCAGTTTGGCTTACATCTCCTTCTCCACGGGCCACTTGATTTTCTATAAGATACCGTCCTTGTCATTCATGTAGCCAAAATATGAATTGACATCAATTCATTTGTAAATCTCATACCTACACCTCCTCTTCTTCACCTCGAGGGGCTTATCGAATAACTCTTTGACGTCAGAGGGGAATTTCATAGCCTCGAGGTATCTGTAACTAGAGCCCTTTTCGGTGGCATCATGAACATTGACTTCGTTCCTCTCCAAATCCATCATCTTGGCCCCTAATTTGACATACTTAGGATCGCCAAGCTCTACGACCAGAGCTTCCCAATGCCCATTTTTCATTATCAACAAGAGAGGAAACCTAGTGGATGTCTTAATTATAATACTCCGTCAACCAAAAGAATGACCTAAGACCCATATTGTATATTTAATAGAAGTTAAGAAGCACATTTGAAATAAAAAACTGATGATCCATAAGCTTCACGGGCATGCCTTATCGTTCAATATCAAGTATTTCCTTGGCCTCGACCTGCTCCTCCATGAGATCCTCACTCGAGTGTATTTACTAAGAAGCTCATGTTTCTTCTTCTCCACAACCATGTGCTCGATATTGTTCTCATCCAAAAGGGTCACATGGGAAAAAAACTCTTGTTGTCTATGTTGTTGGTTTCCCTTGTCCTGCTCTTCCATTTCTTCCACCACATCCTCCTCTTCCTTGAACAAGATCGACTTAATGACAATGAACTCCCTGCTCTTGACCGTCAACTTGACCTCTCTCTTGATAGATTCGATTCTCTGCCACTCCCTCATCACTCTGACCCATATCTCTTCCTTCGCGGGCCACTCAAATTTCTCCAAGATATTGTCCTCGTTATCCCTGTAGCCATAATAACTTGCATCAATTTGCATGTAAATCACATACCTATACCTCCTCTTCTTTTCCTCGAGGTGATTATAGAATATCTCTTTGACATCGAGGAGGAATTTCCCAGTCCCACTTGTACAATTGATTGTTGAAAGATGGAATGTTACAATCTTTCAACAACCAATTGTACAAGTGGGGCTGTGAAATTCCTTTATGAAATCAAAGAGCTATTCAATAATCCCGTTGAGCTGAAGAAGATGTGGTCTAGGTATGATATTTACAAGTGAATTGATGCAAGTTATTATGGCTACATGGATTATGAGGATGGTATTTTAGAGAAATTTGAACGGCCTACAGAGAAGGACATGCAAGTCAGAGCATTGAGGGAGTAGTAGATGATCAAATCTATCAAGAGGAAGGATAGGTTGACGATCAAGAGTGGGGAGGTTATTTTCATTAAACATTTCCTATTTGAGGAACAAGAGGATGTGGTGGAAGAAATGGGAGAGCATGGTAAACTAGCAACAAAGAGAGGGAGAGTTTGTTTCCCATGTGCCCCTTTTGGATGAGAAAGTGATCAAGTGCATGGTTGTGTAGAAGAAGAAACATGAGTTTCTTGGTAAATACACAAATGAGGATCTCATGGAGGAGAATACCAAGACAATGCTTAATATTCAACAATAAGGCATGCTAGCGAAGCCTATGGATCATCATTTTTTTTCCAAATGTGTTTCTTAACTTCTATTAAATATACAATATGGACCTTAGGTAATTCTTGAGGTTGAAAGAGTATTATAATTAAGACATCCACCAGGGTTCCTTTCTTGTTGATCAGGCCAAAGGAGCATTGAGAAGCTCTAATTGTAGAGCTTGGTAGTCCTAATTATGCCAAAGTAGGGGCCATGATGATGGACTTGGAAGGGAATGAAGTTGATATGCCTGGTGCCATCAAAAAGGGCCATGGTTACAGATACTTTGAGGCTACGAAATTTATCCTCGGCCTCAAAGAGATATTTGATAACCCTCTCAATTCGAAGAAGAGGAAGTTTAGGTATGATATTCACAAGAAAATTTACGCTAGTTCATATTATGGATACAAGATTGACAAGGATGGTATTTTGCATAAATTCAAGTGGTCTGTGGAGGAGAAGATGCGATCTAGAGAGTTGAGGGAGTGACAGAGGATCGAGTCTGCGTGCTAAATTATGAGATGCACCGAAGAGTGACCTCCGTTTTTTCCTCCGCAAAGCAAAACCTCCGCAAAATTTAACTATGGAGGTTTGCATACGTACTTTGTCAATTAAATTGTTTTTCTTCTGGCTGTTGTTGTTGCTGCTCCTTCTCTCTTCGTCTCTAATTCACATAAAATTATTTTTAGGGACATATATATAGATAAAACAAACTGAAATTATAAAACACACACATATATAACTATTTTTTGTTTATCAAAATTAAAATTAATTTATATTCGCAAAACAAAATTGGAAAGTAATCAATGCTACTATAATAGATAACATGCACTGCGACCAGTGCGCTATATCAAGCACAAAGCATCGATATGTATTTATCGTTGTGTTGTGTTATGTAACACACCGGTTATGGAGCATCCAACAAGACATATCGATTACGGGGCGTCCAACAAGACACATCGCTATTCCATTTTATATATGTTTTGTGTGACTTGATGCAGTTGGTTCTACAGATGCACCGATTTGTTAATTTTTATTTATTATAAACTGGGTGGTGCGGTTTGTTATAAGGAAATCACCATTGCTCTACGTTCTTGGAGAACCAATGTCTTCTAGCGGTGTGTTGCCTTTTAGGATGCACTAGTAACGGGGCATTCTATAAGATGCACCACTATGATAAATTCTTAAATATTTGGCCTAGTGCCATGCTGTGAACAACCCTAATGTGTTGTGTGGACCTACGTGCACCGCTATGTTAATTTTTTTATAATATAAACTTGGCAGTGTGGTTGGTTAAATTGAACGCACCATTTTTGGGGCATCCCATAAGATGCACGACTATGTTAAATTGTTATATATTTTTCCTAGTGCCTTGATATACACAACACCAGTGAAAATGTTTGACCATGACACACTACAAGACTAAATTTTTCATAACAAAATCCAAATAGTGCTATTGATTAATAGAATGAACCAGTTCTCCATTTGTGTTGAAGAACCATGCTTTTTTTTAATGGTATGTTGTGTTTTTTAACACATCGGTAATGAGCATCCAGAAAGACACAACACTTTCTTTATTTGTCAACATTTTCGCAGTGTTGTTTCACGAACAGAACGGGTGTGTTTATTTATTATATATGGATCATTTTCGGTGCTTCCTGTAAAGTCACGCGATGCACTGTATTCCGAGGAAAGACAAAGTGTTGAAACATGTCTGATGGAATTAAAAAAAAAAAACCTAAAAAATACCAACTTTCAAACCAATTTCAAATTTTAATGCAATGAAAACGAAAATGAAAAGGTAATGAAAAATTTGTTTGTTCTCTTCTCTCCCAAGGAGGCATGTTGCACCGCAGAGAAGAAATGAAAATTTTTAGTGTTTTCCAAAATTTGGAAATGTATGGAATCTACTAGTGGAGTTATCGAACTAACAATAACGAACTGCAAACATGGTGATCGTGGAATGAGAGTGGGCACTAATGCTTGTCTTCGATGTTGGAAGCACAAAATGAGATGTAACAATAAAAAATAGTATGGTAAGTTTTTTTTATTTACTGCGCTTCATTGCGTCATACAGTTGTACGCACCGGGGCAGAATGAGTGTGTGCACCAGCAAGCTTTGTTTAGAATAGAACACTACTTTCTATTTTATTTTGTTTATAGTTGTCATCGGTGTGTCTTACTATATTAACATTGGGGCATTATTTTTATGTGTGCACTAGTGCTCATTTGTCTTACAAGAGCACCGATGAAAAAATCTCTGCAAAAATCTTTGGCCGCCCACCTTCGCTATAAACATGGAAGGGAGAAAATTTTCGGGGAGGTTTCATAAAAACCTCTGCTATAATGTGTTTTACTTGTAATGTTTTGACTAGGAATATATAAGGTCACATTGTTGAGCCTTAAATATGGATTCTTCTTTAGTCTAAGGCATAGTAGTAGTGGCATCTTTGGCAATGGCGGGGAGTTGGGACTTCAAGAAACAATCCATGAGAAGTGTATCCTTGAGGTCAATTTCAAAAATATTTCACCATTGATTCCACTCATGGATATGATCCATGATATGTGTTGTATTGGTCGTCATTTAATAGGAAATTGCTAAGTCATGGTAAAGGTTGCCCCCCATACACCAACTACACTTAGAAAGAGAGTCTTTTAAAATCATTGTCAAGTTTCGAAACTTGGCTGGGAGATCTAAAATGGTACAAGAAAATATGAATAACCATGGAAGAGTGTCAACATGATATCATAGTGCTCATAGTCATAAATTCTCCCTAATCATCCCTTTACGCATTAATCCCGCTAGAAATATCATTTGGTACTCCAACACTAAAGTCAATCAATCTTGAGATGCAAACTTGCAAAACATAAATGCACCCTATTACATTGTTAATTTCTCCTTGATGTCACCATTAAATGTTTGTATTCCTTAATTATGTCTCCTTTCACATTCCAAATTATCTAAAGAATGCATATCCTTATCTATGATTATCATTCCACTCATGTTGTTGGCGTGCAACCTTATTCACCATTCAATATGCTTGTTTTTGCATCTCATTGAATTTCAATTATATTAAATACTCATCGGTTTCTAGGTGATATAGTTGCTTCTCTATGTCAATTTTGTGAGAATGTTGTGTAGGGATCTTGTGAAATGTGTCACTGAAACATTTAAAACCACCAATCATTTAAAACAATAAGCTATAAGCAATGAGAGAAAGCAAAGGATTATCAAATAACATATTGTGAATGAAACATGAAAAAGGAAACCAACTTAGGAAAAAATTCAAATTCATGACTTGACACAAATCCTTTGATCCATCATTCATTCAAGAACATAATGATTCAACAACCAATATCATAGTTATTCAACCCTTCTCAATTCATCAAGATAATCATAAAATCATAATAAGATGCATTAAAAGAATAGATCACATGAGGAGAAAAAAATGGTGACGAGGTTGATTAAAAAAAATTGGGCATTGAGGGCCTCAATAGAACCTAGTACCCCTATTTGATATAATGGTCTTTCATAGACCATTCAATCGCACATCCTTGAAACACAATTCTACCTCAACTTGCATTAGATGTATTTACATGGATTGAAATGAACCATCTTAAAAACCTTGTCAAACACTATTAATATTGAATTACTCCCTTTTATGTGAGAGACAACCCTAATACAAAGTCCATAGAGATATCCTCCCAAGGTCCATTTGGATTGTTAATAGCATGCACATCCTTGTGTTATCATTCCTTTCCTTTGCTCATTAGAATATTCCACATTTCTCTACAAACTTATCAACTTGATTTCAACACTATTGCAAATATAGCATCGAGTTTGTGATCATAACAAAAACCTAAGGGAGTCGAAGGAATCTTCTTAAATTTTCTAAAGAAAACATTGAAAAAATCAAAGTTTTAAGGGAATCTTTTTTAAAAAACAAATTTTCCTAAATTTTGAGGCGATTCATAAAAATGACATGTCAATTTTTAATTAAAAATTTAAACATGGGAAAATAGAGAAATTTCAATACAAAATTCAGTGATAGGCCCACTTGCATGGTGACACACACACACACACACACACATGAGGCTCTTTTCAACCACTCAATGCATAACATTGAATCTCCAGCAAGAAGCCCCCCTACTAGCCATGTTGCCACCAAAAAAATATTGAATTCCTTTTTAGGAAATCTTTTTTTTTAAACGAGTGTGTGTGTGTGTGGAGTTTTTTTATGTCATCTATTTTTTTGTCAGAGGGGCCCCCTTTAGGCATGTTGCATCCATATGGAAATGGGAGTAGGTCGTCCTCTATCAAGCATGTGAGGAGGGAAAAGGGAGGAAGAGAAGGGGAAGGGAGGGGATTTAAACCTATTTTTAGTTTCTTTTTGTTTTGTGTGTGTGTGTTATTTTTGAATATTTCAAAAAATGTTACTCAAGAGGAAGAAAAGGGGAGGAGAAAGGACTGAAAGGGGGATAAAGGAGGGGGTCTATTGGGGGAATGGGAGGTGGCAAGGGGTTGTGGAAATGGGTCAGGGCTGGGGAAAAAGGGAAAAGTGGGTAGAGGAGAGGGGGAGATGAAGGGAGAGGTTTTTCTTGGGGGATTTCTTTTATTTTTATTTATTTATTTTAGTTTGTTGTTTTAATTAGTGTTTTGTTATTTGTTTAGTTTTAAGATTGGCTTTTGTAGTTAAATTTTTTTAACTTAAGTTTTTTAATAAATTTATTTTCTAAGTTATTTTTCAATTTATTTTTCATTTAGTTTAAATTTTTTCTAGTCTTTTGCTTTCTTAATTTTGTTTCAATGTTTACATAATTTTTTATTTTATTTTCGTTTTTTTTTTTTTAAGTTTGTGTACTTTTTTTTTCTTTTTCTTTTTTCTAAATTGAGAAAAGGACAAGCATGAAATGGGAAGAGCAGAGAAATAAAATTGAAATAATGGTAGGAGAGAGAGCACAAAACAGTGTGGGTCGCCTTTTTTACGAATCCATCTCTACCAAATAAAGTAAAGGGTTGACAGTGGAGTGTATGATGGAGGAGATATGGTTTCTTTCTAGAAGCATGGAGCTCAACGAGCTATCCTCATAAGGAATCAATGGCTTCATCCCCTTTGAATGGGTAAATGATGTTCTATTGAGTGGGAGTGAAAGGGGGGATGATCGTTTTCCAAAGAGATAGATCTCAATATGAGTGTCCTCATAGGGGTTTGATAACTTCGTCATTGGAAAAGTAAATAATCATCAATCGAGGGAGGGGGAGAGGTAGAGAGATAATTCCAGTGAGCCAAGGATCGATGAGAACCCCTCCATTGACATTAATGGGAATGAAGCAGTGGATGCCGATTTTTTTAAAAATTCTTTTTTTGACGGGGGTATATATTTTGATAATGTTTCAAAAATTTCTTTTATTAAGTGACATTTTAGCTATTTTGAACTTTTGGAATAGTTAATTGTAATAATGTTATTTGAAATGAAAATTATTTTCCCTTTGTTATTTTAACTAGAGTATAAAACATCAAGATTAACTTTTGTGTATATATAATTATTAAATTACGTTTCAATATTTTATAATTTTAGTGAATTTTATTTTGTTTAATTTTTACAGGACATGCAAATTTTTAAAGTATATAAAATATGGCTAAAAGAGTTAAGGACAAATTTATAAAATTCATTACAGTAAAAATAAATTTAAAACTTTTTTTATGATTTCAAAAATTTGATGTCTCTTAAATCATTTACAACTTTGAAAAATCATTATTTTTACATATAATCATCGATAAGTCAACTAGTAAAAACCCCCATTGACATGAAAATGTTAAAAAAAATGATCAATTCAAACAAAAATGTTTTAAAAGAACTCGTGATAAAAAAATCATCCATTTTGTCCATTTTTAGAAGGTTTTCTTTAGATAATCTCAGTGAATCTAAAATGACAACTTCACAAACTTGTCATTATATTTACAATAATGTTTTTCTTGAGCCTAAGAAAAAAAATTGCTTCCCTCCAATAACACTTGTGTCTTGCCCCTACAAAAGTGACATCCCAATTCTCCACTATGTAATTCTTTGATCAAATTCTCTCATAGATCCACTCGTAATACATATTCGGTTTTTAATAAGTAGTCATCCTACAAAACAAAATCTAACTAAACTAACATATCATATAATTTTGGATACATATATGCTTGGAATACAACTTCAAAAACATGGTCAAACACATACATCTATTTAATGACTTCAAAGACACTCCTCTACTTAATGCATGTGACACATAGTTTGATTTCATTACCTTATGCTTTAGTGCAAAAGGATAACTCTTTCATAAACAAATAAATTTCAACCACTACAGGGAATGACACAATTCCTTTAGTAACAAATAAATTTCAATAATTTATAATCAAAGGACACAATTCCTCTAACAACAAATAATGCCTCCAATGCTTTAATGTTTCAACAATAACATATAACTCCATACCACACACCATTTACCAAATATTATCTTGGATTTTTTTAGATTTCAATGAAATACACTATAGGTCTTCATTCTTGACACACTAATTTCCATTGAACAAGCCCTATGATCAACTATTATAATAGATTCAATGAACACCAAAGCATGGGATTTTAATACCTTCTTCATGAACAACTCAAAACTCTTCAGTAGTGCACTTGTCCACTTTATCAACAACTCAAAACTCTTCAACAATGCACTTGTCTACTAAATAATCCTCTCATGAAATCATATCATTATGGATCTACACACCCCACAAAAATTTCTAAGAATTTAAAAAAAAATCTTCATGCCATGCAAACATCCTAACTTTGATATACTTTTTGGTATGGTCCATTTAATATTGCCTGCACTTTTTCTAGATACATTCTCATTGCATCTATTAAGACCACAAATCCGAAGCACACCAAGATCTCATTTAAAAAAGTATACTTCTTCAATGTTAGATGATACCAAACATCTCTCATTCACCACAACCTGAAATTATTTCTATAGCCAACAAATTTTATATGGTTGAAGATGTTTTGGAAATTTTTTTCAAAACCCTCTGAGTACTTACTTATGATCCACAAATGGTAAACAAGGTAACCATTGGTGTGTAAGTTCCAAGAACCTAAATTTATTCTAGGAATGGATATTAAGAGAGATTGAGCCACTAGAAAGCTATGGTTGAATTAGACAAAGTATATTGAAACAATTCTGAAATGGTTCAACATGTAGGATTGCAAACCGATAAAGGTTCCAATTCTTGTGGGAGCAAGGCTTACTGTTGAACAATGTCCAAAGACACAAGAATAAATATAGGACATGGCACATGTTCCCTATGCAAGTGTTGTTGGTAGTCTAATGTATGCGATGGTTTACACTCGACCAGACATTGCCCATGCAATGGGAGTGTTGAGTAGGTACACGTCGACACCTGGAAAGGAGAACTGGACTGTTGTCAAGAGAGTATTCAGGTATTTTTGTGGCATAAAGGACCATTATATATGCTACCAAGGAAGACTTGGAGGTGACAATGGTAAATTAAATGTACATGCATTTGTCGACACCATTTCAAAACTTTGATGTCTCTTAAAGCATTTACAACTTTGAAAAATCATTATTTTTACATATAATCATCGATAAGTCAACTGGTAAAACCCCCATTGACATGAAAATGTTAAAAAAAATGATCAATTCAAACAAACATATTTTAAAATAAATCGTGATAAAAAAATCATCCATTTTGCCCATTTTTAGAAGATTTTCTTTAGAGAATCTTAGTGAATCTAAGAGATGGAATCCTTGCACAAGATTGAGACATGTGATTTAGTCAAGTTACCTAGTGGAAGAAATCCCATCAGTAGTAAATGGGTATTCAAGAAGAAGATGAATGTTGGAGGACCAGTCAAGAAGTTCAAAGTTTGATTGGTAGAGAAAGGTTATTCCATTAGAGTACTAATGTCTTTGGATGCAACATTCAATCTAGAAATAGAACAGATGGATGTGAAGACATCATTCCTACATGGGGACCTGGAAGAAGAAATCTACATGAAACAACCTGAAGGATTTGTAGTAAAGGGCAAGCAAGAGTTGGTGTGCAAACTGAAAATATCCCTCTATGGTCTAAAGAAATCTCCAAGGATGTGGTACCAGAAGTTTGACACATACATCCTTAGTTTGGGATTTGTGAGAAGAAAATATGATCACTACATATGTTCCAAGGAAGAAGGCGGGTGTTTCATATATGTAGCTATGTATGTCGATGCCATCTTGCTAATTGGAAACAACATGGGTGCAATAAAGGAGGTGAAGAATCAACTATCCTCCAAGTTAGACATGAAGGATCTTAGTGAAGCTAAATTCATTATAGGAATGGAGATTAAGAGAGATCGATCCACTAGAAAGCTCTAGTTGAATCAGACAAAGTATATTGAAATAGTTATGAATCGGTTCAACATGCAGGATTGCAAACTGGTAAAGGTGCCAATTCATGTGGGAGAAAGGCTTACTGCTGAACAATGTCCAAAGACACAAGAAGAAATAGAGGACATGGCACATGTTCCCTATGCAAGTGTTGTTGGTAGTCTAATGTATGCGATGGTATGCAACCAACCAAACATTGCCCATGCAATGAGAGTGTTGAGCAGGTATATGTCGACACCTAGAAAGGAGAAATGGATTGTTGTCAAGAGAGTATTCAGGTATTTGTGTGGCATGAAGGAATATTCTATATGCTACCAAGGAAGACCTGGAGGTGACAATGGTAAATTAAATGTACATGTCTTTGTTGACGCCTATCCTTAAATGCATTTTGGTTATTCTCTATGGTTTTTCCTATGCATTTAAGGAGAATCTCCTATTTCAATTAAAATATCTCTAGAGAATAGGCACAAGACTACCTTTGCTACAGAATGGGGATCCTACCAATATACAATTATTCCCTTTGGATTGAAGAATGCACCAACCATCTTTTCAAGGGTGGTCATAGATGATTTTAAAGATTTCATACATAAGTTATTAGAAGTATATTTGGATGACTGGACTATTTTTAGTCTTTTGAAAGATCATGTAGAATTCCTAATACTAATGTTGGAAAGATGCAAGCAATGTCAGATCTCATTAAACATCAAGAAATGCATTTTTGGCACACATTTTTGGATATTGTTGGGACATATAGTGTGCAGACATGGTTTATTGGTTCACCCTACTAAGATATTTGTAATTGTGAACTTACCACCACCAAAGTCAGTGCACTAGTTAAGAGACACACTTGGACATACAGGCTACTACAAGAAGTTATCAAAGGGTATGCACATATTACCGTGTCAATGGAAAAGTTGTTGAAGAAGGACACCAAATTTCAGTGGAACAAATATTGTCAGTAGGGATTAGATACCTTGAAGGAGAAGATGGCGGCAACACCTATCTTAGTGTTTCTAGATTGTGAAAAGACATTTCATGTGCATGTAGATGCATCAACAATAGAACTTGGAGCAATTCAGGCACAACCAGGAGTAGGTGACTTAGATCATACGATATCCTTTGCAAGCAAGAATTTATCAGAGTTAGAGAAGAATTACAACACCATAGAAAGAGAAGGCCTAGCCATGGTATATGCACTACACAAATTCAAACATTACTTATTGGGAAATCATTTTAAAATGTTCACAGATCATTCTGCCCTCAAATATCTAGTAAACAAGCCAATGTTGGGGGGGAGGATGTGTCGATGATTGTTATTGTTCCAGGAATTTGATTTTGAAGTAATAATTAAACTAGTCAAACTGAATGTAGGACCATATCACTTTTCAATGGTAACCAATGGAGAATAACCTACTAACTTTGAAGAAAACTTCCCTGATGCACAATTATTTTCAATACAGACAAATGATGAGTAGTTTGCTGGTATCATTGGTTTTTTTAGTACAGGCGTTGCACCAAAGGAGTTTAGTGTTGGACATATTGTCATTGATATGTTGTCATTGATGTCAAAAGTTGATTTCATTATGATGTGATGATACGTTGTTATGATGAATTGTCATTGTTGAGTTATCATAGTTGAAATTGTCACTGATGTCAATGGTACAACAATTAGCAGAGAATGTATAACAATATGCAGAGTTCATGAAAAATATATGCAGTATAACAGTTAGCATAAAATGTCAGACAATATGTAGAGATCAAAGCTTAGAAGGAAGAATGCATTGTAGAAATTTCGTTAGGATCGATGGAAACACTAAGAAGTCGAACGATGCACAAGAAAAGGTGAGAAGCCTCAACAGTCGTCCGATCAAGAAATTTGATGGTGTTGATCATCTCATATAACAGACGTTGGTCATATGAGTGACCATGGAATTAAGGACCATTGGAGGATTGGTCAACGATCAGATCAAGTTGTGACCGTTTGATATGCAAGCTAGATCAACGACAGGGATTGATTGTGGAGCACAAAGGGGGAATTAAACTACATGCTATTACCAATCCCTCAATTAGTCTAGATCTTCAGATCTCATCGAATCAAAGATCGACGACTATGGTTCATCCAACATATGATCAGATTAAGTCGTGACTGTTGGATTTCCAAGCACCAGATCAACGACAGGGATAGATTGCAGAGAGAGAAAGGAGAATTAAACTACGTGATATTTCCAATCCTACAATTAGTTAGGACCGTTAGATCTTATAGATTCAAAGATCAACGACTGTGGTTGATCCGCCAACTAAACACACAAATTTAATTGCAGAGTTTGGGAGAAGGGATAAACCACATGCAAGTTATGGTTCTAGAATCCACATTGATCGTCAATGGTCATCCATCAATAGATATATGGTTGGCATCAGTTCCACTACCAACGAGCAATTTCCATTGCGTAACTCAACGATAGTTTTAAACGTCATGCTAGTTGAGGACCCCACAATCATCCTGGATCATTGATTTGCTTCGATACCATTCTTGACCGATGGATCAAGTTAAGTGGAAGGATAGGATAATTAAATATGAAGACCGCCCGATATGAAGTCCTGAAGTAAATGTGAATCGTCAGATCTGAGGAAACACTTCGGAAGATATCCTGATCATCACATCGAGGAAAGTAGAAGGATGAGATCACGATTACTTGAATTACCGATAGCCTTTGGATCAATTTAAGTGGAAGGATAGGATAAGAAAAAGGACTAAGATCTCGAATACCCAAATTCCCGATATCCTTTGCATCACTTTAGAGTGGAAGGATAGGATAAGAAAAGAAGAAGAGTCATTGGATTTAAACCAAGGCAAAGCATCATCACAGATAGATCGAGTTGTCAATATAAGATTATGATCAATGAACAACATTCAATTCAGGTTAAACGTTGTGAGGAGGTTACACTTCGGGGAATCTCACTTCGAAATAATTGTGAAGTCGAGAAATCGAATTACTCGAAGTCCCGAAGGCCGAAATTCTGAAGTCACTCTCAACCATTGATCTAAGATACATTTCAGATAGTATTCTGACCATTAGATGAAGGAGATGAATATGTTCCACATCGGGAGATCTACGTCAACAAACCATGTTAGCAAGGACATGTGGCACAGTTAGATAATGACAAGTGTCAAGATGAAATCGACAGTTTAGGTATGTGTAAATCATGAATCTGAGTGATAGGTGGCAACCACTCAGCCCATGAAATGTCAACAATTTTCGTCACTCCGAGAGTTTTACTTCGGGAGTTTCACCACCAGCAAATGACCTAAGTCCTGAAAGCCGAAGACCCGAAGTAAATGAGAACCATTCATCTCAAACTTTTGATTAAGTCGTCCATCTCATCATGCGATTAAAACGTGACCATTGATCTTGAAAAGTGATCAAGCACTTATTTATCCTAGCGCCTGGTCACCACCTGCGGTTGTATGGAATAGCAGAATAAGGGTAAAATGAGGCAACGCTTAAATTGATAAGCCCATGGTTCTACGCTTGTGATCATATGAAAATGGTTTGAAGGAAGCACCTCATAAAGAATTAATTTGAAAGAGAGTTAACACTAGAACAATACAGAGAATCGATAAGAGATCAAATATGATCTGTTGGTGAACAGAGCATGTAGCAGAAGAATAAGAACGATATGATGAGTTGATCCATGTTCATGATCAACTCATGAAGACAAAAGAACCAACACACAGTCATGATTAAAATATAGTTAATTCATGAGCATTATGAATAAAGGATAAAAGGAAAGATGATATTAATTAAAGATTAATATTATCATTTAAATGAAAAGGTACAATGATTCAAATGTCAAAAGACTCAATGATTCAAATTCACACCAGTTGGAAGACTTTATAAACAAGAAGGAATCGTGAGAATATGTGTAGTTGAATTTGTTGAAGTATATATATTTCTATATAATGGATTGAATGAAGGTTCATTCTATCAGGTTGGTGCCTGTTTACAAGATGGGTCTTGTATGAGGATTGGATTCCTCACATCTCAGTTGGGTCTGAGAACAACAAGCTGAGACTTGTTATGAGGGTTGGATTCCTCATTTCTTAGTTGGATCTGAGAACTACAAGTTGGGTCTTGTAACAAAGAGTTGGGTCTCTCATAATTGTATGAATATGATATTCAAAGATTGATCTTATGTATTCATTCAAGTTAAATAAATAAATAAAGTATTTATTATTATATATATATTGATTGAGAAAATGAAATAAATATTTGTTGTTCAGTTAATTTGTGAAAAGTGGAAAATTGTCCAAAGTTTTGTGACACTGATTCACCCCCCCCTCTTAGTGTCAAGTATCCATTTCAACAATTGGTATCATAGCGAGGTTCCTTCAGCACATTTTAAACACTGAAGGTAGATTCAAAAGAAATGGGTGGACAAATCATTATCTCCACAAATGAAGCTCCCTTATTTGATGGAACAAATTATTCTTCATGGAGGGAAAATATGAAAAGATATCTGAAGTCAAGAGGATATGGAGTTTGGGATTCGATAGTAAGTAAGACTCGACACTTAACTACTTCTAAGATAAAAACCAAAATTGTAAAGGATTCAAGGAGAAACAATTCAGTAGCCTTAAAAGAAATCCAGGATGGACTGTCAGATGAAGTGAAAGAAAATATGAGGCACTACAAATATGCTAAAGAATTATGGCTCCAACTGGAAAATTGCAATCAGATTGAAGAACATAATACAAAGAAAAATATTTCTAATCAAAATGAAGTGCAGGATTTGATCTCAGTAAACAATGAGGAAGAAAACCTCATGAAGGAATTGAGGAATACCTCAATATTCACTAAATAAAAACTATTAGATTTTAAGACTAATGATATAACTACATTTGAAGTAATTAGTATGGAACCATGAAATGATCTATATATTGAAGTTACTAAGGATGTTTTTGAACATCTTGAGTACACAACTATGTGCACTCTAGAATATTTGGAGAAACTCCAACAGAAAGATATGATGCTACTACAATAGTTAGATCAATATAATCATGAAGAGCATGAGCAAAAGATTCAGTTAGAAAACAAAGAAGAAGATATCAATAGACTGAAAACGAAATTTAATAATCTAACACAAGAGATGGAAGAATTAAAGACACATGACAGTAAAAGAAAATAAGTACTAAAAGAGTAAGAAGAATTAGTTAACAGTCTAAACATTCAACTTGAGGAAATTAAAGAAAGTAAAGAATACCTAAAGATCCAGTTAATAAGGAAAGAAAATTCTTACCACATGTTGGATTTGGAAATCATCAATTTCAAAAAGATAAATGAAGGTACTAATGCAGATCTAATGACTCAAATTGAAGAATCTAAGAAAAAGGAAGAAGCCCAGAAGATCCAAATAACTAAAAAGGAAGAATCATGCCAAATGTTTGAATTAGAAGCCATCAACCTCAAAAGGATTAAGCTAGAATACAAGGAAGAAATCAAAATATTGAAAACTAAAGTTTTTGATCTAACAAAAGATATGGAAGAATTGAAGACATATGACAAAACTATTAAATGTAAAGAAGTCTTAGATGAGACAAAAGAAATAATCATCAATCTAAAAACTCAACTTGAACATGCTAAAGAAGTGGAAGAAGCCCTGAAGATTCAGTTGACTAAAAATGAAGAATTATGTCAAATATTAAAGTTAGAGATAGTTAATCTCAAAGAGATGAATGAAAAGAAAAATAATATTTCCAATTTCCAGAATAGCTCAGCTATCCTAGATAAGATTTGGAAGAGCCAAAGATCAGTTGTTGAAAAAACTGGTCTTAGATAGAATAAGAAAGAAAATCAGATGACATATCTCTCAAGCCAAAATAAAATCAAGAATGGAAACACCTTCAATGACTATTTCTTTTCTTGTCATAGTTTTGGCCATAAAGCAACGGACTGCAAGAAACTAGAGGAAGGATATACAAGAAAATCCAAAAACTCAATTAGATGTTGGAGATGTAATTTTGTTGGGCACACAATTTTTTTTTGTCGAACAATGAGATGTTACAACTGTGATAGGTTTGGGCACAAGTCCCAAAAATTCAAGAATACAAAAAGTCAATATTTGAATAAGTTATTCAAGTTAGTGACAAAACCTAATAAAAGTTGGAAGAAGAAAGAAGAAAGAAGAAATAAGATGACAAATCTCCAAAAACACAATTAAAAAGAGAAGATCCAAAAAGAAGAATATCTCATAGAAAGATATGGAGAAGAAAATCTGAAGGAGAAAGAAAGAAAGATGTTATTACACCTGAAAATGAAGAAATTAATAATAAGAAAATGATGGGTGAAGGTCCTAGTAAAGAATGTGAAATTCAATATGAAATAAATCAAGCTCAAGAAAAGGAAGTGTCTATAGAAGAATATAGGACAATATCAAATTCTGATGAAGTCATAATTTGTTAGCCAAAGAAAGAAAATACAAAAAGAAGTTTAAATCGGGTTCCACAAAATCAAAGGATTATGCCAAGACTTTTTAAAATTAACGGGAGAAGAGACCTTGTCAGGAAGAGCTACCCTTTTAGAAACAAAGGGGGAGATTAGTCAGAGGCAGAGAGAGCATATTGATAGGGGGATTCATTCACTTATGGCAGACAAAGCATGAATGAAGGGGGAGTTACCCAAGCTCATATTTTGGTCAACAAAATGCAGAAAGACAGAGGTTGACCATAAGGGGAGCAACCCTTTTCCATTGATGTCAAGGGGGGAGAGTAACTTCATAGGAGGAAAACATCATCACAGGGGAAGTTTGTGTATGAAGTTAGTGTATTTCCCTAAATGACAAAGGGGGAGATTGTTGGACATATTGTCATTGATACATTTTTATTAATGTCAAGAGTCGATGTCATTATGATGTGATGATAAGTTGTTATGATGAATTGTAATTGTTGAGTTATCATAAATGAAATTGTCATTGATGTCAACGGTACAATAGTTAGCAGAGAATGTATAACAATTGTTGGGTGTGTGTTATATTCTTTGCATGTGTGTGTGTGTGGGTGCGTCAGATACGACAACTGCGTCTGATGGGGTTCGGGGCAACACCCCGAATTTTTTTGGGGGCGGTTTTTGCTATTTTTAGCGTATTTTGCTATTTTTAGCTGATTTGTAAATTAATCCCGGATTAAGGGATTAGGGTTTTGGTATCTACGGAATACCTAAAAACATTGTATATATTGCATGGTGAATGGTGAAATTGGATATAATGAAAATAAGAAAGGTTTTCCCAGTTGAGGGTTCCGGTAAAAATCTCTGTGTACTCTGTGTATGAGCCATTGATTAATTTCTGTATTGCTTAAGAATCTATATGCATTGCTTTACTTCGCAGGTTTAAAACTTACAACAATATGTAGAGTTCATGACAAATATATGCAATATAACAGTTAGCAGAAAATGTCAGACAGTATGCAGAGATCAAAGCTCAGAAGGAAGAGCGCATTGTAGAAATGTCGTTAGGATCGATGGAAAGACTGAGAATTCGATTGATGCACAGGAAAATGTGAGAAGCCTCAACAACCGTCTGATCAAGAAATTTGACGGTGTTGATCGTCTCATATAAAAAACGTCGGTCATATGAGTGACCGTAGGCTTAAGGACCATTGGAAGATTGATCAATGATCAGATCAAGTTGTGACCATCGTATATTCAAGTTAGATCAATGACAGGGATTGATTGCAAAGTGCAAAGGGGGAATTAAACTACACGCTATTACCAATCCCACAATTAGTCTAGATTGTCAGATCTCATCGACTCAAAGATCGATGACTATGGTTCATCCAACAAATGATCATATTAAGTTGTGACAGTTGGATTTGCAAGAGCCAAACCAAAGGTAGGGATAGATTGTGGAGAGCGAAAGGAGAATTAAAATACGTGTTATTTCGAATCCCGCAATTATTCAGGACTGTCAGATCTTATAGATTCAAAGATCAATGACTGTGGTTGATCCACCAAAAAAATGTACAACTTCAATTGCGGAGTTTGGGCAGCGGGCTAAACCATGCGCAAGTTATGGTTTTGGAATCCATCAATATATCTATGGTTGGCATCAGTTCCACTACCAACGAGAAATTTCCATTGTGGAAGTCAACGATAGTTTTAAACTTCGTGCTGGTTGAGGACCCCACAATCATTCTGGATCGTTGATCTGCTTCGAGACCATTCTCGACTGATGGATCAAGTTAAGTGGAAGGATAGGATAAGTAAAGTCGAAGACCATCTGATACGAAGTCCCGAAGTAAATGTGAATCATAAGATCTGAGGAAACACTTCAGAAGATATCCTGATCGTCAGATCGAGGAAAGTAGAAGGATAGGATAAGTAGAAAGGATGAGATCACGATTACCCTAATTCCCAATAGTCGTTGGATCACTTTAAGTGGAAGTATAGGATAAGAAAAATGGTTGAGATATCAAATACCTGAATTCCTGATAGCCATTAGATCACTTTAGAGTGGAAGGATAGGATAAGAAAAGAAGAAGAGTCATTGGATTTAAACCAAGGCAAAGCAGCATCACAGACAGATCGAGCTGTCGATCTAAGATTATGATAAATGAACAACATTCATTTCGGGTTAAACGTTGTGAGGAGGTTACACTTTGGGGAATCTCACTTCAGAAGAATTGTGAAGTCGAGAAATCGAATTACCCAAAGTCCCGAAGGCCGAAATTCTGAAGTCACTCTCAGTCGCCAATCTGAGATACATTTCAGATAGTATTATGACCTTTATACGAAGGAGATGAATATGTGCCACATTAGGAGATCTACGTCAGCATACCATGTTAGCAAGGACACATGGAACAGTAAGATAATGACAAGTGTCAATATTAAATCGACAGTTTAGGTACGTGTAAATCACAAATCTGAGTGACACGTGGCAGCCACTCGGCCCGTACAATGTCAACAAGTGATGTCATCAAGTTACGTCACTCCGGGAGTTTTACTTCGGGAGTTTCACCACCAACAAATGACCTAAGTCCCGAAAGCCAAAGACCCGAAGTAAATGAGAACCGTTCATCTCAAACTTTTGATTAAGTCGTCCATCTCATCATGCGATTAAAATGTGACTGTTGATCTTGACAAGTGATCAAGCACTTATTTAGCCTAGCACCTGGTCACCACCTATGGTCATATGGAATAGAGAAATAAGGGTAAAATGAGACAACGCTTAAATTGATAAGCCCGTGGTTCTATGCCTGTGACCATATGAAAATGATTTGAAGGAAGTGCCTCATCCAGAATTAATTCGACAGAGAGTTAACACCAAAACAATATAGATAATCGATAAGAGATCAAATATGATCTATTGGTGAACAGAGAATGCAATAGAAGCATAAGAACGATATGATGAGTTGATCCATGTCTGTGATCAACTCATGAAGACAAAAGAACCGACACACAACCATGATTAAAAGAGAGTTAATTCATGAGCATTATGAATAAAGGATAAAAGGAAAAATGATATTAATTAAATATTAATATTATCATTTAAATGAAAAGGTACACTGGTTCAAATGTCAAAAGACACAATGATTCAAATTCACACCAGTTGGAAAACTATATAAACAAGAAGGAATGGTGAGAAGATGTGTAGTTGAATTTGTTGAAGTATATATATTTATATATAATGGATTGAATGAAGGTTCATTCTATTAGGTTGGTGCATGTTTACAACCTTCATTCTATTAGGTTGGTGCATGTTTACAAGCTGGGTCTTGTATGAGGATTGGATTCCTCACATCTTAGTTGGATCTGAGAACAAAAAGCTGGGACTTGTTATGAGGGTTGGATTCCTCATTTCTTAGTTGGATATCAGAACTACAAGCTGGGTCTTGTGACAAAGAGTTGGGTCTCTTATAATTGTATGAAGATGATATTCAAAGATTGATCTTATGTATATTCAAGTTAAATAAATAAATAAAGTATTTATTATTTTATATATATTGACTGAGAAAATGAAATAAATATTTGTTGTTCAGTTAATTTGTGAAAAGTGGAAAATTGTCCAAAGTTTTGTGACACTGATTCACCCCCCCCCTCTCAGTGTCAAGTATCCATTTCAAAATTTAGTACTGCGTAGAAGAAAAATCTAGTAGTTAGAGTTGCAAAGTATCAACTAATTGCATGTCATTTATACGAGTTGGGCACAAATAACATTTTGAGAAGGTGTGTATTGGAACATGAATGACCCATGGTTCTCATAGAAGCTCATGAAGGTATAGTTGGAGGACACTATGCAGGAAAATATGCCACGCAAAAGGTATGGCATGAAGGTTTATGATGGCCAACCGTTCATAAAGATGAAAAAGAATATTGCTAGAACTGTGATGTTTGTCAGAGAGTTGGAAAACTGAACATAAGGGATGAGATGCCCCCAAGACCCCAAGTAAATATTCAGGTATTTGAAAAGTGGGAAATAGATTTTGTCGGCCTTACTAATCCACCAACAAGAAGGCTAGAAGCAAGATACATCATTATTGCAAAATAAAATTTAATCAGATGGGCAGAAGCAACAACAGTCAAGGATTTCAGTGTAGAGACAACAACACACTTCTTATTTGAGAAGGTGATTACAAGTTTCATATGTTCTAGGATTCTGATGAGTGACCAAGGCACTCATTTTTTTCATATTACTATCTAGGCTATGACTGAGGAATTTTAAGTCTATCACTAGAAGAACACATGCTATCACCCTTAGGAAAATGGTACAATAAAAGCTTTCAACAAGATTTTGGAGAATGCATTAAAAAATATCCGTAATGTGAACATAGATGACTGGGATTTTAAAATTCCAGCAGTATTATGGGCATACATGACTACATGCAAGAAGTTGACAGGTCAGACACCATTCAGATTGGTGTATGGACAAGAAGAAGTGGTGCCATTAGAATTTTTGGTACCCAGTCTATGCGTAGCAACAATTACAAATATGACAAAAAGAGGTGCAGTACAAGAACAATTAAGTCAACTCATGGAACTAGAAAAAGAGAAGATTCTGGCAGGATTCCACCAAGAGGTGTAGAAATCAAGTGAAAAATATCGGCATGACAGACACATCAAGGAGAAGATATTTAAGGAAGGGTATCTAGTTCTTCTCTATAAAAACAATTTTTTTGAAACATCCTGGTAAGTTTAGAATGCATTGGCTAGGGCCATATGAAGTGAAGTATTCATAGATGGAGTATCTTTGCAGCTAAAGGACTTGACAGGAGCAAAGATGAAATGAATGGTGAACGATAGTCAACTGAAACTGTATAGGGATAGTCGACCTACTAACTCTCAATAATTGCAACACAGTAAGGAATCCATGTGTATAGTGTACTATAGTAGATATTAGAAGAGAAAACTTATAAAAAGACATAAAAAGTAGAAAAAGAAGAAAAAGGAAGATAAAAAAAAACTGAAGAAAAAACAAAAAATAAGTTACTAGGAAGAATCAATGATTCAAGGATGCAACACGCAACAACTAGTGTGGCATAATTTTAAAGACTGCATGCAGGAAAAAATGGACACTACACAAATGCATGGGAAAAGTGAAAAATGGGGCCGAACATTTATGATCAAGTCTATTGGTCCTAAATTCTGCACCTCACTACTAAAGGGAAGAGCTAGGCCACCTCAAGTTTGGAATGGTTGGTTTTGTTGGTCAGCTCAAGGATAGGATTTGAAAGATGGTAATCTGGTTGGACAGGCTACAAAGTATGAAGGTATATTCTCCTTTCCTAATGGTATGGATATTAATGGACAATTGGGGATATGAAATAAAAACATAAGAGACAATAGCCAACAATGCAATGAATTTCTTTCTATGTGAGAATAAAGACTTAAAATAATATATTAAGACTTAGAAAAATATCTAGATGAAAATCATCCAACAAGTTTCCAAATAGTTGATATTTTCACTAAACAATAGTTGTATAACATGTTGCATAATCAACAAAAAGATAGATTAAAACAATGGCTGAAAGAATAAGGAAATGTACATTGCACACATAAAAAAAAAATCATTCAAGAAAAGATTAAACACATACATATTTGAGTAAAAGAGAAAAATTGTCATCAACATATATTCATTAGGTAGATAACTTTGCATTAATATGAGTAGGTCCAACCCTTATGATACTTCTATTTTTTCTCCAAAAACTGAACCTAAAATCATACAAAAACTGCATATTTATCAATGTTTGCAGAGGACTTCGACCCTCTTTAAAACTGAAGCTTAACATCTGCATGACAACTAAATAACTAGATTAGGATTATTTCACTACAACATATCTACATCTCTTTAACTTGAGTGCATATAAAATTCATGCCACTCTTTAACTTATTCTCAACAAAAATGAGGATCATATCACACAAAAATGATCACTTATTGATTTTTGGCACTACTATCTCCAACTTAGAATAACTAGACATCTATAACTGCACGATAAAAAAATGACCTTAACACAAACTATGTGATCATGGAATAAAAAATGACTGGTGTGATGGGATGCTCATGATGATGCATGCGCATGCAGGCGCCAACACTGCACTTTTTTAAATATTTGAATTTATTTATGAACATTAAGAGAGCTAAAAAAACGAGATTTTACCCTATTTGCAAGAACATGCATGTTCTTGCAATCGACATTTTTTGAACTGTAAAGTCCTCACCAACCTGCTATAAGCTTAAGTAAAGTAGTCCAAGGTGACAACATGTTGTTAACCCAAACTAGACGTGCAACTATCTTTCAATAAAGCAATAAAATGATGAAAATAATAATAAAGGTGAAAAATAACTCAAGCTGACACATAAATCATGGAGGAGCATCAAAACAAAAAAATAAAGCTTTAAGAAGATGTATAGGTGAATGAGGGGAAGGGAAGGAATGCATAACTAAGTTCCAACATTGGCTCCAACTAGGGTTATCACTTCCCTATGAGGTGCTAAGAACAATAGATCAGGTGCCTTACTTCTCCAAACTTGTTGTCACTTACCTCTGTTTTTGTCTCCCAACCATGCTCTCTGTCTTTATTCAAACTAAAACTTGAAATTGCAGTTACACCCCAATGCCTTTGTTGGGATATGGATTCTTTATTCAAACAACTATAAAATGAAAATGCAAATGAAAAACAACTATAGTACAAGATGGACTACCCCAGGTCCTTTAAATGAAATAATGTTTCAGGAAGCACCTGTTTACCGGGCTTCCAAATATCTTGGTATCATCTAGATTTTGAAATATGAATGTATTGTTATCCAGAACCTTTACCACTTTGAATGGGAGAAACCATAGATTATCAAAATTACATTGATAAGGATTTTCCTATCTTCTGGCATCCCACCTCAAGACCAAGTCTCCTTCTTGAAAGATTTCCTTTTTGGTTTTTCTGTCAAAGGTGTCCTTGATTTTACTCTGATATGCATTATTCTTGTGATTTAATGCTTCTCTCTTTTTTTGTACTTCAATGATATGATAAATTCTTCTCGAGATGTCATTGGGTTCCTCAACTTATTCTTGTAGAAACTTTAAAGCTGGTAGGCCAAGCTCAGTAGGGAAGACAACATCTACCCCATAGACTAGTTGGAATGGTGAGGTTCCCAATGATTTCTTGGTGTTAATTATATTAGTCCACAAGGCGTATTTAAGATTAGAGTCCCAAGACGTTTTTTTTTCATCCAATAAATTCTTGATGATCCCAATGAAAGTCTTGTTTGATGATTTAATCAGCTCATTTCCTTGTGGGTAATAGGGTGTATAATGTGTTAGGACAATGTTGTAACTCCCACATAAGTCAATCATGGCCCTAGACTTGAATTATTTGGAATTGTCTATTACTAACTTCCCGAGGAAACCAAACCTATAAAATATATTTGTTTCTAAGAAATTAATGATCACCTTGTCAGTAGAGTTTCTTGTGGGTACTGCTTCAATCCACTTAGTGAAGTAGTCAGTGGATGTGAGGATCCACTTATGTTGTCCACTAGAGGGTGGGTTTATCTCACTAATAAAGTCTAGTCCCCATTGCTAAAAGGGACCATTGGAAGTAATTGAATTTAGGGGAAATAAAAGTAATTTATGTTTCCCAGCAAACTTTTGACATTCTTCACAAGCCCTGACTGTGGCAAACACATCAATGAAGATAGTGGGAAAATAATATCATGTCCTCGAGATCTTAAGGGATGTAGCCTTCCAATGTTGGTGTCCTCCACACACCCCTTTATAAATGTTTGTTATGACCTACTTAGACTTATCCTCACCAAACATTTCAGCAATATTCCAACATGATCTCTCCAATATAAATTCTATTTATGATGCAGAACTTTACAGATTTCAATTTAAGAGACCTAACCTTTGATTTTTCTATTTCAAGTTGAGATTCTAGGTGCTGCAAAAAGTACACAACATCCTTAGACCAGGGTGAAAAAGAGTAACACTCAAATACACGTATGTTGTCCTTTGCATCTTGCATCATGGAGGCATCTGATTGGGTGAAAGTATGGTGTAACTCCAGTGCTTTACAATTTGAGTATGATAATAATTTGTGAGGCCTTTCCCTTTAATCATCTTTGTGGGCTTGATATGCAGGTCATATTCTAACAATTTGACAATCCACTTGCCCCTCTTCCCTTCACTGTCTGGTTTCACCAGAATTTCCTTCACATTGTTGTTAGGAACATAGGCTATTACGTTGGACTGTAGAACATACACCCTGTCGAGGGAAAGGTATGAATTACCTTACTCAATCATTTTCAGATCTTGCCTGGCTAGGAAAATATATTCGAGAATGTCACCCAGGGTTTTATAGCCTCAAAATATTCTCCCAATCTGCAAGTATTAATTACAAGGATTGAGAATGATTTATTAATGAAAATAATGTTGCAATATAAAATAAAATTAATATACATTTCTGTAATGTACACATATATTACGATAAAGTAAACATGGAGATCAAAAGCGAAAAGTAAACAAGTCACAAATACACATATATGAGACATAATAGCAATCTGATTGTATTGCATTATGAGATATCAAAAGTGTTTTTCTCTTTACAAAACCCCTGCGAGGGCATAGACCAAACTCTGATTTAGAGATCCCTGATGAACACCATACAAAAAGACTCCGACAAAACGTAAAACTAAATTTTATAATCTGGATGAACTTTCCACAAACTGCTGCCATTTTTATTTTACAAGATATCCTTTATCAGCCATGAAACTTAATTCACAAACATACAAGAATACACAGACTATCAAGGATGGATCAACACCTCTAAAACAAGCGTCTGAATAGTTTGGTTCAGTCTTGAACCTTGCAGTCTACAATAAGACCATGTTGTCAAAAAGAGAATTAGGCTTTGAATAAACTCAGAAATGAATGAAAATTGAAACTATCTTAAGCAACCAAGATAAAACCTTAGTCTTTCTTTCTCCTTCTATTCTCCTTTGTATTTTCTTCTCATTCAACTTTTATTCTTTCCAAATAAGTTGAAGTAGTTCAACTACTTTCTTTAGTTAAGTTGATTTAACTTAACTAATTATTTTAGGAGAAATAAATAATAATAATATATTTAAGGGTCTTAATTAATAATAACTAGGTAAGTGGGACCCCTTGTGACTCCCTTCATTTCTTCCTTTCAAATCATAAAATATAACACACAAATGATAATCATTTTGACCATATGCCACCCTTGTAGCTCCCTTAAGTAGCTTTCAAACATGATATTTAAATATCAGAAATACTTTATATCATATCCAAAAAAATATATATATGTCCATATTATCCACATTATCCAAAAAAATATCAAAACAGATCTTGTTGTCCAAAATTACTGAAACCCACTAAGCATTGTCTTCATCAACTGAAATCATAAAAAACATAATCTAAAAACCATATTTTCCACTTTGTGAGGAATTTTTCCATTTTTCACTGTTGTTTCCCTTAGACTTCTCGGAAGTAGCTCGTGGTTGATTAGACCCATGGGGTTGTATCTCATTGATCACATGGGAACATTCATCCTTCAAATGCATGCGAGAAGATACATATTTTAAGGAATCATCGGAGGGAGAAGAAGGGGAGGCAATTTTTTTTCCTTTATCTTGCACAGGTTGGGGAATATCAATTTTAAGTCTCTTACTATAATGTGAAGATTGAACTGGCGAAACAAAATGGGAAATATAGACATTGGGATTGACGGGTGGTGGCAAAGGAAATGACATAGTGGGCCAACCACGATGGTGATAGGCAGACTGGTTGACAATATCTTTCCATCCATCATTTACGGGGATTTCCAGCTGCAAAGACACAGGTGGAGGAATGAGAATATCGGGGATATTATGAAGAGGCTATAAAGGGGTTGTTTCTAGTCGAGGGTGAATTATTCCATGGCCAACCCACTTAAGGAACCCAACTTGGAACAACTGGTTCAATTCTTGAGGATCAACGTCAAAATGGATAGAAAATCTAGGCCTCCTATGGCCTCAGTTCCAATTTCCCCTGCCTCTGTTATTTCATCCATTGCTTCCCCTACTAAAAAATATCATCCTGTAGCAGCAATTCATCAGTAATGAAGCTCTTAATAACCATACATGACACTCTTCTTACATGAATAAAAAATTGGCTCAAAAATTGACATGACATACATGCAAATCCATCCATAACAAACCATTCATTAATTGCCAAGTGAACAGAGGGTGATAGGGTTCATGGGAAATATGGAGGGAGTGTAATTAGCCAAAAGTGGTATAATGATAGGGGATGAATATACAAATACTGTTCAACAATTAATCAAACAATTTAACTATGTAATAAAATATCAAAATATCAGTCACCAACCCTTGCTATGTTATCCCTTTTGTCACTTCTACACAGACTTTTCCTTTTAAATTTATTTCACAGAACAAGGATGCAATAAGTGAAATCGGGATTATGAGGGGAATGTAATTAGAGAAAAATGACAGAATGATAGATAATCAATATGGTTACTATTCAAGTGAAAACAAATCAAAACATGCTACCTTAAATGCAATCAAAACATATCTTTGTACAGATTTCAAAGTTTAACAATGTTCCTTTTCCAAAACAATAATCCAAACTGGTATTTTATTTGACAAATTTGCTTGTTGGTTTCCAAATTATTTTACACAATAATCTATATGCCCATAATTATTTAATCACAGTATCCATTGTATTAGCATTATATGACATTCATAACTAACAACATTGTAATCGCTATAAGAAACCACAATAGCCTTTGAGCCACGACCATAACATTAACTCCAATACTTAATTATTTAAAACCAACAGGAGCACGTACAGTGTTGAAAATAAACTTATATCCGTCATTTATTTAACCACTTCTCAATGCAATCAATTTGGAATTTATCACTCTTATTCGAGCCTCAAACCTTTTGAACACAGGTGTCCCTTTTATACAATCAACATAAAGATTAAACCAAAAATAACATTTGATACTTTGATTGCAAGCTCCAAATGAATGGGTGAGTATGGATCTCTTCTAGAATAACCAAACAAGAGACCAAACAAAATCATGCCCAAGTAACAGGGCAAGCACCATGCTCCCATCAACTTCAAACTGGAGTAAATATGATTTCAAAGTAATATTCATGGTTTAAGACAACAAGTGGAAGAGACAACAGGTGGTTCGACTAGAGAGCTTGGCATTTGAATGGCACAAAGAAATCATTCTCTAGGTTCCTTATCATAATTTACCACATAAAAATAACATGCAATATTGCTCTCATATGTAAGGGTTTCAAAACAACATACTACAACTTCCAACAAAAAAACAAATGAAGCCAACCCCTTTTAACAACACTGCATAACAAGTGATCAAATATAAACCCATGATCAACCAAAATCATGGATACTGAGTTCATCAATTTTTGGGTATCATGTCTTGATACTGTGTAATTTTTACCAGGAAATGGTGTCAGTGAGGGCATGTTAAGCAAGCTAGAAGCTCAGGGTTTTTCCAAGACAAGGTGCAGACTATTTTAATCTTTCATCAATTCACATTGAAACCCACAGGGTCAAAATATGGCATGTGTACACTAGCCACAAAGACCAATAATATCAATCCATAGGTAGGGTATTCACAAAGCCCAGAGTTTTGGCATATTTTGATAACCAATTTAAACATAGAGGCCAAACCAAATACAAAGCCATGGCAAAGCATGCTCCACTGCAATCTTTATTCAACAATTCCATGTGAAGGATTACACACAACAAGAACATCGTGACCATTTTTTTTTAAAATGCCAACAATCTAGAACAACCACCATAAGAAACCAAGGATGCAACCACAAATACATAGTTCAAAACATCATAATAGCTTGATAATCACATAGACCACGAGCAACCAGAGCCAAAATTTGATTTAAAGAGCAAAGTAACTGTTATGGATGGAAAAGTAAGAAAACCCATACCTAGAAAAGTCTGCATGAGGAAAAAAAAAAAGAATGTATACTTCCTCCACGACCTAGCAAGGCAGAGCAACAACAACTACCAAAGCCAAAACAATGCAAGAATGCCCAGGGTGACGAGTTTGAGGGGAGTTTGAGTGACGTGTAGTAAATGCACATCGCTTCTTCCTTTAGACTTCATTGATTTTTTAGTACGAGCCAAGCCCACTAGGCAACTCACCATAGCACTACACCCTTAATCAACCAAAAACCCAAAATTTCCATATCACTTTTGCAAAGTGCGCCACCCCTTGCCAATATCACATTCCTTCAAAATAAAATATTCTAGGAACACAACCCACTATGAAACTCAAACAATGTGCATAACCATAGTAGAAAGGGTCAAGAACACACAAATTCTTGCCATGAATAATACAATATCAAAGCCAAAATTGGATTATAACTCTTTCATCCAAAAGGAAGCATTATCATATTTTATGAGAGATCATCAAAGCCATTTAATGCCATGTTTTAATCATCCAACCAACACATATTACCATAACATTTTAAACCACGACCTGAAGAAAAATGAACTGTAGAGAACCATGTTGCTACCATCACATAGACATGAAAAATGTAAGCATTTCTTGTCCACCATATTCCAATGAGTATAACAAGGCATCCCACCTACTAGTATATTATTATTATAAATAAATAATAAAGCTTGGAAATCATTTGTGAGCATAGAATTCATCGTTGCATTTTTAAGCGTCAACAAACTAGCGACTCCACATGGAAATCTGTTTCTAACATATTAAGAACTCAGAATGTCTGGTTTTGCAGACCAGGTGACCCGTAGATCAAAACAAATATTTACCAAAATGATTATGCAACAGGGGGAGTGAGGCGGTTTAAGGGAAAAATGATTTGGGACTTTGGGAATATCTCATGGAAAGTGTTATGTATGAGAGGTTTATTCCTATATACATAACATTCGATTGGTCATAGTGAAATATTTTATTGTTTGCAGGAGAAAAATTTTTGGTTTGCTTTTTTTTTAATCTTAGGATGGAGGGAAGAAAGGGAAAGCAAAAAGTAGGGATGAAAATCCAATTATCTATCTAACAACAGTATTGGAATCATAAAGAAATTTCAGTGATGTATTCAAGGGGGACATCATGACAACTGTGTAACTTGATTGTTATTGATTAACAATACTTACATAATAGCATCATTGTGGCAAAACTGATCCAAAGTTTATTTCTGAAAAGAAAAAGAAATCAATAAAAGAAAAACAACAGAAATGGAACAATAGAAAATGAAAAACAACAAAGAAAAATCAAAACAGTGGAAAATAAAATTATAATATAGTAGCGACCTTCATGCAATGTTTAACTTTCAAACTGGTTACACATAGTGTTTCAAGTGGGAACCGTTGGTACTATAGGAAAAATTTTTCTCTTCCAAGTCCTTTAGAAGATAAGAATTTGTGCCTAGAACAAAAGCGATTTTAAAAGGACTCAACCATAATTTTTGAAACTTTGAATGTCTTCCTCTATCAACATGGGTTGTATCCCAAAGCAAGACTTTCTCATTTACCTTAAATCTAATAGCTTTTGCAGTTTTGTTGAAATATTTTTTTACAGTTTTTTGTCTTCTCTTTATGTTCTCCAAGGCAAACATCCTTTGTTCCTATAAAGCTAACATTGCATTTATCCTTTGAGAGACATTAGAAGAATTTAATTCCTCAATCTATAGCATCATCCGTAGAGAAGAAAGTTCTAGCTCGGTAGTAAAAATAGCTTCTTGACCATAAACAAGTTGAAAAGGAGTGCAACCTGTGCTTACTTTGGTGGTAGTGCGATCTTCCCAAAGGAAGTAATTAAGGAGGGTGTGTCATTGACGAGGCTTATATTCAATGAGCCTCTTAATGATCCTAACCAAATTTTTATTGGTAGACTCGGCTTGCCCATTTCCTTGAGGGTAATAAGCTGACGAGGTAAAATTTTCGACTCCTAGCTTAGCTGGAAATTGAGTCAGCTTAGCAGAAATGAAACCAGGACCATTGTCTATAATAATTTCTAAAGGAATGCCAAATCTGGAAAAAATATTAGTTTCAAGGAAATAAATAACCTGTTCATCCTGTGAGTGTTTAAGTGGGAAAACTTCAGTCCATTTAGTAAAATAATCTGTGGCTGTCAAGATAAAAACTTGCCTTGCTGAAGATGGAGGATTAATAGGACCAATAAAGTCCAGAACCCATTTTGAAAAAGGAAAATAAGGGAGGACGAGTTACAAAGGCATGGCAGAAAGACGTTCTTTCCCAACGAATTTTTGGCACTTGTCACAATATCTTGAAAAGATATAAGAATCTTGAAAAATTGAAGTGATCTAGATGGATATTGGTGGCCACCCACCTATTCCACTTGGACCCCCACCATTGCTTCTTTCAGTTTTTTAGTTTCCGCACAATTTACTATTTTTAGCAGTTTTTCGGGTCCTGAACTTCTGGAGCCATTTTGAGGCCTTAAACGACGTTTTTTGGGAAAATGGGGAGCAACATGGATTATATATCAATGTTTCTCACCCAAAAGTTGTATTCCTCGGATATATCTTTCTAACAAGGTATGGAACGCGTCAAACAAAGATCGTATGCCAAATTTACGTCCCCGGGAAGTTGATGTACCAACTTACCCAAACGGGGCCCATAGTCTTGGCGTTTCATCTCCTAGGGTTAGGTCTTTGGATGTTTAGGGTTTTCCATTGTTTCTAAATAATAATAGGTCTTCGTGCCTCATTGGAACATAGTTCAGAGGTCAGTAGCTGCCACATCTCTTCTTAGAGATAAGCTACAAGCGCCCTAGCTAGTTTATTTCCATTTTGTCTGTAAGCATATTTCAGTCATTTGTTATTAATGAAAT
Organism: Picea mariana; assembly: GCA_032191745.1. Taxonomy (NCBI): domain Eukaryota; kingdom Viridiplantae; phylum Streptophyta; class Pinopsida; order Pinales; family Pinaceae; genus Picea; species Picea mariana. The sequence continues at coordinate 657,280 of JASDQU010100150.1, read as the reverse complement.
GAAGTCTTATTTCTGCTGCATCTCTGCGTTTATGTATATTTCTATATTTCATTGTCTTCCTACATAAATCTAGATCAGTGGTATCAGAGTGGTCTTCTCATTCTCGATCCTTCTTTGCATGTCCCCAACGAGGTCGGGGTATAAGCAGTTGGGGCTCGATCTGGTTAAACCTTTTCAAGATCAACCTTGCAAACCCTGATGACCACCCATGGGGGAAGAAAAGAAATATGAGGGAGTAGGAGATCCTATCAAAATGTTGCTCGAGGAGGCCCTCGAGAAACAAAGGAATGCGATGATGGACAACTTTGCCTAGATTCTTCAATGGATTCCCACTGGCGGCGCATCGACATCCAACAACCACTCTAGAGGCACCACTCCTTTTAAGGTACAAGTAAACTTTGAAATTCCCATATTTGAGGGCCAAATAGATGCAAATGCCATAGATAGATGGTTGAATCTGTTAGAAGGATATTTCTCGGTTCATGACTTTTTCGACCGAGAAAAGATTATTTTCGCACTCCTCAAAGCCGCCCCCCATGTCAAGGACTGGTGGGAAACCTACTCGTAGCAACAGGGTGAGGGAGAACCCTATCTGTTCTTGGCCTCACCCACTTGGAATTATTTCCAAGATGCCATCAAGGAACAATATTATCCCATGGGGAGCTATGAGGACAAATACATACAATGGACTACGCTGCGGAAGCAAAGGGACCAAGATGTGCATGAGATGACGAATCTGTTTCATACCCTACGCACAAAATTGGGTATCAAATATTCAGAGAAACATTTGGTGTTAGAGTACTACGGTTGTCTACATAGATACATTCAGGAGGAAATGGAGTTCCTCGACATCTCCTCGCTTGGTGTGGCATACCGATATGCTTCCAAGATTGAGGAGAAGTTCAAACAGAAGAAGCGAGACTTTGGGTCTGCAAATCAGAAGCAAGGGAAAGGTACCCCCAAACCTCAGAACAAAGGACCAATCCAAGGCGGGGCAGCCCAGGACACATGCCAAATCCACAATCAAAGAGCAACACCACGAAGCTAAGAAAGGACATGGGGAAGTGGTGTGAGTTCCATAAGAGCTCCACTCACAACACAAGTGAGTGTCGGGCCAAGCAATCATTGGTAGCCGAGTTGAAGGCTTCTGAATTAGATGCATGCTACGACTCTAAATCAGAACTTGACAAGGGGAATGACAGGGGGAAGCATATTATCGATTCGGAGCCCAACACCACCATTGCCACCACGAAGATCCAGAAGGAGGAACCAGAAGATCCAGAGGAAGCGAAGCGTCTCTTCCATTCCAATATGTGGTTAAAGGGTTCACAGTTGCAGTTCATTGTCGACAGCGAGAGCCAGAAGAACCTCATCTTGGTAGAGGTCGTGAAGTGGCTGGGCTTGCCGACCACATCACACCCACAACCATACACCATCGGGTGGTTGCACCAAGGATGGGACCTCCGTGTCAGTCAACAATGTCACCTTCCCTACAGCATCAAGCCCTTCACGGATGAGGTATTATGTGACATTTCTAGTCTTGATGTTTCTGATGTATTATTAGGCCAACCGTACTTGTGGAAGTGACATGCTGTGTATGAGTCTAGGCCTCGTGTTGTTATTATCACTTTGGGCAATAAGCTGTACAAGATACTGGAGATAGCACTGACTACCACCATCTCTTTGGTTACTGCAAAACAATGCAGTAAGCTCATTTCCAAAACCAAGAAATTTGTTTTCCTGATGATCTTCCCTCAGGGAAAGAAGAATACTGTGGCCATGACCTCTATACAGGGCCTCTCTGCACTAAAAAAACAAATGAATAAGGTCGTGGAGGAGTATGAGGACATCTTCACCTCCCCCGCAGAGGTGCCTCTACACTGCAGGTCAAGCACCCCATCGATCTAACCCCAAGTGTGTCGCTGCCCAATGGACCCATATATCGGTGCTCTGTTCTGAAGAATGACAAAATCAAGAGGTGGATTCAGGAGCTGTTGCATAAAGGTCAGATCCGGTTGAGTTCATTGCCCTGTGGGAGCCCGATCATGTTGGTGCAGAAGAAGGATGGGACTTGGAGACTCTGCATTGACTATCGGGCATTGAAAAAGATCACTATCTGGAATAGGTACCCGATCCCACGGATTGATGACCTTCTGGACCAACTCAAGTTGGTGAAATATTTCAGCAAGATCGACTTGAAGTTTGGGTATCACCAGGTACCAATCGAACCCTCTGATGTGTGGAAGACTGCATTCAAATCCAAGGAGGGCCTTTTCAAATGGTTGGTCATGACTTTCGGGTTGATGAATGACCCTGCAACCTTCATGAGGATAATGGATGACATCCTGTGGCCATTCACCAACTCATTTGTAGTGGTGTACTTGGATGACATTATGATCTTCAGCCAGACTTGGGAAGAGCACCTCCACCACATCCAACAGGTCCTCCAAACACTGCGGCAACACAAGTTGTGTGCCAATTTGGAGAAATGCACTTTTGACATGACCTAGGTTCAGTAGCTGGGATACATTATTGATGAGTGGGGTGCATGTGGATCCAAAAAATATCCAAGTCATTCGAGATTGGCCAGCCCCAACCACCCTAACAGAGATCCACAACATTTTAGGTCTTTCCAATTTCTATCGCAAGTTTGTGTTGGGATTCTCTTATATCACTTGGTCCTTGAGTCAAGTCACCAAGGGAGGAGCTAAAGAATTTTTTTTTTGGTCTGAATCTCAACAGAAGGCGTTCGAGGAGTTGAAGCATCACCTCTACTCTGCACCAATGCTCACATTACTAGACTTGCAACAACCATTTGAGATCGAGACAGATGCCTCTGACTATTCTATTGGGGCAGTCCTTACTCAACATGGGCATCCAATTGCATATCACAGTGAGACACTTTCTGACACAGTCCAGAAGTATTCCACTTATGACAAAGAAATGTATTCCATTGTGCAGGATTGTCGGCAATGGAAGCATTACATTTTGGGAAAGGAAATGGTCATCCACACAGACCACCGACCCCTGTAGTTCATACAGACACAGGGAAGTTGCAGAACGATCATCATCAGAAGTGGTCCACATACCTGCAACAGTTTCATTTGAACATTAAGTACAAAAAAGGTAGCACCAATAATGTTGCAGACTTCCTCAGTCAACCACCCATCATGGAGCTAACCACTATACTCAACTCTTGTGGGAATGAGACTTCCAATTGGCCGTTTCTCTACACAAGTGATCCAGAATTCGACCACACATACAATACACTCTTGGAGGGTAAGTAAGTTCCCAATTTTCACCTCTAGGGTGCCCTGCTTTGTCACCTGGGACACCTTTTTGTTCCTTCAAGCGAGCGTGCCAAGATGATTTGGGAGGCGCACTACAGTCGGGTCGTTGGGCATTTCGGAGTCGAGAAAATTGTGGCAGTATTGCAAAAGTATTTCTATTGGTCAAACTATCGACAAGATTTCAGGAAGTACATCAAGTTCTGCACTACTTTCTCCATTGCCAAACCGACCATCAAGAATCAAGGCCTCTATACTCTGCTTCCTACCCCTAGTCGACTTTGGGAATCCATCTCTATGGATTACATGTTGGGCCTTCCTTCTACTAAGCATGGAAATGACTGTGTTTTTGTGGCCATTGACCGATTCTCGAAGATGTCCATTATGATGGCCTGCAAGAAGAATATCACATCAAAAGTCACTGCTAAACTCTTCTTTGAACGAGTGTGGGTACACTTTGGGATCCCACAGTCTATCATCTCAGATCATGACAGTAGGTTCCTTAGTACATTTTGGTCCAGCCTTAGGTCGATGCTGGACACCAAGCTCACGAAGTCCACAACTTTCCATCCACAAAATGATGGCCAGACAGAGGTCGTCAACCAGATGATCGTACACATTCTATGCATGTACAATTCAAAGCATCCATGCACATGGGATGAGAGCCTCCCCTATGTACAACACAACCACAATCGGGCTCTCCATAGCTCCACCAACCACAACTGATTTCAAGTGGGCCTGGGATTCCAACCACTATGTCCCATTGACATAGCCATGCCATTTGTGGCTACTCAGGAAGATTTAGCTCATGTCCAGTATGAGGCTGACATGGCAAACAACTTCAATGAGCACATTCAACACATCTGCCAATAGGTTCATGCCATCTTGGAAAGAGCCAATGCTAAGTACAAGCAGCGACATGATCAACATCGGGTGCCGCACAACTTCCAGGTCTGTGACAAAGTGTGGCTATATTTGCAAAAGGAGCGCCTCGTTGGACCCCACCGCAAGCTTCGTCCACTCCGATATGGGCTGTACACCCTCACCAAGGTTGTAGGGGAAAATTCCTTTGAGCTCAACATTCCACCATTCCTTGGTCTGCACCCAGTGTTCAATGTGGACCGCCTTCGGCCCTACTTTCCACCTCTACTAAACAAATTTGACATGGCTGTTGCGCCTCTTTTTTCACCTTAGTGAGAAAAATAGAGGTGCTTGCAAGCTTAGTTGGGTTTTTCTAAGAAGGACAGCTGCAAGGAAAAGGGTTAGAAAAAGAAATATAAAACAACAAGTAAGAATTAAACTAAGAAATAAAACAACAACTAAATTGATAAACATAGGGACATAAGGACAAAAGAAACAATGAGACCCATGTCACCAATGATAAGGCTGATATTAGTGAAAGAAAACACTGAGAAGCAAGAGGACTATGTGTCCCTTCTTCCCCCAAGGGAGGGCTGTTGGACCCCCACAAATAATCTCTTCTTACAACTTTGAAAATGAAAATGAAAATGGTGAAAGAATTCTTTGCTAATCCACTCAAGGGGTGATATGGATTTCCCAATGCAATGATGCAAGTATATTCTTGGTAAGGATAGAAGATTACTCAAGAGAATAATGGTAGCATAACTTTGCTATAAATTCCTTGAAAAATGAAGTGTATCCATGGCCTTTTTATAGCATTCCTTTGAGGTATTGTCCAACTAGTTTGTAGTGTATAAAGAGGCTAATTAGGGCATTTCTAGGTCTTTGACCAGCCACCCAGTCGAATCTAGTCCAGATTTGAGTGTCAAATCAACTTGGAAGCTGAACCAGAAGTGGGTGGGAGGCCGACCACTCTCATAAATGCGCCATTTCTCAGGTGCGCAGCTTTTTGCGACAACAGTCGTGCATTGTGCGCATGTGCATGATGTTTGCGTTCCTGTTTTGCACATGTGCATGTATGCCCTGTGTCTTCATAGTGCCCTTTAATTTTTGCACTAGTTGTATAGTTTTTGACGCTTTGGAAATGATTTTGTGTTAATTTAGGTCCATGGGTGACCTCATAACTGTTTGACGATGCTGAATTCTTGTAACCATTTGCGGACGAAATTTCAGTGATAACATATGCCCCCTAATGGATGAGGTTAGGAGCATACATATAGCTGAAATCCATCAATGTTTCTTCTACTGAGAGTGCTGTTGTAAGAGAGAGTGATAGTGGGATTTCCAAGAGTTACCCATTGGAGGGAGAAGGTAAACTGTAGAACCTAACCTTCCATAAGGTGTGTAAAAATAAACTGTGTACAAATGAGGCGGGCATGCCCCATGCTCATGTCATGTAACTCAAAAGAGGAATGAAGTGTTGATGTAGACAACTGCAGTGCCCTTGGGGGTGGTCATGATAAAGGCAGAAGACAATTCTACAGAGGAACATACTCTGAACAGTAGGCAGTGACATCTATAAGAAGTATCACCGATTCTGTAGGCATTGATAGCCCAACCAAGTTCAGAGGTCTTTAGCAAGTATAAGAAATAACTGCAATAGTCGCAAAGTAAGACCCACCGTAACATGAGAAAGTATTGACGTTGAATGTTATGAGGGTCAATGACAGCAGGGAGAAATTGTGGTTCTCTCTGTGCTGTCCAAGATCTCTCATTGGATAGGTAATGAGAATCAAGATACTATCGCCCTTCTGGAAAACTGTGCTGATGTTGACAAAAGGGGGATGTGACTCCCAAAAGAAAAGGGCTTCGTGAAATCTACGAGGTGAGGTTAGGAATTGGAGGAGGTACATGGTTGAAGTCAAGATGTATGGATACTCAAGACTTCCCTTGGTTGGGGGTATATGCGAAGTATAAGTGGCCGCAACCATTCAACTAAGTCGTGTGTTAGGGGGACAACAAGACGTGGGATAAGTTGTGCCAGAGGTGGGACAAAGTGAACAAAATCAGAGGGTAGAGGTAAGTGGCCTATGGGATACTCAAAGGATATGGATGATGTCAATAAGGGTAGATGATAAGGAGTGCCCCAACCAAGGGCGACATGGGTTGCATTTTCCAAAAAAGGGAAGAAGGTCGCCAAAGGTGACGACAAAAAAGGGTAATGTAAATGCTGGGAACAAAAGGCGTTTGTACAATAAATAAATAATATGGGATGAGTGTACAAATATAGAAATGGGTGCCCCAATAGAATATGGTTGGCTCGGGTAGGGCACAATTTTCTTGGAGAAATGGTGGAGGGTGGGGGCCCCATGGGTGGGTTTCTGTATGAGGTAGGTGAAATGAATGGAAATTTGTAGATGGGCAAACTGATTATGGATGAAATGGAGGGTTCATGATACTATGGAGGGGCAGTAAAAAATAGGACCTTGAAGAGATAATCTGGGAGTCCAGTGGGAGAGCTAGCAAAATAAGGAAAATGAGTATGTGGCTGATTCGCGACATGATGGAAAACTATCGGGACTCCCATCCCTAAAGGGTTTTGAAAAACAACATGAGTGTCAAAGGCGCAAAAGGGTGCTATGAATGGGACAACTCATGTGGGTAAGAGTGCTACCGGGTGACAGTACCGAAGATGCAAATGGAGGTGTTGCTACTGCATAGCCGAAGATGGGGATCCTAGAGGCAAATGTCAGAGGATGTGACTGGAGATGCAAGTGACATTCAGAGGGAATGACTACATGCCAGTGCTGAGTATATACCTGAAGGGGTTGCGTTGATGTATGATCACCAAGTACCTGCATACATGAAAACCAAATACCTGACGTGAACAATATCTGAAGAGAATCGAACATACGAGCATTTATTTGATAATTTTGAATATGCAGATGCGTACTTGGTTGGGGTATGAAAAAAAATGGTGCCCCAGGGGCTCAGGATGAAAAGTGGCCTGGGGACTGTCGTGATGTAGATGACAGGATGCTGATCTCATGGCTGAAGATGGATCGAGGAATGGACACCCAGAGCTCCCGAAATGGTGAGTGAAAGTTTGGAAAAAAGGCCTATATATAGCTGTAGGGCCCACATTTCCACCTCATTTGTACTTGTTGCTATAGTGACTGGACGGGAAGTATTTAGAGGAGATTTGGAGATTCCAAGAGAACGAGGCATCCGATCGAGGACCAACAAGCTTCAGGTTAGTAGTTTGATCATCCTGCATAGAATTAGGGTTTCCATTTTTGGGCAGGGCTTGTACAGAGGGCCGTACAGAGGGTTTTGTGCATGTGGGCCCCCACGTGCACATGCGATTTGTAAGTATGCATGCACAAGTGCATGCCTGCCCATCGGATAGGCACGCATGGGGGCACCTGTAAGGGGGAAAAATCCACGCATTATGTGTGCGCCTGTGGGATACTCAGCCACACATGTGTGCGCGACTGTGTATTGGACATGCACGCTTTGATGTGTGCTTGTGTTCGTGACAGGGGCGCATGAAGGTGCCCCTATATGCTGAGCAAGTGCACACTCATGTGTGCCTGAAGGATGGATAGGTGCACCTGAGTGCACATCTGTGGAGTGGACAGGCACGCACACTTGTGCGCCTATGGAGTGAACAACGTGCATGTGTGCGCGCCTGTGGGTTAAACAACCGTGCCTTGGAGGCAAGGTTGACGGGTGTAAAATTATATTTTTAATGTTGTTTATGGTCCATTTGGCTGACCTAAGATTGTGTTATGTGGCTGCAGGCGATCATTGTGCATGATGCCCGTTGGTTGGCGAGAGCGGGATTGGTCCCAACTGAGAGATGCTATGGCGATTGAGGATCCAAGGGTACGTGCTACTTTGGCAGCCTATGGGCTACTGAAGTTCTTTGAGTGCTTGTTGATACGGGCACATGAGTATCTCTTGCAGTTCTTTATCTGGATGTGGAGTCCAGACCTGCATTGTTTCATGGTGTGGGGAGAGCAGATTGCCTTCACTGCGGTGGAGGACATATATTTTTTGACTGGGCTCCCGTTTCGTGGAATGCCCCTACCGGCGGAGCCGATGTTACCTAGGGATGTGGTGCCAGTGATAGTGGGCTGAAGGTTCTGTTCGGGGGTGAAATTTATGTTGGGCATTGTTGTGAGCATTGGGGCAATGGATGCTCTAGTGCATCGCTGTATAGTAGCAATGATTGTGAAAGTGTATGGGTCCCTTGCGACTCAGCAGATTAGTGGTGGTCAGCTGTGTGTGATGGAGAGGGTATTGGCTAGTGAGCACTTCGCCTGGGGGCTTATGCTACATGATAGGATGGTAGGGCAGCTGGACCATTGTCGATCCACTGATACAGGAGAGTTTGCCTTTGGGTCCATCCTAGTGGCCTGGTTTTTGGAGAGGGTGCCTATGTTGCACCCTATGATTTTATTGGGTGCTCCTGGGGTGCGAGAGTGGCGAATGAGGCGGTGGTAAACTGTTTTGCTTCACCATGGTGGTGGAGAGGGCGTCCACTTCTTTATGGTTGAGGTGGCACAGGTGTGGAAGCAGATGCAACAGGTGATATTGTAGTTCCCATATGCCGGTGTTGACTTACAGGATGATTCAGACATGGTGTTACCTCCAGGGGAGGTTTTTGATCACCGAGGTATGTTTGTGAGTTTTATATATGTTTTTTTTTGAGATAGCATGACATATGTATATGATATAGATGATGATACTATCGTTTGGTTGTTTGTATGTGTAGATGTGGCACCTTGTGGGCATGAGGTTGAGTTGCTGAGAGCGTCAGCTCGCCGGGAGTCAGAGAGACTGCCGTGGGGAGGGCCGCGGGTAGGAGAGAGACGTCAGCATGAGGACACTGAGGTGAGACCAGTTGAGCCTACACCAGTTTGATGACCCAGGTGCCGGGCCATCACATGCTCCTCTGATGGATGCAGGAGTAGATTTTGAGGATATACACCGTTTCCTGGAGGCAATGCTACAGAGCATGCCTGAGGGCATGTGCTCATGTATCCAGGATGAGGGCATCCTGGAGCAGTGTGTGGGGATTCCGCTACCGTGGCAGGCCGTGGTACAATGAGCAGCAGTAGCAGGTGCTGCCATGACCATACGGTTACCTGCTGGTCAGGAGGGACCAGTAGTGGGTGGGGGACCACTGCCTGAGGGAGGGGCAGGAGGTGGTGCTCTAGAGGCACCTTGAGTGGTGCTCGATGTATTTTTGTATTTTTTTATATAGGCTGGTGAGCCCATTTTGTACTGAGGTGCTTCACTGGCCTGCAGATACTTGTATTTTTGTATGTAAACATTTGGATGGAACTGTGGATTGTCTTATATATACATGAGTATACATTTTGAGATCTATGTGATGTTTACATGTGTTTTGTTAATGTGTTGATGATGTCTAATCTATATATGCTGTGACAGGTTATTGATATGTTTATGTATGTGTAGAGGTATCTTGATGTGATATATGCCAGTCTAACACAATATTAACTAAGTTATCTGTAATTTGATTCAATTGTCTTGGAATATGTGTAAATGTAATGGAATCAAAATGTCAAGATAAAAGTCTAACTTGTAGGTATTTGTGAAAGAGGCAAGGATTGCGTACGCGGTACACATTGTTGAGCTGGAGAACGACTAGTTGGGAGTCGAGAAAGATGCTAAGGTGACGAAGACGATGATGTTGGGTATTGTCGAGGAGGCCAATGACGACAATGTATTTGTCTTGGTTGTTGGTGGCTGAACCCAAAGATATGTTGCTCGAATGGAGTATTTCATGTGAGGGGCTATAGAGGGACCAAGATGCCGAAGCGAGATTTTGTGTCCAACGACTGGCGTCGTCGGCGTAACTGATGTGGTAGGCTGGTGGAGGACGCATCTGTCAATAGCACAAATAATAGTTTAGACGTGAGGGAGGGAAAAAATATTAAAAACACTATAAAAGAAATAACCTAAAGTAGAGTGACTATGCTTAGGCATAAAATTTCTTTAAGTATAACCCGTTGATGGGTTCTTTGAGAGAGAGGCCTTCGGGAGAGGCCAGGATGTATGTGCCTTTGGTGAGGCAATGCTGGATAATGTATGGGCCATGCCATAGTGACTCGAATTTTCCATGACCGAAGGTATCGTAAGCGATATTGTAAGCAAGGATGAGGTCATCTTCGTGAAATGAGCGAAGGTTGACATGTTGATCAAAGGTGGGATTTGATCATTTTTTTAGTAGCCTCATTGTTTTGAAATGAAGATCGACGATATTCATCCAGGGACTCTAAGTTCAGCAAATGCTGCTCCATTGGAGCAGTGTCAGGTAATAGCTCAATTGTGGTGTGTAAGGTGGGAATTTTGCACTCGATGAGCAGAGTGGCCTCAACCCCATGGACTAGATGAAATGGTGTGAAACCAGTGGCTATTTTCACAGCTGTACGGTAAGCCCATAGTGTAGAAAATAACATATGATGCCAGTTGGTCTTATGTTTGTTAACCGTGCGTTGTAACATGGTCTTGAGGACCTTGTTAACTGCTTCAACCTGTCAGTTAGACTGAGGGTAATATGGTGAGGCAAACTCGTGGGAGAATCCTAATCGAGATGACAGTTCGACGAAAATATTATTCTCGAAGTGTTTCCCGTGATCGGAAACTAGTTGGAGTGGTACGCCAAAGTGGGATATGACGTGGTTAAAGAAAAAACATGCTGTGGTGTCAGCGGTATTGTTGAAGGTGGGCATAGCTTTTGCCCATTTTGTGAATTAATTGACTGTGACAAAAATGTATTTGTGTCCATTGCTGGAGGGGGGATTACAAGTCATGAAGTCGATGCCCCATTTACAAAAAGGGACGGTAATGATGACTGGATGAAGAAGAGCAGGTGGTGCTTGGGATTTGTTGGCATGAAGTTGAAACTTCTCGCATCGTTTCACGGCATGAATGCAATCTTGAAACAAGGTAGGCCAAAAGTAACTGACTCGGATGATCTTCTGAGCAGTGGATATTCCCGAAAGATGGCCCCCACATGCGTCGCTATGACAGTTGTTCAAGACTCTATTGGCCTCGTCAATGGCCAGGCATCGACGAAGAATGGTGTTGACTCCTCACCAGTATAAGATGTCTCTGATGAGGAGGTAGTGGGGGGCCTAATGGCGAATACGATGACGATCATATTGTGAAAGGTGGTTACCAAATTTTTGAGTTCAGAGGTAGATGAGGAGGTTGCCGTACCAAGGATCATCTGAAGTGATGTAAAAGAGGTCTTCGTTGAGAAAGTCGGTAATGACGGGGGCACTGGTTGTGTTAGAGGGGAGAGACATGACAAGTTTGGTGAGGACAAGGGATTTCTTGCTCTTGGGTGTTGAGAATTCAAGATCATACTCCTGAAGGATAACTATCCATCAGGAAAATTTATCGTTAATTTGACGAACACTGAGCAAGTATTGCATCGGGTTGGAATCTGCTACAACCTTAGTTGTGCCAAGTAGAATGTAGTGACACAGTTTCTAGACTGCGAGGATGACTGCAAGGGCTAGTTTTTCTTCATGTTTATACTTCAAGGGTGGCCCTGAGAGGTTTTTACTAATGTAATAAATGACATGTTCATGATCATCATCACCTATTTGAATTAGAACTCATGCTACTGAAACAACTGATGCTGATATGTAGAGGATATAGTCGCGATTGTAGTTAGGTGCACTAATTAAAGGGGTGTTGGAGAGTTCCATTTTAAGATTGTCAAATGACTATTGGGCATGTTCATCCCAATAAAATGGGATGTCATGATGTAGTAAGCGAAGGAAACCGTGTGCGCGAGTGGTGTAGTATGGGACAAATCGTTGTAGAAAGTTATCCTTGCCTTGGAGGCTCTGGAGTTGACGTAGATTCTGGGGAGGTGGAATTTCGGTGATAGCTTGGACTTTGAGAGGGTCCACGATAATACCGCTTTGGGAAACGATGAATCCGAGGAGGCACCCTGCAGTGACGCAGAATACACACTTGAGGGGATTCAAGCGGATGTTGTACTGATGACACCATTGGAAGATGATCCGTAAATCATGAAGATGTTGGGTGCGTTTCTTGGATCGAGCTGTGAGGTCATCCAAGTATGCGAGGATGATATGAGCCAGATCATGAAAAATGTATGTCATAGCCCATTGGAAAGTTGCACCAACATTCTTTAGTCCAAACGACATGACACAATATGAAAAAGTACCCCAAGGGGTAGTGAATGTAGTTTTGTACTAATCAGCTAGGTGAATTTGGATTTGATTATAACCAGAGAAATTGTCCATGAAGGATAGAGCCTCGTGGCTTGCATAGTCGTCGATAATTTGATCGATGAAAGGCATTGGAAAGTTGTCTTTGGGACATGCRTGATTGAGATCATGAAAGTCCGTGCAGATGTGGATAGTGCCCTGTTTCTTATTAACGGGTACAGGGTTGGAAACCCATGAGGTATAGGCAATGGGGTAGATGAACCTAGCCGTGCGTAATTTGTCAATTTTGGCTTTGATGGCCACTKCTTTGGATGGGTGTAGCGGTCATTGTTTTTGACGAACTGGTGTAATGTCAGTCCAGGTGTCAATGCGATGTTCGACAATAGAGGGATCAAGGCCAGGCATTTCTGTGTATGACCAGGAAAAAATATCCCGATATTGTTGGAAGAGGGCTTTATAGGCGGTGATTTCTTGAGGAGTGCAAGTGGCTCCAATAGTGATTTCCTTGACGATGCCATTTTTGATGGAAATGTCGATTTTGATGGTCGGGGAAATGTTGGCCATGTTTCCTTCTTCAAAAGCATCAGGGGTAGGAATGGGGTTGTTGAACTAGTCGATATGACCTGATGGGATAAAATCCTTGGTTTCGATTGTGTATATGGGGTGTTGGTTAGGAGGCATGGAGGCTTCCTGTGGAAAGAAGAGCTCTCGGTGGTGTAGCACATCCCATGGGTAGTCAGGGGTGTTTAACTCTTTGAGTATTTCCTCGTCATAGTGGAAGTGATGGGAATACAAGGGGTCGTGAAAAGTGATATCGGTGACTGTTTTCATGTGGCTACCCCCTGGTGATGAAGAAGTAGGGGGAACGTCGCAATGGAATTCCGATGGTTCGCTCGACATAAACCAAATATCAAAATAATGAGGAGTACCCATGGTAGTTGGATGTAAAATTTCCGTAGGGAAATGAGCGGGGGAATTGGGGGGATTTGGGAGTGCATCCTCGGATAAGTCATCCAAGAACCACAGAGGCATTGGGAGGGCCTCAGGTTCAGGAGAAATGAGATGAAGAATCTCTAGTGGCGAGGTAAGGTCAACCATTGATTCTATGGGTCTTTGAAGTAGGGTCAATTGGCGTTGCCTGTATTCAATGATAATAAGACACTGGTATGTGAAATGATCTAAAGATTCACATAGAGATCAAGGGCATCTCATATGTTCATTGACTGAAGTTGTGACATAATGGATGTCAGTGATTTTTGGTAGGGATGATGTAGCTGGACTGGGTTCACTCTGGAAGCTTTGGCATAATGTGGCTAATGTCTACCGAAAGTGTGGCAGTGCTGGGCAATGGTGGGTATAATGGCCATATTCTGAACATATAGTGCAAGCAAATTTGGTTCACAACCCTTTACTACTTGAATGAGGGGTGGTAGTGGAAGTACTTGCTATAGTGGCGAGTGTTGAGGGAGTTTGATTGAGTGGAATCAAATTCCGTAACTCTGGTAGAGATGGTCAGTTGTTGGTTTGGTGTCCATCTTTCTCACATATCACATAAGGAGGTTCGATGCACAGGGGAAGTGGAGTTGTGGGCTCTTTCTTCTTTCGCCTACCCCCGGCTGTGGCAGGGAGGGTAGTGAGTGGGGGTGTAGAGGGTATGGTGGGAGTGAGTATGGAAATCGTCATTGGGATTCCTTCCATTTGGAGGGGAAGGGGTAGTCGAGGGACCATCTTGGGTGGATGTAGATACCAAACTGGAATTGCTAACACCATATTAGGGAGGGTAAGCATTACAACTACCTGGAAATCTTGTACACCTGGAGGAGGGTAAAAGAAGGGGATTTGAGTAATGGCTCAGGGAACTATCTCCCACACTGGGATATGGCCTTGGGGAGAGGTGAAATCATGGACTGGTGGGGTCGACGAGTTCACAGGAGGCTTGTGAGGGGGAAGCTCTGTGACTAGTGGGACGTCAGGCATGAGAGAAGCCTCCCTAGGAGGAAGGGTATCCTCTATGTCAGTTTCGTTAGATGATACAGTGCATACTTGATTGGAAGGATGAAGGAGCGGTGGTGCTCCATGGTAAGTTCCTAAAAATGATTGATCTTTGAAAATTTCGGGACCCATTTCGATGAGTCAGTATGCGCCATGACTCGTGTGGATGAGAGGAAGAATGTTATCGATGTTGGTAGAAGGGTTAGGCTCGCAATTTGAGACCTATTCAATGGTAACGATCTTCCCGTTATGGGGGAACATCATTATTCGAAAGATGGAAGAGGAAACTGCCTTCATAGCGTACATGTAGCTACGACTGAACGTGATATTATAATCGAGTGGGGCGTCGATAACTTCAATGTCGATGAGAATAGTCTTGCCCCCGAGTTCTACGGGGACATTTTGGAAGAGCCCTTCAGGAGATGATGGTCATTCGTCATAAGCTCATAAGGTAATGGAAGAGGGTATGAGTTCAGGGGAACCAAGTTTCTACCATATAGATTTGGAAATAATGCATGTAGATGCACCTTTGTCGATGATACACTGATGAACAATAATGTTTCATATTTTCACTAGGATTTGAAAAGCAATCAAAGTGGGAAGGTGAGGTTCTCCACTGTTGAGATCAAATGTAATGAGTCGAGTATCTGTGGGCTCGACTGCCCCCAAGGCAGAGAGTAATGATTTTCACTGAGTGGGACAAGTCTGAAGGACTTCTAAGACTGACATGGCAGCCAGGGATTGTGCTAAGTCATCAACCAAACTATAATTATGAGTTTCCCTAGCTTGTGGGTTGTGGACATTACTGCACAATGGGATGTGAGGGATGCGAAGAGGTGGTTTTGTGTTAGGGCGAGGGATCACCAACGGGGGTCCCGTTGGTGCGGGGATTGCTTCTGGAGGAATGGGAGGAGACTCAGCGGGTGCATGATACTGACGATTACGTGTTTGCAGTAGGATTTCTTCCTCGCTGGTGAGGAGGATCGTGTGATCTGCTGGATTGTTTGGATTGAGGTACTGTCCTACCTGAGGTGGGGGAGACTGCGTGTCTTGTTGGGTGTTTATCGCACCTTGGTGTGGTATAGGATTCNTTGTTGTGGGGCCTATTGAGGGGCAGGTGGTGCTGGAGGATGTGGTAGACTACCTGAGTCTTTCAACTATTTAAAATCAACGATTTGGGGGAAATGATGAGTATAATGACCAAACTCACGGCAAAGGGCACAAGGGAAGTTGGTTTTAACATTATTTTTATTTCTCCCTTGACATCTATTGTTATTGCCCCCCTGGGGGTTCTGATGCCCTTGGTTCTAGTTGCCCCCAATAGGTTGGTTATGCCGGGGTTGATTCCCGCCTTGACCTGGGTTGTTGTTGTTCCTATTTCTTCCTTTCTTTTTGGCATTAGTCGATGAGTGGGTTAGATTTGCTGTATTCAGCTATTCGAAATTTTGATATTGTTGAATGGGAGAGGGTTGAAAAAAATTCACCCCAACTTAAGGATGTGGGGGAGCCATGGGTTATGGGGGACCAGGAAATGGAAAGTACGAATTTTTTGGGGGTAACGATCCATAAGGTACATAGGAAGGCATGGCGCTTTCACTAGTACTATAAGCTGAGGTAGAGGGGGTACTAGAACTTGTTTGAATAGGTGGTTGTATGGGGGGTGCTGGTGGTGGCCCACTGATGGGTAGAGGCATAGCAACAGGGTATGGTTGTTGATAAGGGGGTGGGGGGTAATAAGAGGTGGCCCCATATGCCGACGGATATTGAGGTGTTCCATACATTGGTGGTTGTTTGGGTTGTGGACCGTGGTGAGTGGTATTACCAATCAGTTCGTCTACTGAGTGAGACATCCCAGGTTTGTCTTGGCCAAATGACACAGGTTTTGGAAGATCATGGAGTACAATGTATAAGTACCCTGACTGTGAATAGATGAGGTCATATTGTTGAGCCTTACTGATGGCTTCCTCTTCTGATTGAGGGAAGGTGGAAGCTACATCCTTACCGAGGAGAGAGACAAGTGATCTAAGAAACTAGTCAAGACACTGTTGTTTGGTGGTTTCTATTTTGCACAAACTACGTCGCCTATGCCACTCGTGAATGTGATCAAAGATATGTGTGGCTGAGATTTGTTTGAAATTAGAGAGTAGTTCCAGACCATTGTCATGGTGGATTGGTAATTGAAAGAAGGTAAAAAATGCTTTGGCCAAGGACTCGAAAGTCGCACGGGAACCTAATTTTTCATCTACATACCATTTGGATGATGGGCCAGTGAGTGTGCATTGAAATAATTGTAGTCTGATGGAATCATCCATAATGATGTTGGAAGAGCACCATAGGTGGAAAGTCATGACATGGTTGGTAGGGTCATCTCCTTCCTTTCCTTCAAACTTGGGGATGTTTGAAGGTGGTTTGGTGAGCATTGTAGGCCATGTGGGGTCATGCAATATAGGATCATTGGTGAGTTTTCTTAGATATGGTATGTTAAGAGAGGCCAAATATGGCATCAAGAGTGTTGGTTGAGGATTAGCTCCTGCCATGGTAGGAGTGTTCTGTGAACCTGACCCTGGAGGGGGGCTAGGTGGGTTGGTACTTCCCCCTTAAGAGGAAGTTGGCCCCCTGCTTCCGTGTAAAGGAGAGCGAGTGGACGGAGGACCTTAGGAAGCGGACCCAAGTAATGTGGAACCAAGCAAGGCTGATCCTAAGATAATGGCACTCACTGGAGTGTGAGACGGTGGTGTCGATGAGTGGGAAAGACCAAAAACTCCCCCTAAGATAGGAGGGAGGTTTAGCAAGCGTCGGGAACGACGAGGATTATGTGGGTCCCCTATGATGTCCAACTAGATGAGTGAATGTGTGCAAATGGTGGTGAGAGTAATAAAGAAACAAGAGCCTTTGTTGCAAATTTTGAACTTTACACAATATATATATCCAAATCAAAATGTAATCAGAAGTGCATCATACATAAAGTGGTTTGAAAAAGAAGCATATATGTGGATAAGTGGGTTTTGTCCACGTGGGGAATCAAAGAAAACAAATGCTCGTGTCCTAAAAGACGTAACATCCTTCCTCTCAAATAGCACTGGACCTTCCAATAGTACTCAACAATGGGGTCTGAAGTCACTGGAAGAGAGACTAGTGAAGGATGAAATAATCGGTTATAATGAGGGGTAAAGGGGGCATATCCCGAAAGAGCTAGAGATATTTCCCAATAGCCACACAAAATTCAATCAAGGTGCAATTGCAGCCCACAATTGCCACCTGGGTAGATGTCCTAAAATTTGGTCACTAGGTACTTCGATCAAAGTGCGGCATTTATATTTTCGGCCTAAGAAATGGGTCACGGGCTAGATCCTGTCCAAGAGGTGGGTGCCTCAAGGGGGGACGCACAGAATAACCAGACCTCGGCCTTCAACCCTTCATGGGTATCTCCATGCCTTATGGTGTTAAGAACACTTGACTTGGAGGATTTTCAGTTCCCTATTTGACAACTTCTATGGTTTTGACAATGTGAGAACCAGATGACGGGGAGTTATTTGGATGCCTATCCCTGAAATCCTACCTAGACTAAAAAAATTTCTTTTGGCACCTCCTGTGGAGGAAAACTTAGTGAGTTTTTAGAAAAAAATTAGATGTAGTTGTTTTGAGAGGTTGGGAGTGTGAACCAAACTTGTTGAAATTAAATGGGAGTGGATAGTTTCGTCAAGAAAAGGATGGGGTGTTTCGGAATCCCTTTGGAGGAAACTTACTTTGATCTCCATGTTTCAAGAAGAAGCTATGTGAGTGATAAGTGACTTTTGTGTGTGAATGAGTGAAAGTGTGCCAATTTTTAATGAATTAGATGTCACCTTACTGCATGTGGACTTCGCTTGGTCCTTACAAGTGTTGATTACCTAATTAACTAAGTGCCTTTGGTACAACCTTGCGTAATTCAAAAGTCTCTAGGAAGATAGCATGTGGACATGTGGGTCCATTACTATTCCTTTCACTCCCTATTGTGATGTAATATAAGAAAAGATTTGAAACTATCCTAGATTGTGATCATGTAGGCATGTATGGGCCCGTTACAAAACCTTTAAACTTCCCTAGTGTTTTAAGCTAAGAAAGTAAATTTCAACACTATCTTATATTTGTGACATGTGGGCATGTATGGGCCCATTACAATATTAAGATGTGTTTGAAAAATAAACTAAGAGGAGTCCCAAAAAGGGCTATTGTCCTCTCCTAAAGGTTTTAATCTTCTTAAGGGAGATGAAATTGTTCCACAATCTTTTTCTGATTCTCAAGGTCACTTGGAGGCACGAGAGAAGAGCATACTAAGTGATTGTTATCCAACTTCTAGTCCCAATGCAAGTTAAATGTGATTACAAATGATTTCCAACTTATATTTTTAGCCAAAACAAGCCATCCATGTGGCAAAAATGAAAGCAAAAGAGGTAATAATGATTTTAACCCTAAGTGCCTATGTGTTTTGACTAATCCCTTTATATGAAGAGGGGATTAAGTGTGGTGCAGATTAAAACATGCATGAAATCACTTTTAATAAGGCTAATGGCCTTGCCCAAATCTCAAAAACCTACAATGTGAATTTTTTGCATAGGTGCGCGGGACTCAATGGAGACAGAGGCGCACTGAGCGCATGCGCGCAAACCAAAAAGATATAATGAGCGCACGTGCGTAGAACATAATTGTGACTTGGGCGCATGTGCACACGATGCGCGTCTATGGGCCGAAAAACCCGTGCACATGTGACACACGGCCCTGAATGAAAATTCTGGATGGAATTCTCTCAATTCACCTTGGAATTGGATGATTGGCAGGTCGGCTTAGGCTGGTTAATGCACCTGCAAGTTAAATAAACCAAAAGAAGAGCTAGAAAAACCCAAATGGGGTAGGAAATTGATACCTTTCCCCGGTGGAGTCGCCAATCTGTTGCGCCTCTTTCGTCACCTTAGTGAGAAAAATAGAGGTTCTTGCAAGCTTAGTTGGGTTTTGCTAAGCAGGGCAACTGCAAGGAAAAGGGTTAGAAAAAGAAATATAAAACAACAACTTAGAATTAAACTAAGAAATAAAACAACAACTAAATTGATAAACATAGGGACATAAGGACAAAAGAAACAATGAGACCCAAGTCACCAATGATAAGGCTGATATTAGTGAAAGAAAACACCGAGAAGCAAGAGGACTATGAGTCCCTTATTCCTCCAAGGGAGGGCTCTTGGACCCCCACAAATAAGCTCTTCTTACAACTTTGAAAATGAAAATGAAAATGGTGAAAGAATTCTTTGCTAATCCACTCAAGGGGTAACATGGATTGCCCAATGCAATGATGCAAGTATACTCTTGGTAAGGATAGAAGATTCCTCAAGAGAATAATGGAAGCATAACTTTTCTATGAATTCATTGAAAAATGAAGTGTATCCATGGCCTTTTTATAGCATTCCTTTGAGGTATTGTCCAACTAGTTTGTAGTGTGTAAAGAGGCTAATTAGGGCATTTCTAGGTCTTTGACCAACCACCCAGTTGAATCCAGTCCAGATTTGAGTGTCAAATCAACTTGGAAGTTGAACCAGAAGTGGGTGGGAGGCTGACCACTCTCTTAAATGCACTGTTTCTCAGGTGTGCGGCTTTTTGTGACAACAGTCGCGCATCGTGCGCATGTGCGTGATTTCTGTGTTCCTGTTTTGTGCATGTGCGTGCGCGCCCTGTGTCTTCATAGCGCCCTTTAATTTTTGCACTAGTTGTATAGTTTTTGACTCTTTGGAAATGATTTTTTGTTAATTTGGGTCCATGGGTGACCTCATAACTGTTTGACGATGCTAAATTATTGTAACCATTTGCGGACAAAATTTCAGTGATAACAATGGCAGAACAACTCACACCAACATAGTTAAATCCACACTACATGGAACTAGCCAGAACTAATCAGATCATGGATACACAGATCAAAGACAACCAAAAACAAAGGATACCACTATATCGAGTTGTCAAAGCAGGCCAACTCCTTCACCGAGGCAAGTGGCTCACCTGCGATCAAGTTCAGCAGAAGTTTCCTCATCTCATGGAGGAACTCAACGTAATGGGGACCATTGCTTCCTAAGGGGGGAGGAATGGTCCAGGTGGATATCGGTGGCCACCCACCTATTCCACTTGGACCCCCACCATTGCTTCTTTCAGTTTTTCAGTTTCCGCACAATTTACTATTTTTAGCAGTTTTTTGGGTCCTGAACTTTCGGAGTCGTTTTGAGGCCTTAAACGATGTTTTTTGGGAAAACAGGGAGCAACATGGATTGCATATCAATGTTTCTCACCCAAAAGTTGTAATACTCAGATAGATCTTTCTAACGAGGTATGGAACGCGTCAAACGAAGATCGTATGCCAAAGTTACGTCCCTGGGAAGTTGATGTACCAACTTACCCAAACAGGGCCCATAGTCTTGGTGTTTCATCTCCTAGGGTTAGGTCTTTGGATGTTTAGGGTTTTCCATTGTTTCTCAATAATAATAGGTCTTAGAGACTCATTGGAACACAGTTCAGAGGCCAGTAGCCACCACATCTCTTCTCAGAGATAAGCTACCAGTGCCCTAGCTAGTTTATTTCCATTATGTCTGTAAGCATATTTCAATCATTTGCTATTTAATTAAATGAAGTCTTATTTCCACTGCATCTCTGTGTTTATCTGTATTTCTATATTTCATTGTGTTCCTACATAAATCTGTATCATGAATTCCAGTAATACCCTTTTCTAATGATTTTAAAAGCAGTAGTTTTAGAAGAAAAGTGGCCACCCACATGAATAACATAATTTGAAGATCCATGGGTTTCTTGTAACATTTTTTCTGCTTCCTCATTATTCACACATCAAAGTAATATACCATCGACATATCTCCTGAATAAGAAGTCTCCTAAAATAATATATTTGGAAGATTCAAGACAGAGCCTTCTCCTTTGATGAGTATCTAAACTATCTGGACATTTTTGATTTTGCAAGTAGTACACTAGATTTTTATACCAGGGATGTTCAGCTATAGGACGGGTTTGACTATCAATGTAAAATAGTGCTGAAAGAGGATTATCTTGTTCGTCAATTTATTCACTTGCTTCAGCATGTTGAGCCAAGTGAAGGGCTAAGTCTTGTCCCTTAATTGTTCTTGAAGTCGTGATGATTAAATCATGCTCTTGGATCTTGGCAAGACAATGTGAAAGCTTCCTTGAAAGATAAGTTTGTGAAAGCAGAAACTTGACAACAGGCAAAATAACTTTTACCAGTGTGTGCTTTCTTAGGATAAAGTTACAAAATTTCTCCACATATTTAACAAGAGAAAAAACATGTTTTTCGGTATAAGAATACTTGAATTCATCATCTAATAAGATTTGACTCATGTAAGCTATTGTTTTTTCATTATTCTGGTCATCACATTGTACGAGAATAGAATAAATTGCTTCCTACATGACATTAGTGTATATAATAAAATCTTTCTCAAATTCTGGCTTTTCCAAAATTGGTGCGGAACTGATTTCCTTCTTAATCCTTATGAAATCATTCTCAACGTCTTCAGTCCAAGAAAAGGAGTGATCTTTCTTGAGAAGAATGTGAATTGGTTTGACCATTACAACAAAATCAGGAACAAATCTACGAACAAAGTTGATAATTCCCATAAAGTCTTGAACCTCCTTTTTGGAAGTGGGGGTAGGAGGGTTCAAAATAACAACAATCCTTTCGAGATCTATGCTTATTTATGAATCAGAAACAATATTCCCAAGGATATTTCCCTTGTAACACTGAATATAGACTTAGAAGGATTTAAATAAATTATAAACTTTTTGCATCGCATGAGAACTTTTCTAATATGACCAAAATGATCCAATCGGTTCTTTGAATATACAGTCAAGTCATCAAGATAAACTTGAATAGTCCTACTGATCATATCATCAAATGCTATCTGCATATCTCTTTGGAAAGTGGCACCTGCATTAGATAAACCAAAAGGCATGCGTTCATAAGAAAATGTGCTCCAATGTGTAGTGAAAGTGGTTTTGTATTTATTAGTCCTTTTTACCTTGATCTGATTATAACCAGAAAAACCATCAAGTAAGGATATCATTTGTGACCCTGCAACTTGCTGAAAAATCATTTCCATGTTAGGGAGAGGAAAATGGTCTTTTAGACTCACTCTATTCAATGTGCAGAAGTCAACGCACAATCAGATCTGACTAGTTGTCTTTCGAATGGGGACCAAATTGGAAAGCCACTCAGAATTATCCCTTCTTTCAAAAGTTTTTCCAACTCCTTCCTAATAGTAGCTTCAAGTGAAAGGTTAATGGGTCCTATTTTTTCCTAACTATTTTTATACCTTCCTTGATAGGAATGACATGTTGTATACGAGCATGATTGAAACCATGAAGATCCTCATACGACCAAGAAAAAACATCTTGAAATGCATGAAGTAACTCAATGGATTTCGGCTTCTCTTCATCAGTACATTGGGCACCTATCTTAACATTCTTTGGGGGATCGAGTGTTCCAATGTTAAAGGAAATGGTTTCACCCACTTTCCTTTTTGACTCCTCTTCTTTATGTGTTTCTTTTTTACCTACATCACTCGATGAAAATGAACTTTCCAGAGGAGTTAAGTCTTTCAGAATTTTGTTGTCTTCCATGGGTATAATCTCCTTGGGCTTAAATGGTTCATTTTGTATGAAAGCACAGATGCCTTCATCACTAGGGAATACCTGCCATGACCTTACATTTTAAGGAATATGAGGACAATATAAATATTGAAAAGTAAAATTAGGTCTTTGTGGCAGAAGTTGCGAGTAGGAGAGGTTGCAAATACAACCAACCTGTTAGCCATTGAATTAAGTCCCCTTTTAACACGAGTGATGTTAAATGATAGTAAGTTTGAGATAAGAATCCAAAAATCTTGGGTTTACTGTTTCATCAACTTATTGCTAGGGGAATATATTTTACGTACAAGGTTCACAACAAGTTCAGAGTCCCCCAAAAACTATAAGGTGTCCACAACCTAGATTATAGGCATTTTCAATGCATGGAAATAATGCTTCAAACTCACTAACGTTGTTCGTGCAAGAAAATTCTAACCTATAGGAAAAGTTGTGAATTTTACCTATAGATGAGTATAAGATAATGCCATCTCCATTACCTTCGTTGGATCATGAGCCATCAAAGTGCATGTGCCACATACCATCTTCCACATTATCCACATTATCCACAAAATATCAAAACAAATCTTGCTATCCAAAAATATTGAAACCCACTAAGCACTGTATTCATCAACTGAAATCATAGAAAACATAATCTAAAAACTATATTTTCCACTTTGTGAGGCAATTTTCCTTTTTCCACTGTTGTTTCCCTTAGAATTCTCAGAAGTATCTTGTGGTTGATTAGACCCTTGGGGTTGTACCTCATTGATCACATGGGAAAAATAATCCTTCAAATGCATGCGGGAAGACACAGATTTTGAGGAATCATTGGAGGGAGAAGAAGGGGAGGAAACTAGTTTTCCTTTATCTTGCACAGGTTGGGGAATTTCATTTTTTAGTCTCTTACTAGCATGTGAAGATTGAACTGGTGAAACAACATGGGAAATGTGGACATTGGGATTGACAGGTGGTGGCAAAGGAAATGACATAGTGGGAAAACCACTATGGTGAGAGATAGGCTGGTTGATGATCTCTCGCCATCCATCATTTGTGGGGACTTCATGCTGGAAAGACACATGTGGAGGAATGAGAATACTAGGGATATTCCGAGGAGGCTGAAAAGGGGGTATTTTTGGTCGAGGGTGAACTATTCCATGGCCAACCCAATTAAAGAACCCAAATTGGAACAAATGGTTCAATTATTGAGGATCATCATCAAAATGGATACAAAATCTAGGCCTCTTATGGCCTCAGTTCCAATTTCCCCTACTTGTTATTTCGACCATTGCTGCCCCTATTGAAAAATATCATCCTGTAGCAATAATTCGTCAGTAATGAAGCTCTTAATAACCATGCATGACACTTTGCTTACATGAATTAAAAAATGGCTCAAAAATTGACACGAGATACATGCAAATCCATCCATAACAAACTATTCATTAATTGCCAAGTGATGAGGGGGTGATAGGGTTCAAGGGAAATATGGAGGGAGTGTAATTAGCGAAAAGTGGTATAATGATAGGGGATCAATATACGAGTATTGTTCAACAAATATTCAAACAATTTAATTGTGTAATAAAATATCAAAATATCAATCACCAACCCTTGCTATGTTATCTCTTTCGTCACTTCTACACAGACTTTTCCTTTTAAATTTATTTCATAGAACAAGGATGCAATAAGTGAAATCGGGATTATGAGGGGAATTTAATTAGTGAAAAATGATAGAATTATAGGGAATCAATATGGATACTGTTCAAGTAAAAACAAATCAAAACATGCTACCTTAAATGCAATCAAAACATATCTTTGTCTAGATTTTAAAGTTTAACAATGTTCCTTTTCCAAAACAATAATCCAAACTGGTATTTTCTTTGAAAAATTTGCTTGTTGGTTTCCAAATTATTTTACACAATAATATATATGGCCAAAATTGTTTAATCACAGTAGCCATTGTATTATCATTATATGACAGTCATAACTAACAAAATTGTAATCGCTATAATAAACCACACTAGCCTTTGAGCCACATTGTAATCGCTATAAGAAGCCACAATAACCTTTGAGCCACGACCATAACATTAACTCCAATACTTAATCATTTAAAACCAACAGGAGCACGTACAGTGTTGAAAATCAACTTATATCCATCATTTATTTAACAACTGCTCAATGCAATCAATTTGGAGGTTATCACTCTTATTCAGGTGTCAAACCTTTTGAACACATGTGTCCCTTTTATACAATCAACATAAATATTGAACCAAAAATAACATTCAATACTTTGATCATAAGCTCCAAATGAATGGGTGAGTATGGATCTCTTGTAGAATCACCAAACAAGAGACCAAAAAAAATTGTGCCCAAGTAACCGGGAAAGCACCGTGCTCCCATCAACTTCAAACTGTAGTAAATACTATTTCAAAGTAATATTCAGGGTTTACGACAACAAGTGGAATAGAAAAAAGGAGGTTCGACCAGAGAGCTTAGCATTTGAATGGCACATACAACTCATTTGGTAGGTGCCCTATCATAATTTACCACAGAACAATAACATGCAATATTTTTCTCGACTGTAAGGGTTTCAAAACAACAGACTGCAACTTCCAACAGAAACAAAAATGAAGCCAACCCATTTTAACAACACTGCATAACAAGTGACCAAATATAAACCCATGCCCAACCAAACGCATGCATAATGCTTTCATCAATTTATGGGTAGCATGTCTTCATACTGTGTAATGTTTACCAGGAAATGGTGTCGGTGAGGGAATGAAATGCAAGCTAGAATCTTAGGGCTTTCCCAAGACAAGGCACATACTATTTAAATATTTCATAAGTTCACATTGAAACCCACAGGGTTGAAATATGGCGTGTGTACACTAGCCACATAGACCAGTAATGTCAATCCATAGGTAGGGTATTCACAAAGCCCATAGTTTTGGTAGACTATGATAATCAATTTCAACAGAGAGGCCAACCTGAATACAAAGCCATGGAAAAGAAGGCTCCACTGCAATATTTATTCAACAATTCCATGTGAAGGATTACACACAAAAATAACACCATGACCATTTTTTTTAAAAATGCCAACAACCAGAATAACCACCATAAGAAACCAAGGACGCAACCACAAATACATAGTTCAAAACATCATAATATCTTGAGAATCACACAGACCACGAGAAACTAGAGCCAAAATTTGATTCAAAGGGTAGAGTAACTCTCATGGATGGAAAAGTAAGAAAACCCATACCTAGAAAATTTTGTGTGAGGAAAAAAACAAGACTGTATACTTCCTCCACGACCGAGCAAGGCAGAGCAACAAAAACTACCAAATCCAAAAAAATGTAAGAATGACTAGGGTGACATGATCGAAGGGATTTTGAGTGATGTGTAGTAAATGCATGTCGCTTCTCCCTTCAGACTTCATTGAATTTTTAGTACGAGCCAAGCCCAATAGCCAACTCACCATAGCACTACACCATTAATCAACCAAAAACCAAAAATTGCCATATCACTTTTGCAAAGTGCGCCACCCCTTGCCAATATCACATTCCTTCAAAAGAAAATATGATAGGAACACAACCCACTATGAAAATCAAACAATGCACATAACCATAGTAGCAAGGGTCAAGAGCACCCAAATTCTTGCCATGAATAATACAATATCAAAACCAAAACTAGATTATAACTCTTTCATCCACAAGGCAACAATATCATATTTTATGAGAGATCATCAAATCCATTTAATGCCATGTTTTAATCATCCAACCAACACATATTACCATAACATTTTAAACCACGACCTGAAGAAAAATGAACTGTAGAAAACCGTGTTGCTACCATCACATAGATAGGAAAAATATAAGCATTTTTTATCCACCATATTCCAATGAGTATAACAAGGGGGTCCCACCTACTAGTATATTATTAAAAAAATTAATAATAAAACTTGGAAATCATTTGCGAGCATAGCATGCATCGTTGCGTTTTTAAGCGTCAACACATCCTAAAGGCCTTCAAAGCCTTGACCAATTCATAGGCATGCTTCTCCAATATATCATATTTTAGTTTAGCATCCCAGAGCACTTTACTAAAGAAGGAAATAGGTTTTTCATGCCCTTCTTCATTCTTCTGCAGCAATACTGTAGCAATAGTTTCCTTGGAGGCAAAGGAGAAAATGAGGAATTCCTTGGAATAGTCCATACTAACCAACACAGGGGCTTCAACCAAAGCCTTCTTGATCCTCTGAAAGGATGATTTGTGCTATTGTGACTATTTGATATCAACATATTTCTTCAGCATGTTAGTAATAGATTTTATGATTTCAACAAAATTTGGCACAAAGCGCCTCAATTTTTTTATCTTGCCTATGAAATATTGAATAGCCTTCTTATTTCTAGGGATGTCAATTTTATGGATAGCATCAACCCTCTATAGGTATATTTTAATTCCCATTGCTGATATAATGTGGCCTAAGAGTCTACCTTCTAACATAACAAAATGGGGCTTTTTGGGATTCAAAGAGATTCCATACCTTTTGCATTTTTGAAAAATATGTTGCAAGTGTTGTAGATGCTTTGTTGGAGTCCGGTATATCGTCTAGATTTACCACATAATACATTTAATTTTTAAACTCAGAGGTCTGAATGTTTTATAGGCTACCGTTCACTATATGTGCAAATTGTGCTTCTTTAGATATCGATAATGCAAGTAAACAATCATTGCAGTAAAGTAAAGAACATATACTAGATTGTTGGTGCTAAAACATAAATAACTGTAACATTCAAATGAAGCAGGAAAACTGTAAATGAAGAAAAACACACAGATCTAATAGATTCCACAAAAAACCACAACAAAACTATATCATAGGCCAACAACACCTAACCAGAAGAGCGGGCCCAACTCCACGATTAGGGCTGCGGTAAACTAAATTCCACAAAAACTCAGAAACTTAGAAGAAACTTGATTTTCATTAAATAAAATAGGATTACATAGGTTGCAGTCTTGATACAGGATAACTCTTAGCTAGATAACTAACTGGATAATCCTTCTCTATCTCTATTAAGCCTGTTATACAATTCGTGGAGCATAAAGTGTCCCAATATTAGGGTAACAACTCTTCCTAAAAATACACAAAGGCTGAACCGATTAATAGAACCTAATGTTGGACCATGGAACAGGTCCTCTTTTGCATCTTCAACCCATGGACTATGCTGTATCCTTGACTGCATCAGCTTGCTAGACTGCATTTGCTCTGTTCCTGTCATATTTTAGATATTAGTGATTCTCTTTGGTAAAACCCCAACCAATCTCTAAAGTTTTTTAACTAATACACACAATGACATAATAAAGTGAATTCTTACCCTTGTGGTTACACACAATAGCTCAAGGAATAAAGGAATGGAGGTAAATAAGGATAGAAAAAGGTGGTAGAAAACAAGCAATTTCATGGGCCAACATCTCCCCCAAACTTTAGTCACGTGCATGTCCTCGTGTAGGCTGTCGCTTTCGCAGATCTAGGTTGGAACCTTGATGTTGGGCATGAAGTTTTGCTATGTCATATGCCTCAGCCATATTTGTCCCTGGAAACTTATATCCCCCAGTCAATATTATATCCTTCCACCATCCTCCTTGGACCTTGTAATCAAGTTGATATTGATCAAGTGGCATCCAGATGATGTGGAATGAAAATCTTAAACCTAGCCATCGAAACGCACAAAACCTCATACATGCTATATACCTGGATATTCTTTCCATGGATCTATGAAAATTGGGAGCCCCAAATGCTTCCCGTTCCCTGACAACAGGTGGTGATAAGGCCCATCTCTGGTCACAATTTTCAAGTGCCTCTTCCTTGAAATGGGTCAACTATTTTATGAAAAGATCAACACACCATTGTTGTGTAGTTTCCATATTCTGTGGCCAATTGGGAATCCGTCTGAAATAGTTATGTTTGTTAATGATCTGTGTAACTTGAAAGTTCTCCATTATAACTTGAAGGGGTCTGTGTACTTGATTTTCCTCGAAAGAATTAAGTGCCTAATTCCACTTCACCTGGTTAATGGTGTAGGAAAGGAAGTCCCTCAATTGGACATCTCCCACATAAGGGACTGGATTGAATTTTTGATCATATCTTAACAGGTAGTTGTGCATGTGCAGTTCACACATGAGATGTTGTGTGAGGATGTCATGAATTCTCAAAGTCCTAAGAAATTGTATGGGGTCTTTAATATTATAAACCATCTCCTGGTAAATACATTCCAGACATAAAAAACAAATATTGTTCTTAAAGGAACAATGCATAGCTGAGAGAAGGGAAGTGACACGTTACTACCTATTGGGTGATATCATACATCTCATGTTTGTCATCTCTTAACCTATGTATCTATGCCTCTATCTCTGTAATCTTTTCCTTCTGTTTCTCTCCCTTGTTCTTCTCTTCTTCCAACTTTTCCTCATATTCATCAACGACTCTAGTAGCCTTCTCCTTTATGTATTTCAATGTCCTTAGGTGCACTGAAGAAGGGACAGATCCTGTCCAAAACTAAGCTAAAATTTTCTTCCACTTCTGTATCTTGGATTTCAAAAAAAATACCTGAGCTTCAGTTGTATATGTCATTGGCTCAACTTGAGTAGATGATGTTACTGTGGAAGTGTGAAAAATAGGCTCAGTCTGAGTGGTTGTTGGTACTGTAGAGGTGTGCAAGATAGGCTTGGTCTGAGTAGCTACTGTGTGCAAAACCAACTCAGTTTGAGTAGGTGTTGTTACTCTGGGAGTATCAACAGTTTGAGTAGCTGCTGATACTGTGGGAGTATTGACAGTTTGGGTAGCTGCCGCAAATAGTCTCCTTGACATTTCTCCTCACTTCTTCCTTGGAAATTATTTTGTATCTTTGTGCTTGTTTCTTTAGGCAGAGCACCTGCTTCTTTAGCTTGGAATTCTCAATCCTCAATTGCAGACTTTCTCTAAAGGTTTTCCTATAAAGGTCCTGAATAGGGTTTCTTCTCCTTGCACAAAATTCGACAAATTCCTATTTGACAGGAATTCCTTTAGCCCATCCCCTAGAAGGAACCTCAGTTTAAGCTTCATTGCCTACAGCCTCTATGTCTAGCTCTTGTTTAACTTGCACTTCTTCTGGAATGGCAACACCCAACTCAGGTTCAGGGTTTTCAGGAGCAACATGCTCTGACGCTAGTTCTTGTGTAACAACGTCAGTTATTTCTTACTCACAAACTGGAGCAGTAGCTATTGTGTCTTCAAAAATAGGGTTTTCAGGAACGTCTTGTTCTGATGTTGGTTCTTGTGTTACAATGTCAGTCATTACCTGCTCATCGATGGGAGGAGTAGTTGCACCATCTTCACAGATAGGAAATTCAGAAAGTTTTGGCACTGGTTCTTGTGTGACAACATCAGTTACCTCTTGTTCATAGATTGGAGGAGTAGAAACATTCCTTTCCTGCTCATCAGATGAAGGGGTATCAACATCCATCTCATGATCATTTGCAGGAGGAATAGCAATGTCTCTTTCTTGTTCATCTGCTGAGGGAGTAGCAACATCTCTTTCTTGTTCATCTGCTGAGGGAGTATAGATATATATTTCTTGTTCATCTACTAAGGGAGTAGAAACATCTCTTTCTTGTTTAGGAAAAGGGTTTGGAGGAATAAAACCCTCTGCTTCCTCTTCTTCTGAATCCAGGTTAATGACCTGCCTCATTCCCCCAACTTCTCTAACTTCCACTGATGGTTTCCTTGTTTCCTCATCTTCGTCTGAGGCTGATTCCTATGTATCAACACCCGTTATCTGCCCTTTTGCAATAGTTTTGGTAGCCTCTTCCACCCTGCTCATCCCATCTCTCTCTACTAGGGTTTCTGCTACTTCTAAGATAAGTTCTGCCAATTCCTCTTCTGAGAGTATTATGAACTGCGAC
>JASDQU010100150.1:552162-613841 GCA_032191745.1 Picea mariana | reverse complement strand
TGGAGGACCCCCATATGAAGACTTGAAGCCCCCAAGTTCAAAGAAGTCAAAGTGACCTAAAAGAAGAAATCATTTTTTAAATAATAAAGAGAAGTGACAAAATCAAGAAAGATTATTTAAATGATAAAGTAAGGTGACAAAATCAAGAAGGAATATTTAAATGATAAATATTGGATAACTTTCTATTTATGGAAAGTGGTTAACCCTAAAATAAGGAAAATGGGTTAAGTGACCTAGAAATGGGTTGAGTAACCTAGAGGGTGAAATTATAAATAAGATAGCTATGGTCTCTTGTAGATCATCCTTTTTGTGGATCAACGGAGAGCTTCTTGTGAGTATCTTTTGGAGTATTGATGGAGAGCTTCTTGTAAGAGCATCTTATTAGTGTGGATCTCTTGAGCATGATTGAAGATCTATTATTAGGAAGAAAGCGAGAGGAGGATCTCATGGACACATCAAAGTTTTGACAATGTTGGAGATCTTGATGACAAAAGTCTCGGAGCTTCAAAAACGCTAGTTTCTGAGGTATACACGAGCTGTAATAGGCTAGAGTGCGTACACACATGGGTTGTATGAGGACAGGGCATGTATAGTGGATAAAATGGTTAAGACTTGTGTTTGAGATGGTGCCAAGTTCTTGGATGATTAGGCAGGTTCCAGACCTGCATTCTATGGCCTCAGATCTATCACTGAGACATTGGTATGATTACATTATTGTCTTTGTGGATACCTTTGTTTGATATGTTGTGAATGCTTAGGGCATTCTTGGTATGACTTCTATGATATGGTTCAGTTTGGATGATTTGGTTGATGGAGTGAGCAGTACTCTTTGGATTCAGTGGTGACATGATTGCTATGGTATACTAGATGTTTATACATGTTTGAGATAACATCCATATTGATCTATTGTGGAGCATGAGCAAGCTATTGGAGAGCTTGGAGATGTTGTGACTGGCTGGTGGTCAGATTGGATAGTCAGAGATAGAACATAATTGTTATCACTGAACTTTTGTCCACAAATGGTTACAGGAATCCAACATCTTCAAACATCTATGAGTTCACCCATGGACCAAAATTACCAAAAAAGCATTTCCAAAAGGTTCAAAATTGTACAACCAATTATAAAATCAAGATGTGCTATGACTACACAAGGTTTGCATGCACATCCGCCATCAAGAAACACAGGAAAAGTGCACATGCGCATGATGCGCGACTATGGACGCTAAAAGCCACACACACCTGAGAAGGATGCATTTATGATGTTGGTCATCCTGCCACCCACTTCTGGTTCAACTTCCAAGTCGATTTGACATCCAAATCTCGGTTGGATCAAACTGGGTGGCTGGTCAAAGACCTAAAGGTGCCCTAAACAACCCATTTTCACACTAAAAGTTGGTTGCACAATACCTCAAAGTGGTGCTATAAAACAAAGCCATGGGTGCACTACATTTTCAAGGAATTCATTTGTAAGGTTATGCTTATGCTATTATCTTGGGTAATCCTCTTTTCTCATCAAGAGCATACTAGCACCATTCCATTTGGGCAATCTACATCACCTTTTGAGTGGGTTAGCTTGGGATTCTTTCACCATTTCTTTCAAGTTTTCAAGTTGTAAGAAGAGCTCAATCTTGGGCGTCCAAGAGCCCTCCCTTGGAGGAAGAAGGGACCCAAAGTCCTCTTTCTTTTTGGTGTTTTCTTCTCACTAATACAATCCTTTCCATTGGTGACAGGAGTCTTGTTTGTTTCTTGTTCTTATGTCCTTATGCACAATACTTTAGTTGTTATTTCCTTTCCTAGTTTAATTCTTAGCTTAGTCTTTTATGTTTATTTTTCTAACGTTTTTCTTTACTGTTGTCTTTCTTAGCTAACCCAACTAAGCTTGTAAGCACCTCTGTTTTGCTCATTTAGGTGACAAAAGAGGCACAATAGATTGGAGACTCCACTGGGGAAAGGTATCAATTTCCTACCCAATTTGGGTTATTTTAGCTCTTCTTTCTGTTTATTTAACCTGCAGGTGCCATAACTAGCCCAAGCCGACCTACAAAACATCCAATTCAAATATGAGTTGACAGAATTTCATCCAGAATTTTCTTCACGGTCATGTGACAGTTGTGCGTGAGTTTATTGGCCCATAGTCGTGCATCATGTGCACGTGCGCCAAAATGACTGTATTACTCAGCGCCTTCTGCGCACCTGCACTCAAAAGTATTTTTCAGTTCACGCATTGGCACTCAATGCACCTCTGTCTACTCTGAGACCCATGCAGCTATGCAGAAAAATACACATTGTAAGCCTTTTTGTGATTTGTGGAAGGCCCCTAGCCTTTTTAAGGATGATTCCATGCATGTTGTAATTTGCACCACACTTAGTTCCCTCTCCATATAAATGGATTAGTCAAAACACATAGGCATGTAGGGGGTTTAAAATCATTATTTCCTCTTTTTCTTTCATTTTTCCACATGGATGGCCTACTTTGACTAAGAGTATAAGTTGGAATCATTTGTAATCACATATAAAACTTGCATTGGGACCAAAAATTGGATATCAATCATTGAGTATGCTCTACTCTCGAGCTTCAAAGCGATCTTGAGAATCAGAAAAAGGTTGTAGGACAATTTCATCTCCCTTAAAATGACAAAATCTTTAGGCGAGGACAACACCCCCTCGGGACCCCTCTTAGTTTATTTTTCAAACACACCTTGAACTTGTAACGGGCCCACTGATGCCCACATGCTACAAAGATAGGATAGTGTTGAAATTTACTTTCTTAGATTGATTGATGATTGTCCTTGATGAGAATGATAGATTTCAAAGTGGAAACCAATTGATAAATATGGATCATTGATATGATGCATAGATGAACATGGATAAATGAGTTGTCATTGATACATGATGATGCATAGTTTGTTTTATGAAAACATGACTCATTATTGTCTTATCATGATTGATAAGGTGCGCAAATGGATGAACTCTAAAGTGGTCCCCTTATGGTGAAATCCCTCACGGGAAGACGCTTTTCGGATTGAGTTATCCTAGAAGAATGGTTAGAGCACCCATGCTTGTATGTGAAATAATGAGATGCAGATCAATGAAGTTGGCAGTAAAACTATCCTATATGGATAGTGTTTGTCATGCCATTTTCGGTGGTATGTGGAATACCACATAACTCCTCACGGTTTGAGAGTTATGGCCTTATGAAGTTGGAGGAACCCCATATGAAGACTTGAAGCCCCCAAGGTCAAAGAAGTCAAAGTGACCTAAAAGAAGAAATCTTTTTTTAAATAATAAAGAGAAGTGACAAAATCAAGAAAGATTATTTAAATGATAAAGCAAGGTGACAAAATCAAGAAGGAATATTTAAATGATAAATATTGGAGAACTTTCTATTTATGGAAAGTGGTTAACCCTAAAATAAGGAAAATGGGTTAAGTGACCTAGAAATGGGTTGAGTAACCTAGAGGGTGAAATTATAAATAAGATAGCTATGGTATCTTGTAGATCATCCTTTTTGTGGATCAATGGAGAGATTCTTGTGAGTATCTTTTGGAGTATTGATGGAGAGCTTCTTGTAAGAGAATCTTATTGGTGTGGATCTCTTGAGCATGATTGAAGATCTATTATGAGGAAGAGAGAGAGAGGAGGATCTCATGGACGCATCAAAGTTTTGGCAATGTTGGAGATATTGACGACAAAAGTATCAGAGCTTCAAAAATGCTAGTTTCTGAGGTATACGCGGGCTGTAATAGGATAGAGTGCGTACACACGTGGGCTATATGAGGACAGGGCACGTATAGTGGATAAAATGGTGAAGACTTGTGTTTGAGATGGTGCCAAGTTCTTGGATGATTAGGCAGGTTCCAAACCTGCATTCTATGGCCTCAGATCTATCACTGAGACATTGGTATGATTACATTATTGTCTTTGTGGATACCTTTGTTTGATATGTTGTGAATGCTTAGGGCATTCTTGGTATGAATTCTGTGATATGGTTCAGATTAGATGATTTGGTTGATGGAGTGAGCAGTACTCTTTGGATTCAGTGGTGACATGATTGCTATGGTATACTAGATGTTTATACATGTTTGAGATAACATTCATATTGATCTATTGTGGAGCATGAGCAAGCTATTGGAGAGCTTGGAGATGTTGTGACTAGATGGTGGTCAGATTGGACAGTCAGAGATAGAACATAATTGTTATCACTGAAATTTCATCCACAAATGGTTACAGGAATCCAACATCTTCAAACATCTATGAGTTCACCCACGGACCAAAATTACCAAAAAAGCATTTCCAAAAGGTTCAAAACTGTACAACTAGTTATAAAATCAAGATGCGTTATGACTGCACAGGGCATGCGTGCACATGCACCATCAAGAAACATAGAAAAAACACACATGCACACAATGAGCGATTGTGGACGCTAAAAGCCACACACACCTGAGAACGATGCATTTATGATGTTGGTCGGCCTGCCACCCACTTCTGGTTCAACTTCCAAGTCGATTTGACATCCAAATCTCGGTTGGATCTGGCTGGGTGGCTGGTCAAAGACCTAAAGGTGCCCTAAACAACCCCTTTTCACACTAAATGCTGGTTGCACAATAACTCAAAGTGGTGCTATAAAACAAAGCCATGGGTGCACTACATTTTCAAGGAATTCATTTGTAAGGTTATGCTTCTGCTATTCTCTTGGGGAATCCTCTTTTCTCATCAAGAGCATACTAGCACCATTCCATTTGGGTAATCTACATCACCTTTTGAGTGGGTTATATTGGGATTCTTTCACCATTTCTTTCAAGTTTTCAAGTTGTAAGAAGAGCTCAATCTTGGGCGTCCAAGAGACCTCCCTTGGAGGAAGAAGGGACCCAAAGTCCCCTTTCTCTTTGGTGTTTTCTTCTCACTAATACAATCCTTTCCATTGGTGACATGAGTCTTGTTTGTTTCTTGTTCTTATGTCCTTATGCACAATAATTTAGTTGTTCTTTCCTTTCCTAGTTTAATTCTTAGCTTAGTATTTTATGTTTATTTTTCTAACGCTTTTCTTTACTGTTGTCTTTCTTAGCTAACCCAACTAAGCTTGTAAGCACCTCTATTTTGCTCATTTAGGTGAAAAAAGAGGCACAACAAAATGGAGAATCCACTGGGGAAAGGTATCAATTTCCTACCCAATTTGGGTTATTTTAGCTCTTTTTTCTATTTATTTAACCTGCAGGTGCCATAACTGGCCCAAGCCGACCTGCAAAACATCTTATTCAAAGATGAGTTGACAGAATTTCATCCAGAATTTTTTTCACAGTCATGTGACAGTTGTGTGCGAGTTTATTGGCCCATAGTCCCACATCGTGCGCACGTGTGCCAAAATCACTGTATTACTCAACACCTTCTAAACACCTGTGCTCAAAAGTCTTTTTCAGTTTGCGCATTGGCGCTCAATGCACCTCTGTCTACTCTCAGACCCATGTAGCTATGCAGAAAAATACACATTGTAAGCCTTTTTGTGATTTGTGGAAGGCCCCTATCCTTCTTAAGGATGATTCCATGCATGTTGTAATCTACACCACACTTATTTCCCTCTCCATATAAAGGGATTATTCAAAACACATAGGCGTGTAGGGGGTTTAAAATCATTATTTCCTCTTTTTCTTTCATTTTTCCACATGGATGGCCTGCTTTGACTAAGAGTATAAGTTGGAATCATTTGTAATCACATATAAAACTTGCATTGGGACCAGAAATTGGATATCAATCATTGAGTATGCTCTTCTCTCGTGCTTCAAAGCGATCTTGAGAATCAGAAAAAGGTTGTAGGACAATTTCATCTCCCTTAAAAAGACAATATCTTTAGGAGAGGACAACACCCCCTTGGGACCCCTCTTAGTTTATTTTTCAAACACACCTTGAACTTGTAACGGGCCCACTAATGCCCACATGCTACAAAGATAGGATAGTGTTGAAATTTACTTTCTTAGATTAAATCACTAGGGAAGTTTAAAGGTTTTGTAACAGGCCCATACATGTCCACATGATCACAATCTAGGATAGTTTCAAAGATTTCTTAGATTAAATCACAATAGGGAGTTAAAGGAATAGTAAGGACCCACATGTCCACATGCTTGTTTCCTAGGGACTTTAAAATTCTGCAAGGCTGTACCATTGACACATAGTAACTTAGATAATCAACAATTGTAAGGACCAAGCAAATTCCACATGCAGCAAGGTGACGCCTAAATTATTAAAAATTGGCACACTTTCACTTGTTCACACACAAAGTCACTTCTCACTCACATAGTCTTCATCTCGAAACGTGGAGTTTGAAGTAAGTTTCCTCCAAAGGGATTCTGAAACACCCCAGCCTTTTCTTGATGAAACTATCCACTCCCACTTAATTTCAATGAGGTTGGTTCACACCCCCAATCTCTCAAACAAACCGCATCTAATTTTTTTTTCTAAAAACTCACTAAGTTTTCCTCCACAGGAGGTGCCAAAAGAAATCTTTTAGTCTAGGTAGGATTTTGGGGATAGGCATCCAAATAACTCCTCGTTATCTGGTTCTCACATTTTCAAAACAATAGAAGTTGTCAAATAGGGAACTTTAAATCCTCCAAGTCAAGTGTTTCTAACACCATAAGGCAGGGAGATACTCGTGAAGGGTTGAATGTCAAGGTCCAGTTGTTCTGTGTGTCCCCCCTTGAGGCACCCACCTCTTGGATGAGATCCAACCCGTGACCCATTTCTTAGGTYGAAAATTTAAATGCCGCACTTTGACCGAGGTACCTAGTGACCAAATTTTAGGACATCTACCCAGGTGGAAATTGTGGGCTGCAATTGCACCTTGATAGGATTTTGTGTGGCTATTGGAAAATATCGCCAGATTTTTYGGGATATGCACCCTCTACCCCTCATTATAACTGATTACTTCATCCTTTACTAGTCCCTCTTCCGGTGGCTTCAAACCCCACTGTTGAGTACTATTGAAAAGACCAGTGCTATTTGAGAGGAAGGACATTATGTCTTTAAGACACGAGCATTTTTTTTCTTTGTTACCCCATGTAGAAAAAATCCACCTATCCACATATATGCTTTGTTATCAAAACACTTTATGTATGGTGCACTTTTGATTACATTTGATTTGGATATATATCGTGTAAAGTTAAAAAATTGCAGCAAAGGCTCTTGTTTATTTATTTCTCTCACCACCATTCACACACATTCACTCAGCTAGTCAGACATCATAGGGGACCTACAGAACCCCCGTTGTTCTAGATGCTTACTAAATCTCCCTCCTATTCTAGGGGGAGTTCCTAGTCTTGCCAACTCACCAGCCCCACCTTCTCACACTCCTGTGAGTGCCACTGTCTTGGGATCTAATTTGCGTGGTTCCACCTTACTTGGGTCCAATTCCCAAGGTCCACCATCCACTTTCTCTCCTTTACATGGAAGCGGGGGGCCAACTTCCTCTCAAGGGGGAAGTACAAACCCACCTAGTCCCCCTCAAGGGTCAGGTTCACAAAACACTCACACCATGGCTAGAACTAATCCTCCACCACCACTCCAGATGCCATATTTGGCCTCTCTCAACATACCATATCTAAGAAAACTCATAAATGATTCTATATTGCATGACCCCACATGGCCTACAATGCCTACCAAACTACCTTCAGATATCCCCAAGTTTGAAGGAAAGGTAGGAGATGACCCTGCCAACCATGTCATGACTTTCCACTTATTGTGCTCTTCCACCAACATCATGGATGATTCCATCCGACTACGATTATTTCAATGCACACTCACTGGCCCATCAACCAAGTGGTATGTAGACGAAAAATCAGGGTCCCATGTGACTTTTGAGTCCTTGGCCAAAGAATTTTTGACCTTCTTCCAATTACCAATATGCCATGACAATGGTCTTGAACTACTCTTTGATTTTAAACAAACCTCAGCCACACATATCGCTAATCACATTCACGAGTGGTGTTGACGACGTAGTTTGTGCAAAGAAGAAACCACCAAACAACAATGTCTTGATTGGTTTCTTAGATCACTTGTCTCTCTCCTTGGTAAAGATGTGGCTTCCACCTTCCCTCAATCAGAAGAAGAAGCCATCAGTAAGGCTCAACAATATGACCTCATGTATTCACAATCAGGATACTTGTACATAGTACTCCCTGATCTCCCAAGACCCGTGCCATTTGGTCAAGAAAAGCACGGGATGTCTCACTCAGTAGATAGATTTATTGGTAACACCACACACCATAATCCACAACCCCAACAACCACCAATGTATGGCACACCTCAATATCCGTCGGCATATGGAGGAATCCCTTATTATCCTCCACTCCCCTATCAACAACCATACCCTATTACCCTTCCTCCACCCATCAGTGGGCCACCGCTGACACCCATAATATGCCCACCTATTCAAACAAGTTTTGGTACTCCCTCTACCTCATCTTATACTCTAAGTACTAGAAAAAGTGCCCCACCTTCCTATGTACCTTACGAATCATTACCACAACATAAATCGTACTATTCATTTCCTAGCCCTCCACAGCCCATGGCTCCACCACAAGGACACCCTCGTTAATTTTTTTCAACCCTCTCCCATTCAGAAATATAAAAAATTTGAACAACTGAATATGGAAAATCCAACCCATTAGTCGAATAATGCCAAAAAGAAAGGAAAAAATTGGAACTATAACAACCCAGGTCAAAGCAGAAATCACCCCCAACAGAACCAACCTATTGGGGGAAACCAGAATTAAGGGACTCAGAACCCCCAGGGGGGTAACAACAACAGACGTTAAGGGAAAAATAACAATAACCTTCAAACCAACTTCCCCTGTGCCCTTTGTAGTGAGTTCGGTCATTATACTCATCATTGCCCCCAAATTGCTGATTTTAAACAGATGAAAGACTCAGTGAATGGACCACATCCTCCAGCACCACCTACCCCTCAGTAGGCCCCACAACAATACGTGCAACAACCACCCCCAGTCGTGTTGTAGAACCCCATTCCACACCAAGGAGTGATGAACACCCAACAAGACATGAAACCTACCCCACCACAATTGGGACAATATCTCAATCCAAGCAATCTCACAGATCGTACTATCCTCCTCACTAGTGAGGAAAAAGTCCTTCTACAAACACGTAGTCGTCAATACTGTGCACCCTCTGAGTCTCCTCCTATTCCCCCAGAAACAATGCTAGCACCAATGGGACCCCCTTTAATGATCCCTCGCCCTAACATAGAAACCCCTCTTCACATCCCTCACATCCCATTACGCAGGAATGTTCACAACCCTTAGGCTAGGG
Source organism: Picea mariana (assembly GCA_032191745.1). Lineage (NCBI taxonomy): Eukaryota > Viridiplantae > Streptophyta > Pinopsida > Pinales > Pinaceae > Picea > Picea mariana. The sequence goes on along the minus strand of JASDQU010100150.1, from coordinate 604,523 downwards.
CGGCTCATAATTACAGTTTGGTTGATGATTTGGCACAATCCCCAGCTACCATGTCAGTCTTAGAAGTACTTCAAACTTGTCCCACTCAGCAAAATTCATTACTTTCTGCCTTGGGGGTAGTCGACCTTGCAGATACTCAACTTATCACATTTGATCTCGACAGCGGAGAACCTCACTTCCCCGCTCTCATCACTTTTCAAATCCCCATTAAAATTCAGAACATTACAGTTCATCGATGCATCATCGATGAAGGTGCATCCACATGCATCATGTCCAAGTTTTTATGGCAGAAGCTTGGTTCCCCCGAACTTATACCATCTTTCATTACCTTAAGATCTTATGACAGATGACCATCTTCTCTCGAAGGGCTCTTCCAAAATGTCTCTGTAGAACTCGGGGGAAAGACCATTCTCATTGACATTGAAGTTATCGATTCCCCACTCGATTACAATATCTTTTTCGGTCATAGCTACATGTATGCTATGAAGGTAGTTGCCTCTTCCGTCTTTCGAACCATGATGTTCCCCCATATTGGAAGATTATTACCAATGATCAAGTCTCACATTATGAGGCTAACCCTTTTGCCAACATCGATAACATTCTCCCTTTCGTCCATACTAACCCTCAGACGTACCCACTCATCTAAATGGGCCCCATAATTTTCAAAGACCCATCCTTGTTAGGAACTTACCATGGTGCACCACCGCTCATTCATCCTTTCAATCAGGTATGTGTCGTCTCATCTAAAGGAACTAACATTGAGGATACCCTCCCTCCCAGTGAGGCTTCTCTTATATTTGACGTCCCACTAGCTGCAAAACTTCTCCCTTAGGAATCCCCTGGAACTAATTCAGCTTGACCTGTTTCTAATCTTCCCCAGGGCTAGATCTCAGTTTGGGAAACAGTCCCCCAAGCCATTACCCAAATCCCTTTCTTTTACCTCCCACCAGGTGTACAGGATTTTTAGGTTGCTGCAATGCTTACCCTTCCTAATATGGTGTTGGAAATCCCAGCTTGGTATTTACATCCACCTAAGATGGTTCCTCAACCATCCCTCCCTCCCTAAACAGAAGGAATCCCGATGCAGATTCCTATACTCACTCCCACCATACCCCCTACACCCCCACTCACTAACCCCCCTATTACAACTGGGGGTAGGCAAAAGAAGAAGGAGCCCACAACTCCACTTCCCCCACGCATCCAACCTCCTTGTGCCCTATGTGAGAAGGACAGACACCCCACCAACAAATGCCCATCTCTCCCCGAGTTAAGTAATCTCATCCAACTCCCTCGAACACCCCCACTGCTCATTGCTTCCCCCAATATTGCGGCTATCTCACATAACACAAGTAACAAAGGAATGCAAAACAAATTCGCGTGCGCCATCTGTTCAGAATATGGCCATTACACACACCACTGTCCAAAATTACCTCAATTCCGACAAACACTAACAACTGTACGCCAGAGATTTCAACAAACACCCACCCCAACTCCTGTCACCGACATCCATTATGTCACAAACTTAGTCAACGAATGTATGATATGCCCTTGATCTCTCTATGAATCCTTAAATCATTTCACATATCAATTTCCTATGATAATTGAATATAGGCAACGCCAAGTGACCCTAATTCAAACTACTACACCCCCTACAGAATCGACGATTAACGCTACCCCATCATCAGAGATTCTTCATATTATTTCTCCTGAGCCAGAAGCACTCCCTACTCCTCCATGGTTTTTGGATGACTTATACGAGGATTTACCCCCAAATACCCCCAATTCCCCTGTTCATTTCCCCATGGAAATTTTACACCCAACTACCATTTATAACCCTCAATATCTCGATATTTGGTTTATGTCGAGCGAACCATTGCAATCTCATTGCATCATTCCCCCTGCTTCTTCATCACCAGAAGATAACCACACAGTGATAGTCACCGATATCACTCTTTTAGATCCCTTGTATTCCCAACAATTCCACTGTGATGAGGACATACTCGAGGAATTAACCACCCCTGACTACCCGTGGGATGCGCTATACCATAGAGCACTCTTCCTCTCATAGGAAGCCTTCACGCCTCCTAACCAACACCCCACATACGTAGTCAAAACCAAGAATTGTATCCCATCATGGCATATCGACTAGTTCAACAACCCTATCCTTGCCCCTGATGCTTTTGAAGAAGGCAATATGGACAACATTTCCCCGACCATCAAAATCGATATTTCCATAAAAAATGGAGTCGTCGAGGAAATCACCATTGGCACCACATTCACTCCTGAAGAAATCAACGCCTACAAAGCCCTCTTCCAAGAATACCAGGATATTTTTTCTTGGTCATACACAGAAATGGCTGGCCTTGGTCCCTCTATTGTCAAACATCGCATAGACACCTAGCCTGATATCACACCGGTTCGCCAAAAACAATGACCGCTACACCTATCCAAAGAAGCGGCCATCAAAGCCGAGAATGAAAAATCACGCCCTGCTAGGTTCATCTACCCCATCACCTATACCTCATGGGTCTCCAACCCTATCCCCATTAACAAAAATTAGGGCACCATCCATGTATGCACGGACTTTCGTGATCTCAATCACGCCTGTCCCAAAGACAACTTTCCAATGCCTTTCATCGATCAAATTATCAACGACTGCACAAGCCACGAGGCTTTATCCTTCATGGATGGTTTCTCTAGATATAACCAAATCCAAATCCATCCAGCCAATCAATACAAGACCTTATTTACCACCCCTTGGGGTACTTTTTCATATCATGTCATGCCTTTTGGCCTAAAAAACAGTGGCGTAACTTTCCAATGGGCTATGACATACATTTTTCATGATCTGGCTCATATAATCCTCGCATACTTGGACGACCTCACAGTTCGATCCAAAAAACACACTCAGCATCTTGATGATTTACGAATCATCTTTGAAAAGTGTTGTCGGTACAACATTCTCTTTAACCCCCTCAAGTGCATGTTTTGCGTTACTACCGGGTGCCTCCTCAGGTTCATCATTTCCCAAAGCGGTATTACCATGGATCCCCTCAAAGTCCAGGCCATCACAAAAATTTCACCCCCTCGGAATTTATGCCAACTTCAGAGCCTACAAGGAAAAGCTAACTTTTTACAGCGATTTGTCCCAGACTATGCCACTCGAGCACACAGTTTCCACTCAAGCACACAGTTTCCTTCGCTTACTACGCCACGACATCCCATTCCACTGGGATGAACATGCCCAAAATGATTTTTACGATCTTAAAATGGCACTCTCGAATGCCCCTTTAATTAGTTCACCCAACTATATTCACGACTATATCCTCTACATATCAGCCTCAGCCGTCTCAGTAGCAGGAGTTCTCGTTCAAATAGGAGATGATGATCGTGAGCATGTCATTTAATACATTAGTAAAAACCTCTCAGGGCCACCCTTGAAATACAATCACGAAGAGAAACTCGCCCTTGCAGTCATCCTCACAGTCTAGAAACTACGCCATTACATTCTGCTTCGCATGACCAAATTCATAGCAGATTCCAACCCCATGCAATACTTGCTCAGTCATCAAAAAATTAATGGTAAATTTTCCTGATGGATCATTATCCTTCAAGAGTATGATCTCAAATTTTCAACACCCATGAGAAAGAAACCTCTCATCCTCGTCGAACTCATCACAACCTTCCCCTCCGATACTACTAGTTCCCCCGTCAATACCGACTTCCCCGATGAACATCTCTTTTACATCACTTTGGATGATCCTTGGCACGATGATCTCCTCGTCTACCTCCGAACCCAAAATTTCGGTAACCACCTCTCACGAGATGATCTTCGATGTATTCTCCATCAGGCCCCCCTCTATCTCCTCATTGGAGATATCTTATATCGATGAGGGGTCGACACCATACTTCGTCAATGATTGACTATTGAAGAGGCCAATCGAGTCTTGAACGACTACCACAACGGTAGTTGCGGGGGCCACCTTTCAGGGATGTTCACTACTCAGAAAATTATCCGCACAGGTTACTTTTGGCCTACATTATTTCATGATTGCATTCATGCCGTGAAGCGATGTGATAAATGCCAGCTTTATGCCAACAAAGCATGAGCACCACTTTCTCTTCTACACCCAGTCATTACTGCAGGCCCCTTTTGTAAATGGGGCATCGAATTCATGACGTGCAACCCTCCATCCAGCAATGGAAACAAATACATCATCATCGCAGTTGATTAATTCACAAAGTGGGCTGAAGCCATGCCTACCTTCAACAACACTGCTGACACCACAACGCGTTTTTTCTTTAACCACATCATATCCCGCTTTGGAGTACCACTCCAACTAGTCTCTGATCATAGGAAATATTTCGAGAATGAGATTTTCGTCAAACTCTCATCTTGGTTAGGATTCTCCCATGAGTTCGCCTCACCATACTACCCTCAATCCAATGGATAGGTCAAAGTAGTTAACAAGGTCCTCAAGACCATGTTGTAGTGCACAGTTAACAAACATAAGACCAATTGGCATCATATGTTATTTTCCACGCTATGGGCTTACCGTACAGCTGTGAAAACTTCCACTGGTTTCACACCATTTCATCTAGTCCATGGGGTCAAGGCGACTCTTCCTATCAAGTGTGAAATTCCCACCTTATGTACAATGATTGAGCTATTACCCAACACTGCTCAAATGGAGCATCATTTGCTAAACTTAGAGTCCCTCGATGACGATTGCCGATCTTCATTACAGAACAATGAGGCAGCCAAAAAATGGGCAAAAGCCACCTTTGATCGTCATGTCAACCTTCACTCATTTCACGAAGGCGACCTCGTCCTTGCTTACAATATCACTCACGATACCCTCGGCCATGGAAAATTCGAGTCACTGTAACATGGCCTTTACATTATCCAACATTGCCTCACTAAAGGCGCATACATCCTGGTTTCCTCCGAGGGCCTCTCTCTCAAAGAACCCGTCAACAGGTTGTACTTAAAGAAATTTTATGCCTGAGCATAGCCATTCTACACTAGGTTATTGATTTTGTAGTGTTTTTAATCTTTTTTCCATACCTCACATCTAAACTATCATTTGTGTTATTGACAGATGCCTCCTCCATCGTCCTACCACATCAGTTACACCGACAGCACCAACCATTGGACACATAATCTCACTTCGGCTACTTGGGCCCTCTATTCCCCCTCACATGAACTGCTCCACTCCAACGACATATGTTTGGGCTCCGTAACCAACAACCAAGTTGAGTACACTGCCATCATTGGTCTCCTCGTTGATGCCAGCCATCATCATATTTGTCACCTTAGCGTCTTACTTGACTCCCAACTGGTCGTCCTCCAGCTCAACAATGTGTACCGTGTCCACGGACCTTGCCTCTTTTGCAAATACTTGCAAGTTACACTTTTATCTCGACATTTTGATTTTATTACATTTACACATATTTCAAGACAATTTAATCAAATCACAGATAACATGGCTAACATTGTACTAGATTGGCATATATCACATCAAGACACCTTTACACACACAAAAACCATTAGAAATCTATCACAACATATATATTAGACATCATAAACAACATTAAAAAATCACCACACAGATGTGAACATCACAAAGATCCCAAAATGTATATCCATATATATATATATATATATATATATATATCAGTTAACTGTGCCATCAAAATGTTTACAAAAAAAAATAAATAGAATACATCCTATACAAAATCCATAGGCCAGTGAACCACCTCGGTACAAAACTGGTATCACCACACCCAATGGGCTCACCAGCCTATATAACATACAAAAATACATACAGAGACACTCATGGTGCCTCTAGAGCACCACCACCTGACCCTCCCTCAGGAGGTGGTGCCTCACCTGTTATTGGTCCCTCCAGACCTGGAGGTAGCTGCCTAGTCATCGCAACACCTGCTACTACTACTCTTCGAACCATGGTCCTCAACATCAACGAAACCCCTACACACTGATCTAGGATGCCCTCATCCTGGATACACGACCACATGCCCTCAGGCACTCCCTGTAGAACCACCTCCAAGCGGCGACGAATATCCTCAAACTCTCCCCCGACCTCGACTGGAGGAGCATGTGATGGCCCTACACCCGGGTCATCAAAACAACATCTCCTAGCCGCCCTCTCATCGCCAGTAGGTATTGTCTCAGTATCCTCCCGTCGTCATCTCTCTCATGCTCATGGATCTCCCCACGAAGGTATCACTAGCCCTTGACTCTCTAACCAACTCAACCTCGCGCCTGCGAGGTCCCACATCTGCACATACAAATAAACAAAGGATAACATCAACATCCATCTATACATAATACACATGCTATACTATCTAAATATCAAAAAATAAAAAAATCACATCATACCTTGGTGGTCGAACACCTCTCTTGGAGGTAACACCATCTTCGGATCACCCCGGAAGTCCAGCCCACAGTATGGATACTGCAGTATGATCTGTGGCATCTGCCACCACACCTTTGTAGCCTCGAACGTGAAGAAATGACCACCCTCCCCACCATCGTGACGAATCAAGATTCTAGCCCACTTCTTCAGTCGCGGCTCCCATGCTTCAGGTGCACCCAATAACACTCTAGGGTGCAACATTGACACCCTCTCCAAAAACCATGCAACCAAGATGGACCCAATAGCGAAGTCCTTGGCATCCACAGCCCGACATCTGTCTAGCTGCCCTACCATCTTGGCATGAAACATCAAGCCCCAAGAAAAATTCTCTCCTACTAGCGCCCTCCCCATAATCCTCAGCTGACCACCATTGATCCGTTGAGTCGTGAGGGATCCATATACCCTCACAACCATTGCTGCCACATAACGATGAACCAGGGAATCCATAGCCCCAATACTCACCTTGGAGCCTGACATAAAGTCCTCCCTCATATAGTACATCTGGCCTAAGGTAGCCAACTACCCATCCCCAGGTATTACGGGCTCTGCCAGTAAGGGCGTTCCCCGAAAAGAGAGCCCAGTCAGAAAATATACGTCCTCCATCGCAGTGAAGGATAGCTGCTCACCCCACACCATAAAACAATGCAGATCCAGACTTCACATCCAAATCAAGAACTGCAAAAGGTACTCTTGGGCCCGTACCAAGGGGCACTCAAAGAACTTCAGCAACCCACAAGCTGCCAAAGTATCGCGAACCTCTGGCTCCTCATTGGTCACAGCCTCCCTGAGCTGTGACCAATATCTCTCTCTCCAGTGAACCAACATCGTCCAAATGATCACCTGCAACCACATAATCTAGTTCTCGATCAGCCATCTCAAACATAAACACATTATCATCTCCAAAAAAGATAAGTTTTTCACCTGTCAGCTTTGCCTCCAAGGTGCGGCTATTTAAATCCATAGGCGCACACACATGCATGCCTGTTCATTCCATAGGCACACACATGTGCACACCCGTTCATCCCATAGGCGCACACACAATTGCACCTGTTCATCCCACAAGCGCGCACACATGCACACATGTCATCCATAAAAAGGCGTCTTCATGCACCCCTATCACATATACATGCGTGCATCATAGCGCGCTTGTTCACTACATAGCTGTGGACACATGTGAAACCATTTATCTTACAGGCACACATACCATGCGTGCTTGTTTCCCCCATTAAGGCACCCTCGTGCATGGATATTCGCATTATAGGTGCACACCCATGCACGTATATTTCTTGATCGCATGTGCACTGGGGGGACCACACCCACAAAACCCCTTGTACGACCCTCTGTACAGGCCCTGCCCAAAAATTAAAACCCTAATTTTATGCAGGACGATAAGACAACTAACTTGAAGCACATTGGTCCTGAATCGACCGCCTCATCCTTCTAGAATCTCCAAATCTCCTTTGAATATCTCTCATCCAATCACTCTGACAACATGTACAAATTATGTGGTAGTGTGGGCCCTACAACTATATATAGTCCTTTTTGTCAAACTTCCAGACTCCATTCCGGGAGCTCCGGACGTCCGTTTTTCAATCCGTCCTCAGCCACGGGATCAACACCCCGTCCTCTACATCAAGACAGTCCCCAGTACATTTTTCATCCTTAGCCCTTGGGGAGCCATTTTTCCATACCCCATCCAGTTACGCATGCTCAAGTTCAAAATTATCAAATAAATGATTATATGTTCAATTATCTTCAGATATTGTTCATGTTGGGTATTTGGTTGTCATGTGTGCAGGTACTTGGTTATCACACACCAGTGTGATGCCTTTAGGTATATAATCAAAACTGGCATGTAATCATTCCCTCTGAATCTCAATTGCATCTCCAGTCACACCCTCTGAAATTTTCCTCTAGGGTCCCTATATCCGGCTCTGCAGTACTGTCACCTCCATTGCATTTTGGGTACTGTCACCCAGTAGCACTCTCCCCCACATGAGTTTTCCCATTCATAGCCCCCCTTGGAACTTTGAAACTCATGTTGTTTTCAACCTTTAGGGATGGGAGTCCCAATAGTCTTACATCATGTCGCGAATCAGCCACATACTCCTTCTCCTCATTTTGCTAGCCTACCCAATGGACTCTCAGGGCACTTCCTCATGGTTTTATTTTGACTGCACTCCCGCAACGCCATTTACCATCCATTTCATCCACCGTCAGTTTACCCATCTTCAGATTTCCCTCCATACATTTCCCTACTACAGAAACCTACCTATGGGGCCCCAACCCTCCACTTTTTTTTTACACCAACTTGCGCCATCCTCAGGCCAAGCCATCTTACACTGGGGCACCCGTTTCTATATCTGCATTATTATCCCCACTGATTTTTTAATTCTTTTTGTAATTAAGCTGTTGTTTCCATCATTTTACATAGCTTTTTGTCGTCACCTTTGGTGACCTTATTGGAAAACATAACCCATGTCTCCCTTGGTTGGGGAATTCCTTATGACCTACTCCTGTTGACATCGTCCATAAACTCTGAGTATCCCATGGGCCACCTACCTCTGCTCTTTGAGTTTGTTCACCTTGTCCCGCCTCTGGCACAACTTATCCCACGTCTCGTTGTCCCCCTAACACTCGACCTCGTTGAACGGTTGCGGCCACTTATACTTCACATATATCCCCAACCAAGGGTAGTCCTGAGTCTCCATGAATCTTGACTTCGTCCATGTACATCCTCAGTTTCTGACTTCACCTAGTGGATTTCACGAATCCCTTTACTTCTTGGAGTCGTGTCTCCCTTTTTGTCAACATCAACACAGTTTCCATAAGGGAAACAATATCTTGACTCTCATTACCTTTACAATGAGGAGTCTCAGACAACACAGGGAGAACCATCATTTCTCTCTATTGTCGTTGACCCCCATAACATTCGACTTCAACACTTCCTCATGTTACAGTGGGTCTTACTTTGCGACTATTGCAGTTGTTTTTTATATTTTCCGAAGACCTCTGAACTTTGTTGGGCTGTCAATGCCCACAGAATCTGTGATACTTCTTATAGGTATCATTGCCTACTATTCAGAGTATGTTCCTCATCAAAATTTTCCTCTACCTTTATCCAAACTGCCCTTGAGGGCGCTGCAGTTATCTACATCAACACACAATTTCAGTTACTGTACAACACCCTTTTTTGGAGTTACATGACATGAGCATGGGGCATGCCCACCTCATTTGTACACAATTTATTTTCCACACCTTGTGAAAGGTTGGGTCCTATAGCTTCCCTTCTCCCTCCAACGGGTCACTCTTGATACTCTCACTATTTCTATTTCTTACAACGGTACTCTCAGTAGAAGAAACATTGATGAATTTCGGTTATCCGTATGCTCCTAACCTCATCCATCAGGGGGCATCTATTATCGCTGAAATTTTGTCCGCAAATGGTTACAGGAATCCAACATATTCAAACAGCTATGAGTTCACCCATGGACCAAAATTACCAAAAAAGTATTTCCAAAAGGTTCAAAACTATACAAACAGTTATAAAATCAAGATGCGCTATGACTACACAAGGTGTGCGCACACATGTGCCATCAAGAAACGTAGGAAAAGCACACATGCGCACGATGCGCGACTGTGGATGCTAAAAGTCATGCACACCTGAGAACAACACTTTTATGATGTTGGTCGGCCTCCCACCCACTTCTGGTTCATCTTCCAAGTCGATTTGACATCCAAATCTCGGCTGGATCCGGCTGGGTGGCTGGTCAAAGACCTAAAGGTGCCCTAAATAACCCCTTTTCACACTAAAATCTAGTTGCACAATACCTCAAAGTGGTGCTATAAAACAAAGCCATGGGTGCACTACATTTTCAAGGAATTCATTTGTAAGGTTATGCTGCTGCTATTGTCTTGGTGAATCCTCTTTTCTCATCAAGAACATAGTAGCACCATTCCATTTGGGCAATCCACATCACCTTTTGAGTGGGTTAGCTTGGGATTCTTCCACCATTTCTTTCAAGTTTTCAAGTTGTAAGAAGAGCTCAATCTTGGGGGTCCAAGAGCCCTCCCTTGGAGGAATAAGGGATCCAAAGTCCCCTTTCTTTTTAGTGTTTTCATTTCATTAATACAATCCTTTCCATTGATGACATGAGTCTTGTTTGTTTCTTGTTCTTATTTTTATGCACAATAGTTTAGTTGTTATTTCCTTTCCTAGTTTAATTCTTATCTTAGTCTTTTATGTTTATTTTTCTAACCCTTTTCTTTACTGCTATATTGCTTAGCTAACCCAACTAAGCTTGTAATCACCTTTGTTTTGCTCATTTAGGTGACAAAAGAGGCGCAAAAATAATGATATATTGGTTGCAGACGATCTGAGTTGATATTCAAGGATAAACCCTAAACAACTCAAAAGGTATACGAAGGCTACTGTATACACTAACTGCATACATATGCATGCTGTAGTGAGCTAGAGCACATGCACACGTCGGCTGCACTACTGATAGGTCGCGTACCTGTTGACAGATTGATATCTATTGAGGATTATTACCTCATATCAGTTGGTGTTGAGGGTGTAAGATGAGTCTTGCATTATAAAGCTGGTTCTCTTGTAGAGTTGTACTCTATTCAGTTGTTGCTGATAAACCCCCAGATTGTTGTCCATAATAAAAGGAAAAATTGTACATACATCTTGTGTTCTTTGTGTTCCTTGTGATGATGACTTGTTGATGATATATTGCTGATATATGTTGTTGATATATGTTCTCATCTAACTGGTTGTAAATGACAACAATGGGTAATCAACAAATGTTGAATGTTAACTAAGGAGTTTTTGTAAAGAGGGAAGTTTTTGAAAAAGAGCCCCACTCATTCACCCCCCCTCTAAGTGTGGTAGGTGTGTCCAACAATTGGTATAAGAGAAGGCATTCACTACAAGCCTTAACAAGCTTGAAGGAGATCCATAGACACACAAATGGATGATGAAGTTCCAATCCTTGATGAGGAAAACTATTCCACTTGGAGAATAGAAATGAGAGTGTATTTCAAGACAATGGGAGCATCTATTTGGAAGGCAGCCATTGGTGGATCAGTTCCTTTGAAGAACAAGTCAAAGTTTGCAGCTCAAAGGGAAGGAAAGAAGAATGATGCATTGGCTCTCAAGACCATTCTTAGTGGACTCTCAAGCCCCATCAAACAGAGCACGGGACAATGCACTTCCGCCAAGGATCTATGGCTAAAGCTAGAGGAGACATATCAAATCAAGAAGGAGAAGGAAGACATTGAATACCATTCCATCAAGATCATCAAAGGTAAAGAATCATCAAAAACTCTTGAATGCATTATTTCTAAATTTGATTTTGAAAACATTTCAAGTGAAGATAAATAATCAAGTAATGATAGCACAAAGGAAGATCTTGAAGATGAAGGCAAAGAAATATGTGTTGATGTTGGCAAAAAGGAAGATAGTGAAGATACTTCAAATGAAGGTAAAGAACCCTCAAAATCACTTGATTGCAATGATGATGATGATGAATTTTTCTCTACAAGTGAAGAAGAAGATATAGAACAGTTTGTGTAAATTTTGATGGTAATTATCCCATGAAAAGAATAGAAGAAAATCTATTAAAACTTCAAAAGGAAATTGAAGAAGGTTTATATAGATATAGAAGTGATCATTTTTATACACACTATAACTATCTTTCGGATAACACTAAGAAGTTTCTTAGGAGGAGTCAAAGGCACATCTTGAAGTTAAAATAAATGATCAAGGAACAAGAAGAGAGCAATAAAAGGAAGAAGAAATCACAAGACTAAAGAATGGAAAAGAAGACATGAATATAGATGATGAAATTAACAAAAGTTTTGAAACCATTGTCCATCTCAAAACCCAAATTGAAGAAGCCAAAAGAATAGAGGAACTATTGAAGATTCAATTAAATGAAAAGGAAGAATCATGTTGTAAGTTCGAAGTTGAAATTGTTGTCCTTAGAAAGAAGGTGGAAAAGTCAAACAAATTCTTGAATAGCTCACGAATCTTGGATGAGATCTTGGAAAGTCAAAGATCATCATGTGATAAATCAGGTCTTGGATATAAAGGAGAAGATACACATGCTAAAGAAATCACCTCAAAGAAGCATGAGGTAAGTCCATCAAAGAAGGAAGACAATGTTTCAAAGCAACCATCTATACAAAGCAAGGAAAATTTCAAAAGAACAAAGCAAGGTAGACATCAAGAAGCTATTCTTGGGACACCCAAGCAAAGGTATGAAAGTATTTTTCAAGGGTATTTTTATTCATGTAATGGATATGGTCACAAAGATTTTGAATTTAGATTTTATGATAGGAGATGTAATGGAAGATTCTATAACACCACAAGGTGTTGGAGATGTGATCAAGTAGGAAATATTGTTGTTCACTGTAACTCCATGAGATGCTACAACTGTAGTGGATTTGGCCACAAATCCCAGGAGTGCTGGAACACAAGAAGAAATTCCATGATGAGGACTTCACATAGCATGTCTAGAATAAGGAATGAAGAAAGAAAGGGAGACATCTTTGAAAATATGGATGCTCAGAGATCAATTTCTGAGGAGAAGGGTCATCTACAAAAGCGGGTGAAGAAGACAGAGCAGCCAGAACAAAATGAAAGACTGAAGGGAAGCTTAAGTAAGACATCTACTGAGGCATACGCGGGTGACAATGGTGACAGTCGCATACATACACTGGCTGACCTTGCATAGATCGCATAAACATGCGCTCTGTTGTGTAGTAGGCCGTGTATATGTGGTAAAGCCTTAAAAAAAAAGGCAATGCACATGGGTTGAAGCTTGATGTGATGGTATAACTCTGTATTGCAGGGTCTGACATTGTTTATTGCAGGTTTTGACATTGTTTGCTGCAGGTTTTCATGGTTCTAAGTTAGATCACACAAGGTTATGATATAAAATAAATCTTGGGTGCATGGCACTAACCCATGAGTATGGATTGATGTTGATCAAATGCTCATCTACTGGATTATGTAAAATAATCTATTGGGGTACATGGCTGGTACATAATTGAAGTTTCATTGATATAACTTATGATGTATTATTGGAAGCATATGGTATTGTTGGATATCAGGGTGCATGCATTTTGCATGTAGTTGGACTACATATTGGGACATGTAGTTGGTGAGTTGAGTTGATAATCATGTTGTACATCATTGTGGAGTCATAGCTTGTTGATGCAAAGTTGATATACTTGCTTGGTGAAAGTGATGATGCATGATGGTACACTCATAGATGGTATTTGTTTGGCATATTGGTAGATGCACATGGTTGGCATATTGGTGTATGCACATGGTTGGCATATTGGTAGATGCACATGTTGGAATATTGATAGAGGCATATGGTTGATACATTTCATGAATGATATCTAACATGGTTGATGTACATGGGTGTTGTGCATTGTGGGCACATTTTCGTACATGATGTACTTGGTTGATATATTGTTCATGATTCTTTATTTCATCATTGAAATATATTTTTCTTCATGATGCTTGGAATGGCATGAGTTTGATGCATGAAAAGGTCCAAGGATTTTCATATGGTAGCATAGTTTTCATCTTGAAGAGAAGAAAGGGGGAGACATACCCTTAGGGGGAGTTATTATTCTTCCCATGATTCTAGGAGGAGATATTTATCAAATGCATACCTAGAAAAGAGCCCTATATTTAAAGAAAGAGCATAAAGGAATTCAGACAGGGGGAGCAGCCCCAAGGCGATTTCAAGTAGGGGGAGCAACCCCAAGAGGAGAATGTCCCTTTTCCATTGATGTCAAAGGGGGAGAGTTAATCACATTGATGTGTTTGGTGTCTATTGATGGGGAGAGATTGATGTGGAGAGATAATCACACTGACTATTAATGTAGAGCATTCCTTATCTACATGTTGACATCAATAATTGGTAATTTGTGTTGACATCAATGTTGGTATTACCATCAATGCCAAAGGGGGAGATTGTTGGATCATGTTGTCATTGATGCCAATGGTTTGATTATTTGGGATATTGTTGGATCATGTGTCATTGATGAAAATGGTTTGATTGATTGATGTCAAGTAATTGATTGATTGATGATTGTCCTTGATGAGAATGATATATGTCAAAGTGGAAACCAATTGATACATATGGATCATTGATATGATGCATAGATGAAGATGGATCAATGAGTTGTCATTGATACATGATGATGCATAGTTTTTTTGATGAAACGATGACTCATTATTGTCTTATCATGATTGATAAGGTGCACAAATGGATGAACTCCAAAGTGGTCCCCTTATGGTGAAAGCCTTCATGGGAAGATGCCTTGCAGATTGAGTTATCCTAGAAGAACGGTTGGAGGACCCATGCTTGTATGTGAAAGAATGAGATGAATATCAATGAAGTTGTTGGTGAAATTATCCTAGTTGGATAGTGCTTTTCATGCCATTTCTGGTGGTATGTGGAATGTCACATAACTCCTCACGGTTTGAGAGTTATGGACTTATAAAGTTGGAGGACCACCATATGAAGACTTGAAGCCCCCAGGTCAAAGAAGTCAAAGTGACCTAAAAGAAGAATTCATTATTTAAATAATAAAGAGAAGTGACAAAATCAAGAAAGATTATTTAAATGATAAAGTATGGTGAAAAAATCAAGAAGGAATATTTAAATTATATATATTGGAGAACTTTCTATTTATGGAAAGTGGTTAACCCTAAAATAAGGAAAATGGTTTAAGTGACCTAGAAATGGGTTGAGTAACCTAGAGGGTGAAAGTATAAATAAGATAGCTATGGTCTCTTATAGATCATCCTTTTTGTGGATCAATGGAGAGATTCTTGTGAATGTATTTTGGAGTATTTATGGAGAGCTTCTTGTAAGAGCATCTTATTGTTGTGGATCTCGAGCATGATTGAAGATCTATTTTGGGGAAGAGAGTGAGAGGAGGATCTCATGGACACATCAAAGTTTTAGCAATGTCATAGATCTTGACGGAAAAAGTCTCGGAGCTTCAGAAACCTTAGTTTCTGAGGTATACGCGGGTTGTAATAGGCTAGAGCGCGTACACACGCAGGCTATATGAGGATAGGGTGCATATAGTGGATAAAATGGTGAAGACTTGTGTTTGAGCTGGTTCCAAGTTCTTGGATGATTAGGTAGGTTCTAGACCTTCTTTCTATGGCCTCAGATATATCACTAAGACACTGGTATGATTACATTATTGCCTTTGTGTATACCTTTGTTTAATATGGTGTGAATGCTTAGGGCATTCTTGGTATGACTTCTATGATATGGTTCAGTTTGGATGATTTGGTAGATGGAGTGATCAGTACTCTTTGGATTCAGTGGTGACATGATTTCTATGGTATACTATATGTTTATAAATGTTTGAGATAACATTCATATTGATCTATTATGGAGCATGAGCAAGCTATTGGATAGCTTGGAGATGTTGTGACTGGCTGGTGGTCAGATTAGAAAGTTAGAGATAGAAAATGATGATATATTGGTTGCAGACGATATGAGTTGATATTGAAGGATAAACCCTAAACAAATCAGAAGGTATACGCAGGCTGCTATATACAATGGACGCGTACATACACGTGTTGTAGTGAGCTAGAGCATGTGCACACACGGGCTACACTACTGACAGGTCGCATACCTGTTGACAGATTGATATCTGTTGAGGATTGTTGCCTCATGTCAGTTGGTGCTGAGGGTGTAAGTTGAGTCTTGCATTATAGAGATGGTGCTCTTGTAGAGTTGTACTCTATTCAGTTGTTGTTGATAAACCCCCAGATTGTTGTCCATAATGAAAAGAAAAATTGTACATACATCTTGTGTTCTCTGTGTTCGTTGTGATGATGACTTGTTAATGATATATTGCTGATATATGTTGTTGATATATGTTCTCATGTAATTGGTTGTAAAGGACGACAATGGGTAATGAATAAATGTTGAATGTTAACTAAGGATTTTTTTGTAAAGAGGGAATTTTTTGAAAAATATCCACACACTCATTCACCCCCCCTCTAAGTGTGGTAGGTGTGTCCAATAGGTTGCCAAGAAATGGGATATTGTTATTGATAATTTTGTGTCCATGATGGTGAAAAAGGAATGGTTTGAGATCCAGAATTTGATGTATTGAAATATTGAGAGAAGTCTTGAGGCATACCTTGATTTATGTTCTGTTGTCGCGGCTGCCATGGCTTCTTTGGTCCCATAAAGTAGAGATGATCCTTTTATTCATCTGCTCCCTGAAAGATCGCCTTTAATCCTGGAAAATAAGGACGTTCACTAGTATCATGATTCTGCTCACATATAGCGCAAATAATGTTTAGTGGGCATTCATGTTGCAAATGTTTCTTTCTGCACCTAGGACAAAATACTGCCATGGATTTTTTTGACTCAATCTGCTTCTGTTTTGCTTATAGAAGGTCCATTTGTGAGGTTAGGGTGTTCAAAATGTTGGTCCTCAAATCCTCCAGGAGGTTCCCAAGTTCTATCTTTGTGACCCCACTGTCGAACGATTTGGTAATTCAAGTTCCCTACCTTTGTCTGGCTTCTCCTCGTGAGCATTGGATGCATAATTCACAGATTGCGTCAAAGTCTGACTTTGATATGTCCCCTTTTCCTACCATATTCAATATTTCCAAGGAATCTTCCCTTAATGCTCGAAGAAATATTATTTTCAAGATATCCTTGTGTAGATCATTGTGCCCTGATCTCTGCAGCTATAATTAAAGTGTTCCAAAAAATCCTCCATGTTCTCATCCTCCTTCTGCACTATTTTAAAGATCTCCTCCTTTACATCTCGAGATTTGCAATAATATTGGTACTTGTCAAGGAAGGTGGTTTTCATTTCTTCCCAGGTAGTGATAGATTTTCCACCTAAGCCCATGAACCATCTCAGGGTTGTTCCTTTTAAAGTAGCAGGAAATATTTTTAGCTTCTGAGCATCAAATATATAATCATACCCACAATAGACAATGTCAAATTCAAATAGAAATGTGTCTAGGTCTTTAGTATATCGTCCATGAAAATTAGGTAGTGCATAGAAGGGGATAGACTTCATGGGATCCTCCCCTATGATATCCCCAATTAGAAATTCTAGTGATGAGTTAACCATACTTTTGTACTTACTTTGAGTTTTTGCAGAATTCCCACTAGGCGTTTGAGTATGTTTATCTGTACTCCCTTGTACCTCACTGTGCAAGCGTTATTCAAGGTTGTCCTGGTGGGAGGATTCCCCAAAGTCTTCTTCTATTTGAACAAGGTTTCCCTGACCCAATGGTGAATTAGATTCCCAAAATATCCCTCCCAGTTTTGTAGCACTTCCTTGATCCCGGGGTAAAAACAATTCTTCTTCTAGCCCCAGGGTGTATTCCTCCCTTGTTTTATTACTTGCCACCTCTTCTTCTTCGAATCTTGAATTTGTTATTGAGGAGGGTTTAGGTTGAATTACTGATTGGCCCCTGGATCTAAGCCGAGATCCTCCCCTACCAGCAATTTGAGATGGTGTACTTGATCCGGTCCTAGGTGGCTGGTCTGATTCGTCTTTTGCAATTATTTCTTGGATGAAAGTTTTTCTGCCTTGATATTTTCCCCTTCCTCTTGGAGGTCTTCCTCATCTGTTTTTTCTTTCTCTGCCCTAATCGCTCATACAAATGGTGGAAAGGAAAGAATTAAATTATTAGAGGGTTCTATTTAATTTCCCAAGACCTAAGGTAGGCTATAAATTTCCCTCTTCAAGATGAGAGAGTGGCCCCTAAAATAGAAAGAAGAAAGAAAAAAGAAACAAAATAAACCCTAAGAACAGAAAAATGAAAAAAAATTAAATGCCCAGGACCTAGAGTAGGAAAAGTAAGACGTTCCCCCCAGGATGAGGGATTGTTCCTATGATAAATATGGATCGAAGTTTTTTTCTTTGGTATCCTCCTCGACAATGATGACAAAATGTTGGAGTCTGGTATATCGTCTAGATTTACCACCTAATACATTTAATTTATCAACCCAGGGGTATGAATGTTTGACATGCTACCATGCATTGTATGTGAAGACTGTACTTCTTTCAATATCCATCATGTAAGTAAAATAAAGAATAAAAACTAGATTGTTTGTGCTGAAACATAAATAACTGTAACATTCAAATGAAGTAGGAAAACTGTAAATGAATCAAAACACCTAGATCTAACAGATTCCACACAAAACCACAACAAAAATATATCATAGGCCAACAACACTTGACTAGAAGAATGGGCCCAACTCCCCGATCAGGGCTGCGGTGAACTAACTGCCACAAAAACTCAGAAACTGAGAATAAACTTGATTTTCATTAAATAAAACGAGATTACATAGGTTGCAGTCTTGATATAGGATAAATCTTAGCTAGATGACTGACTGGCTAATCCTTCTCTATCTTTGATCAACCTTTTATACAATTCGTGGAGCATAGAGTGTCCCAATTTTAGGGTATCAACTCTTCCTAAAAATACACAAAGGCTGAACCGATTAACAGAACCTAATGTTGGACCATGGAACAGGTCCTCTTTTGCATCTTCAACTCATGGACTGCACTGCATCCTTGACTGCATCATCTTTCCAGACTGCGTTTGCTCTATTCCTGTGAGATTTCAAAGATTAGTGATTCACTTTGGTAAACCCCCAACCAATCTCTAATGTTTTTGAACTAATACACACAATGACATAATAGAGGTGCATTCTTACCCTTGTGGTTACACACAATAGCTCAAGGAATATATGAATGGAGGTAAATAAGGATAGAAAAAGGTGGTAGAAAACAAGCAATTTCATGGGCCAACATTCTCATCATCATATTAGAGAATATGGTGATGCCATCTAGGTATATTACCATGATCTTGTCCTTTTCACTCGTGAATGCAATTTCCATGGCCCTTTGGAAAGTGGCCCATGCATTCATCAAACCGAAGGGATTTTTGTCATACATGAATGTGCCCCATGGGGTGGTGAAGGTTTTTTTCTCTTTTTCCTCTTCAAGCATTGTTATCTAGTTATAACCTGAATATCCATCCAGCATGGATATTATGTGGGCACCTAATACCCTTTGCAAAATATGGTCCATGTTGGGAAAAGTATAGTTATATTTTAGAGAGCATGTGTTCATCTTTCTGAAGTCAACACACAAGCGTATCTATCCACTTTTCTTTCTAACAGGAACCAGCTTGGCCACCCAATCCAAATACATAAATAGAACAATGATTTTGGCATCAATAATTAATTTCAATTCTTTTGCAATAATAGACATTAGTAGGGGATTGAATTTCCTAATTTTTTGTCTTAATGTCTTTGAGCCTACCTTCAGGGGTATCTTGTGTTGAATAATATCAATATCAAAGGTTTTCAAGTACTCATAAGACCATGAAAAAATATCAAAAAACTATTTCATGAGGCTGACATACCTTCTTTGTTCCTTTGGCAGTGCCTTGGATATTTTGACCACTTTGGGATTTTCATCTATCCCATTGTTGTATTCCACTACTTCTCGTTCCTAATTTTTCATGGCATCTTTCTTGGATACATCATTGTTATCAAATAACCTCTATAGTGGCACTAAACCTCTTGGGATATGGTTTTTATTGAGTTCCACAATGTTTTGGCCAGCCACCTTGTTTAGAAAATGAGAAACTTGCTAATTTTATGTGTCATATCCCTCATTATTCTAATCAATGGAGATATTTGAGAACTCTTTGATGGTTTGGAGGAATATTTTGAGCTCCAAGTCATCACTGAATACCTTCCAATGATTAACATTATCTCGTATCTTTTTCCTATGTCTAACCTCCACTTCATACTTGAAATTTGGACCAATGGGAGGTTTAAAAGTGTTGGAAACCAAGGCTAAAGAATCTTCCCTTTGATTAGCCTCTCTATGAACAAAGGAAACATTAAATGCCAGAAAAATGTTGTCCACCAAGTGCCATACCTCATTTCTGTATTGTTTCATCCTTTGTTTCTTGGCCTGATAAATGTCTTTGAATTGGTTGAAAATCAGCTCAGAATCACCGAAGACTTATAATATGTCAATAGCCATGTCTTTAGCATCCCTTAATCCAAGAACCAAGGCCACATATTCTTCTATGTTGTTAGTTGTCTCGAATTCCATCTTATATGAGAATGTAATCACCTCCTTTGAAGGAGAAATGAGGACTACACCAGCCCTAGATCCCTCTTTTGAAGATGAGCCATCAAAGTACATCTTCCATACCTCATTCCCTTGATATGTCAGTGGCTGATTTTTGTATTTGCTAACTGATATTTCTGGTGCATCATCATTTATATGAAAAATAGATGAGCTGATTTCATCTTTAACAACATAAATTGGATGGTTGCTTGGATTTTGATGATGACTGACAATATATGCCAGTCTGAACTCACTGTATAATCTCATGTGTTCCCCTCCAAAGATAAGAATGGTTTCATATGTGAGATCCATCTAAAGGGATCCTCCAACTTTCTTGCCCCATGCCCTCGAAAAAAGCATACCAAACTTGGGGGGAATGTCAGCTACCACAATATCCATCACTACACTTTTCATAGGTAGTTGAGACAGAGAAACCACCAGATATTTATTCATCCCCAATAATTTTACCTTTTTAGAATCAAATGAGTAAATATCTTGGTAGGGCTTGGTGATCTCCAACCCTAGCTCCTCCATTACAACTTTGACCATGACATTATGGGAGGCATCTAAACCATCAAACAATTGTGCAAGATTTTTTCATGGACATTCAATTATATATAAAAGGGTGGAGAAGCATCAGACCCATATTCAATGTGTGGGCCCACATTAATGGCAGGTTTCTCATCTTGTAAACTATTTACATCAAAGGTCATGGCATCAACGGGTGGATTCAATACCTTCATAAAAGAGTTCTTGAATGGCTCATTTTTCAGCAATTTTGTTAAAGGTACATGGATCTTTATTTTTCTCAACTCATGCTCAATGCTGAAAGTGATGGGTTGTTTGTTAGCTTCTTTTACTTCAGGGGTAGCAAGATTAAATGGGAGGGGATGATCAAATTTGTTTGTCATGCCTTTGCTTGGGTCTTGTTTGGGAGGAAGATCTGATTTTTTTTTTGAGCAAGGGAAACTACCTTGGAAGCCCATGGCCTAGGCCTCAATTCATACTTCTTTTGGGGTTGACTCTGAAAAATTTCCTCCTCCTTTACCTCTTCCTCGAACTGGCTTGACAACTGTGATATTTGATAATCCTGTTGTGTTAGGTGACTGGGATAAATATCAGTTTCATTGAACAATACAACAACATCGTCTACAACATCAATATCCACATCCATTTATTCAATTTCATTTTTCTGGAAAGTAGGTACAACTATTTGATCCTCAACATTTCTCCTCTCTCTGTCTGCATGACTTGGGGAACATTATTTGGCCTTCTAAACTAGATTTTATTTGTGTTTCCACCATCCTAATATGGCATATTTGGTTGTTTTTTTTCCTATTTTAGCTTGGCTATCTATGATGTTAAAGACTTCAAAGTTCTGGTCATCTCTTCCAACTTTGGATCATATTCTGCTGGGTTGGAAGAGGAAGGAAGATCTTCCCTTTGTTTATTTTTATCCCTATCAGATTTATTCTTTAGTTTCTCAAATTCTAGGATATTGGATTCAACTTCAATAACTTCCTCTTGCATGGAAAACAAGGTGGTGGACCTTCTCACCCTCAACATAAGAGAGAATTTTGCATCAAAGGCATTTGTAAATGTGATCTTGGCTAAGGCTTCATTTGGCTTGATCTCATCAAGGATATTGTTTTACATTTTTTTGAACCTCTTTGTGAAATCTGATACAAACTCCACACTCTTCCTTCTTAAAGCCACAAACTCGGTTATGTAATACAAATAGTCTCTCCTATGCCCCCATTGTTTCAAAAAATCTTTATCCAATACCTCAATTCCTGTAATAGAAGCAGGAGCCAAGCCACAAAACCACTTCCTTACCTCCCCATCCAGAATCTGCATAAACAACCTCATCCATAGATTTTCATGTTCATTGTTGAAGTTGTTTGAAAAACTATAAAATTCCACCAAATGTTCCTCAGTAGTTACTTCCCCCTCACCATTGTACCTTGGCATATACTTCATGTAATCACCCATGGGGAAGGCATTCAAGTTCTTAGGTAACACCAAATGTGCATACATGTATGTAATGATGGCCTTCATCCTATTGACAACCATGTTTGGGATAAATGGATTATAAGGATGAGGACGAGCTGTGGGTGTGGTTGATGGAGGAGATAATGAAGCAGAGTTTGAGCCAGGGGATGTCTAAGGATTGATGACAAGGGGATTCTAAAAAATAATAACCTCAATCTTCTTATGGTTGTGGACAGAGGTAAATTTTTTAGTAATGGCCTTGCCTTTGGATGACAAGGGGTATCTCTGAGCAACTGTAGTATTCCTTAATTGTCTCTCTAGATCAGGGTTAGTTGTGTTACCATTATGATCAAGGTTGACTTTGGGAGTTTAAGTAGGCTCGATATTTTATTTCCTGGCTCCTTTCCTAGGAGCCATACTTCCTTAATAGAGTTGCATTTAGTGGAGTCTCCAGGTGAAAAATGTTAGCCTATGGCTTACCTTAACCAATCACTAAGTCAAAATTGTCACCTATATTTGTATTATTCATTTAGGATATTAGTCATATATCCTCAAAGTGATGACTAATGATTTAGTTGAGATTTCTTAGCCTAGTCATCATGCATGATTTTAGGATCTAGATAAAATCTCTCTATGAGGTGGAATCACCCATTGTATTATAAATATGTAACATTGGTGTGAATACTAAAGAGACGGATAGTATGCATTTTCCTTCATCGTGTTGTTATTATGTATATTTTATCAATTAATATCAGAGCTTCTTTGTTTTATCAATTGGTATTAGAGCCATGGTGAAGAAATGGTGAAAATATCAGAACTCTTATGGTCTTAAGGGCCTAATAGCTTCTCCATGGTGAAGAAATGGTGATAATAACAGAGCCATGGTGAAAATTGTGAAGGAAGAGAAACGATACTGAGTGCAGTTTTGTTTTGAGGACTGTATCACAGACTGTATCATGGACTGTATTGAGGACTGTAACACAAACCAAATATGTTTTTAGTCTGGATTTATTTTTCAAGGAATGTCTTCAAAGATGAGAATAGACCCTTGATCTAGTGATCAATCTGGTGGATAGAAAATGAAAAAAAGATGTAGCACTCAATGAGCTAATGAATAAAATATGCAACACTAGAATTACACACAATCCAAGGAGAAGACATTACTGAAGGGAACATTCGTTGATTTTGGAGTCCCTGTTGGTAAAAATTAGATTTCTCTTTAAACATTTATCTATTTTTCACGATTTCAGTTGCATTGGAAACTAGATTCCAAGATGCACCAAATGATTTTTTTCTCAAGATTCATCTTTGTTTTAAAGATATCCGTTCTGTAAGAAACAAATTTTATCCAATTGTGGAATATGAAGCCTTTAAAATGTAGATTTTAGTCTCCATACAAAGCCAAATTAAACATATAACATAGCATTGTAAATTTGTTTTAGAGATATATTAAATCCATCTCATTATTGATTGAAAAAATCAATGTTTAAAGATAAAAAATTGCTGATAAAATTCGCCTCAAAATGGAAAACGAACGCTGAAAATGAAAAATGATTTTTTCTCAGAACAAAAGTTTTTGTTTTTTGCAGAGGGAAAACCAACATGCATGGGAAATTCACTGGAATTTGAGAGACGATATGGACCTGAATCCACCCCGATTGCTTTGATTCACTTTGAAAAATGTTGAGCCAATAAAGTGGTTAAACATGTAGAGAAAATCAAGTGATTATAGGGTGAATAATGGTGGAATGTTTGGCACTTAACAGTCCACACGTCACATCTTCCAGCTGGAGAGAAACAGATCTACTCAACGGTTTTGTTTTCATAAATTCGCTCAACAATTCATTCAATGATTTGCTCAACTAGGACCACAATTTTCTCAGCAAATCTCCTGCATGATTTTCTCTCGTGCTCTCTACAGATGTGCTCATGCATGATATTCACATCTCAATGATTTCCTCATTTTTTGAATCCCCTTCTACGTGATTTTGGTGGATAGTTTTTCAACTGATATTAAATTATCCAAATCGTTGCAAAAATCTTTGTTCATATTGAGGTCTGTATTAAGGACCAGATGAAGGACCGAAAATTATTTTAACATAAAGATATGGAGGTGAGTAAATGTAATATTTTTTTCCCATTAGTAAATGAGATTGAGAATCAATAAGAGATGTTCGTTATTTCTTTATGACTTAGGAAAATTTGTAAGTGAGTGATGAACTAAGGTTGTAAGAAACTGATTTTTTGAGAAGACATTTATTGTTTTCTTAAGTCTTTGTGAGAGGAAGAGAAATGTTATGAATTGAAAACCTTGTCAGAGCATGGTGAAGGATAAAGTACATTGTATCCTTCCCATTGTATGTGGTCTCATAAGAGAGATAATTATAACAAAATTGAAGTCTTTTGCTTTGTATCCTAGATCCTCCTGAAATTGAATAAGGGGATCTTAGGTACACCTTGCGTAGTGTGTTGTGGTGAATATTTGCATTGTTGATTTATGATGTTTAATGTCTAGTTTTGACATAAACACATTTGTAATGTATCATTTAATTCATCATACATTAAGTACAAGGAAATCAATTTCAGGCACACAAATTAATGACAATCAAGCACATATGATCAAGCATATGTGAAGAAAATTATCAAGAATTCAAGTCGTCAACCACATCAGTAATGGACAAATCAAATATTTCGAACTCGACATATCATGGAGAATTTGAAGTTAAATTGTAACTTGCAAACAATGTTTTTTGTAAGATTACTTGATCAAGTGGATTCATTGTCACTTGCAAATAGTCATTTTGTAAGTTTACTTGTCTTTTTGAAATCAAGTTAAGTTGAATTGAATTTATCATAAGGTGCATTCTCGGTTGAACCTGACACCCAAAACTTGCTTGTGTCATTTTATTCTTGAGTCTATAGGTTGAGTGCTTGAAAATCAAATCATTGTAAACATCAAGTTTTCAGGTGTATTTCTGGTAGTATCCGACACCCTCAACTTCTTGGAAGAAAGAAAGAAAAGTTCAAGCGAGCATGAAACAAAATCAAGTGAGCATGAAGTTCAAGTGAGAGATTCAAGTGATCAAGTTGCAGATAATCCTTCTTTTGTCGAGTCAAATTGTAATAAGGATCTACCTGCACAAGGAGACCTCATTTAGTGTTTTTGAAATGGCTCAAAATCTAGAATTATTAGAGTTACTGAACACTCTAATAAACACCACTAAAGACAACACAGTGATATTGAACAAAGAAACTCTTCAATCAGTTCCAACTTGTTTGAAAGTGACGTAAGCTAAAGTTAGACTTCAATCTCTATCCCAACTATTGAATGATGAAGTTAGGGATCTCAAAAATCAACATCCAGTGAAGTGTTATGAACTAGTTTTTGTTCAGCAAAATCCTATCTATGATGATGATGATGATGATGATGCTGATTATGATGATCAACAATCAGTGAAGGAGCAACTTAGTAAAACAACTCCAGATGCAGACAAAGATGAATCTATTCATGAACCTACATTTCAAAAAAATTCTTTTGAGTTTAGTGAAGAAAACCTTTCAATGTTGCAACAACATGTAGTAAATCCACTTCCACAGTTTTCAAAGAAACAGGTTTAGAATACTCTTTCCAAGCCCATCATCAGACCTTGGGAAGAAATCATCTACACCAATAATAGAACAAGACTTGGATATGAAAAGGAAGTTACCTTTCATATTCCTGATTATTCCAGACCAATCAAGTTCCAAAGTGATGGATTCCTTCAAGAAGATTCAACTTCACCTGTTCCAATTCTGCATCATAA
Source organism: Picea mariana (assembly GCA_032191745.1). Classification (NCBI taxonomy): domain Eukaryota; kingdom Viridiplantae; phylum Streptophyta; class Pinopsida; order Pinales; family Pinaceae; genus Picea; species Picea mariana. The sequence goes on along the minus strand of JASDQU010100150.1, from coordinate 578,101 downwards.
TGTGAAGTGCCAACATTGTAATCGATTTGGTCACAAGGAGAATCAATGTTTTGATCCCCATCCTTGCCAACATTGTCGCAAGCATATCCATTATTCAGAAATATTTTCAACACTGAAGAAACTTGCAAGATTGAAGATTCACTATGAGTGGATTGATCCTTGGAAATGGTCATCAACAACCAAGCGGTTATATAAGTCTTACAGAAGAATTCAATCTCAAGTAAAGACTAATATTGTAGAACATAACATTTTTGTACCTCACATAAGTGGTCCCCTTATGGAGTATCTTTCGAGCATGGCCCTCATGGGATGAGATAACATGTGTTTTTTTCTACATGCCCACTTTTTGTTGTACTCAAATTGAATAAGTATGATACTCTCTTAATCCTAGAAGAGGGAGTACAATGATGAAAATCTCATGCACCTTAAGGGGGGAAGTTCAAAATTCCAGTGACGATGGTTCATGAAACCACTTGTGTTCTCTCCTTTCAGTTGACAAAGGGGGTGATTGATGATGGAATTCAAGATGGTTCTCAGAAATAAAGTTTCGACAACAAACATCAAGTATGCCATACATGCATGAAATTTGTCAAATGGGAAACTGTGGTATATAGATGACAAACTTTGGCGGAATTATGGTTCAATAAGTTTAAGTTGAATCATACATAATTGGGATGTTGATTTTGATTTTGAGAGAAATTATGTGGACGTTTGGTTCACATAGATGGTCATTCGACCTAGCAGAGGACAAGAGGATCTTTCTGCATTGTATCTTGGAATTTGATTGAGTTGTCATGCATTTTCAGGGATGTGTCAGACTAGAAGTTGATTCACTTCTCTTGGTTTTCTCTCATAATATTGGAGTTTACATTAAGTGAAAAAATTGCATGCATCCTGGCTCACATGATTACATAGTGATATTTTCCATAGATGGTAGACTTTGGAAGGATTATGTTTCAATGAATTGCAATTGAATCATACACATGATACATTGGGATGTTGTTGGACACCTAAAAGTGTCCATATTGGTTAGTGGTTATCCAAAAACCATCAAATACATGGTAGAAATTGGTTAGTGGTTATCCCAAACCACAAATTCAGAGAGCACTTTTAGTGATACACTAATATTAGAGTGGCGATACTACATGGTCACCAATTAGTAGAAGGCATCATATTCTTCTAGCTCAAATACTTGGAAAAATGATCGGATTTTCAAGCAATCAAGGAATGTTCAAATATTGCAGTTGTTCACTTCCATATCCCAGCTCTCTTCCAGTTCATTTCATATGAACCATTCAACATCCAGATTGGAGGTTTTTTAGACAGTTCTTCATTGAGGTTGAGCACAAGAGTTTTAATATGAAGACTTGGAATTGATACCAGTTTATTCTTTGTTGCTAGTATTATTGATCAGACTTGTGATTGAGGGGGGTATTGTTATCCTATGGCTTATCTTAACCAATAACTAAGTCAAAATTTTCACCTATATTTGCATTATTCATTTAGGATATTAGTCATATATCCTCAAACTAATGACTAATGATTTAGTTAAGATTTCCTAGCCTAGTCATCATGCATTATTTTAGGATCTAGAGAAAATATCTCTATGAGGTGGCATCATCCATTGTATTATAAATATGTAACATTGGTGTGAATACTAAAGAGTTGGCTAGTATTCCTTTTCCGTCATCTTGTTGTTATTATGTATATTTTATCAATTAGTATCAGAGCTTCTTTGTTTTATCAAAAAATGGTAGTCACCTTTGTGCCTAATCGTTATTCACCATCAAAGATTAGATCTAATCATTGTCATTCTCCTAGGGAAACATATTTCGTTACTTCGTTCTCTGGAAACGACACCAAAAGATGTTGGTCCTAAATTTTGCACCTGACTGCTAAAGGGAAGAGCTAGGCCACCTCAAGTTTGGAATGGTTGGATTTTTGATAAGTTGGTTTTGTTGGTCATCTCAAGGATATAATTTCAAAGATGGTAATTTGGTTGGACATGCCACAAAATATGAAGGTAGATTCTCCTTTTCTAATGGTATGGATATTAATGGACAATTGGGTATACGAAAGACAAACACAAGAGACAATAGCCAACAATAAAATGAATTGCTCGCTATGTGAGAATAAAGACTTAAAATAATATCTTAAGACTTGGACAAATATCTAGATGCAAATCATCCAACATGTTTCCAAATAGTTGATCTTTTTACTAAACAATAGTTGTATAACAGGTTGCATAACCAGAAAAAAGATAAACTAAAACAATGGTTGAAAGAATAAGGAAATGTACATTGCACACATCACAAAATTTTCATTCAAGACAAGATTAAACACATACATATTTGAGTAAGAGAACACAACTATAATCAACATATATTCATTAGGTAGAGAACTTTACATTCATATGAGTAGGTCCAAGCCTTCTGATACTTCTATTTTTTGTCCAAAAACTAAACCCAAAATCATACAAAAATTGCTTAATTATCAATGTTTGCAGAGGACTTCAACTCTCTTTAAAAATGAAGCTTAACATCTGCATGACAACTAAATAACTGGACTAGAATTCTTTCACTACAACATAGCTACATATATTTAACTTGAGTGCATATAATATTCATGACACTCTTTAACTTATTATCAACAAAAAGGAGGATCATATTACACAAAAATGATCACTTATTGAGTTTTGTCACTACTATCTCGAACTTAGAATAACTAGACATCTATAAGTGAAAAATACCTCTACTACTTAAACTAGAGTGCAAAAACTTTTAACAAAACTAATGTGACAGAGGGTGGTGACTGGGACTGCGCCTTGATATCCATGTGTAATTTCAGCTGGAGTCTAACTAGTAGATGACTTGATGTATTGGCGTATTCCTTTAACTCTTCCTCCTTATCAACAATAGTCTACCTCAGATGATCTCCTTCACAAGGAAAAAAGTATTCTGGTGTCTTCGTTGCAATTTCTGATACTTTTTCTGTAGCTTGGAATGTTGCTTCTCCAATTCTTGGTTTTGTTGTTTGGCTTGCTGGGAATCCCAATGCTTTGATTCCATTTCCTTTTCTTGATTTTATTAGCCTTGGGGGATTCCTTGAGTAAGGTTTCCACATGGATAAAATTTGCTCTAAATATTTCTGGTCTCTGTTGTTTTTCTTTTATTTTCCCTCTCATTTTGGGAAACTTACCCTGCTTTTTGGTGGGAGTTACATGTGTATCTTCAACATTTCTAGGTGACAAAGGATTTTCTCCAATATAGTGTGTTTTCTATTGTATACCAAAACACATGTTACTTATTTTGCAGTGGAGGACATCAACTGTATTCGAGGGGTTTCCTCTTTTATTATGGTCATTGAATTATTTTCACTCGATGAGGTACCTTTAGTTGTGGGAGGCCTTTTCTTGTTTGTTGGTTGTTGTGATACCTTTTATGAGCTACCAGCTTCGGGTTAAACCTTATTCTATGTGCCATCCTCATATATTTTATCATCGATATGTGTATCGGGTTGCTTTTCTTTCTCTCGTAAACCCACAGATCACATAAATTAATCCCAAGGCATTTCAATTCGTTCAATGCAAAGAGAACCATGATTTTGATCAAACCCTGATGATACATGCTTCAATGGGAAGACTTGGGATGGCATTGAACCCTTCTGACCATTTTAGTGAGTATTTTGAGCAAGTAAAATGACAAATTCAACTCTTTATCATCACTCAAGTGCATGAGGAAACACATGTGGTAACAATGTATGCTCGTGAATTGAACCTCACCTGTTATGTATCGTTGGACAATTGCGAGAGGACCCTTCCATTATTCTTTTACCCATTTGACAGGAATCCCCTGGTTCTAGTCGGGATTCTAGTGCTTTGTCACCTAAAATTTATTACAGAGTTCAGGGTTTCCCTTTCCGTTTCTAAACCACTTTTCCTCGCACACTGGGAGAGCACATGTCACCCCAATAAAGTGCCATTTAACATGAATACAAGTGTCCTCAATATGGGTTTGAAACTCGTCAAATGTCTGTGAAAATTTCATGGCCACACCTATGTGGTATCCCTCAAAGGAAGAAATGAAGTCATACCACTCCATTTTGACAAATAAATGTTTTAGTTTTGGGACTGCCTCAAACAACTTGAGCCCCTGTGGATTGAGTTTGTTCAACTACCATCGATATCGAGGGGATACCATTTTGCACTGATCACCTAAACGACGAACTGATCTTGAACCTTAATTTGTTGAGATTGCAAAGCATGAGTTAATCATGACCTTAATTTGGATGAAATTGCACTTGCAACTATAATTCTTAGTAGCCTCTTGTGATGATGAAAATCCACAGGTGAAGTTCTCATGATATCAACATGATCTATGTGATCATCAACTCAGAAATTATTGGTGTACTATGACTCTCATGATCATGCATGCGCATGAAGGCACCAACACTGCACCTTTTAAAATATTTGAATTTATTTCTGAACGTTAAGAGAGCTAAAACAATGCACTTTTACCCTGTTTTCAAGAACAAACATGTTCTTACAATCGGTGTTTTTTGAACTAAAAAGGCCTAAGCAACCTAATATAAGATTAAGTAAAGTATTCCAAGGTGAAAACATGTTGTTAACCCAAACCAGACGTGCACCAATATTTCAAGAAAGAAATAAAATGATGCAAAGAATAATAGAGAGGAAAAATAACTCGAGATGACTTATAAATCATGGAGGAGAATCAAAACAAAAAAATGAATCTTTAAGAGGATGTATAGGTGAATGAGGGGAAGGGAAGGGATGCAGACCTAAGTTCCAACAAGGTCTATAAAGATGAAAATCACAGGTAATTTCGACACTTAGAATGTTTTTAGCACAAAGAGAATTGAAGAGTGCGACTTAAGAGAAATTGTGTGAAGCATAGATCAAGTAACCACTCCATATGCATCATGACACCTTTGAAGGTTGGCACACCAGGATTATATACTAGGGTTACGTGAGAAGCTGGACAAAGGAAAGAATGCATGGTATATCTCGATAACATGGTCAAATTGGAGGAAGTCACAACCTCGGCGACAGAGTCACTCAACCCAACGAGCATTGAGGAGGAAACCTCAAGATATGCACAAGGAAAAATGGGTCAGAGCTCTGCGAACCCAAATGGAAGAAAAAACCCTAACCCAGAAACATCGGCCAAACCTGAGGAAACGAAGGGCCAACAACAGGGTCACGATGTTGAGGATGTAGTGGTCAAGGATATCAAAAATCAACCAGATTTCGAGGGAGATGAGGAAGATACGACTGAAACAGCGACAGAAGGCCACACAATCATCGACAAAGGTATAGGATGCCACAAAGATCACACTCCCATACATCTCGGACACTATGGTCACCATGGAGGATATGCTCAGGAAGGTGCTCAAGCTAAGATACTCTAGCCATGATGTTCACGATGCAATAAATTTTCCAGACCTAGCAGAGGGAAATTATTTGGCAGACATAGGGGAGATAGAACCCCTAGGAAGGCCCATCATGGATCCCACGCAATGGATAACATGGCTCCACAACTCTGGCAACATGAACCTCCTTGACTTACTACACTTCAGGCATGGTAAGAACATGGAACTATGCGTAAAACAACTCTTGGCTAGGGTTCATGGAGGCATATTATGGATGGATAGGCATATCCCCATCGACGTGGCCCTGATTACCAAAATTACAGGGTTTCCCACTGTTGGTGTGCAACTCGAAGAATAATTGGAAAATAAAGTGCATGAGAAAGAGATTGTTGAGATAGTAAAGGAATAGTTTGGAACCAACAGAGGGAACAAGGGTATTGTCCTCAAAGGCGTCAACAATCCTGGGACATGGTTCACTAGCAAGCTAATGGATTTGTTGGCCCTTGGTGATGGAAGTAAGTGAAGGTTAAGGAAAAAAATACAAAATGTGAACTGCGCGGAAGACACAATGACTGTTATTGGGTCGAAGTGAGAAAAAGAGCAGAAAATATGGAGCGAAGTAAAAGGAAGCAAACCGTTGGATCAAGAGATCGAGGATGATAGATCAACAAGAATTACGGATCGTGGACAACTCAGCAAGAGGAAAAATCCACTATTAGATGCTTTGGAGCACCACGTGAGAAGGAAGGAAAGATAGGTTGGCGAAGCCCTGAAAAAATGGGTCAAGTTGACCTACGGTTTTAGACACCTAGGGTTTTGGTATCTAGGGTTTTGACACCTAGGTTTTGGCCTAAGTTTGTTTATGAGTGATTGTAATGTATAAATAGAGGTCTAAAGGACCTGGGATGGGTTGTTGTTGTTGTTGTTTTTGTCATCCTTGTTATTGTGTGATCGAGTGAGGATTATTGTGTGAGATAGAAGTGTTGAGTGTAGATTCTGGGATTGTAAGATCTTCAGTTGGGTGCGAAGATCAACCCTACAGCTGGGTGCGCATGAAGGGGAGAGATAGAGAGAAGAAAAAAGAAGATCTTCTAGCTAAGAGTGCAGACGAGAATTGTATGCTTCATCTTAATATATTATAAAGAACAGTTCTGTGGATGTAGCCCTAGAGAGAGGGTGAACCATGTATATTTTGTGTTGTGTGTGATTGATGCTTTGTTCTTTGTCATTTGGTAGACCGTTATTGCATTACTGTGTTAGATATGATAAATAGTTCTGTGGAGTAGATCTGAACTGGTAGAAGATATATAACTGCTTTATTGATTTTGTGTTGGAACTACTTGATATCCCCTTGGTTGTAGACATCTTTGTCCTGTACCCCCCAATATCTGCTTCGGGTGAGACTGCATCTGCTTCGCAGGTGTTGCCGAAAGGGCCAGTAGTTAGGGCTTATTGGTGTGCTCTTTGATTTGAACCCTGGGTCTGCCCCTATGCCAACAAATGGTTCTGTTGCTGGGATAGGAATATTCTTGAGAGAATGTCGAGGTGGTTTCCATCGAAGACAAAGATTTAGAATTGGATAGAAGACCAAGAAAATGACTTCGCTGAAGCCCAGAACAAGAACCCTAATCTTAGTACAGAGGATTGGTTTGAGAGATATATCTTTACTGATATACACAAAATTTTCTTTGGAGGAATCCATCATGAGCTATATGAGTGGCTAGCTAGGTTAGCAGATACCCAATTTGAGATCAAATCTGGGCCACTTGTGTTTTGGACATCGACGTTGATCAAGCAGGTCAAGAGAGTTGATAATGCTATGTCAAGAGAAGTAGATCACTGGTTTGATAGTACCATTGGAGGGTATATCATCGAGTTTTTTGTTGATAGAGTAGAGTCATATATCCAAGCCGAGAGATATTTCTTCAAGGTACCCAGAGGAAAATTTTTACATTTTCTGAAGCTGAGGATCAAGATGCTATTGCATGAGAAGAACATATTGAAGATACAGTAGCTAGACGGATCTGAAAAGGCTAATGTTCAATCATTCGGACAATGATAGTGACACAGAGGCTGGACATATGTGCAGTGGGAGAGTGTTCAAAGAATTTCCTCTCGTGAACCTATTTAAGAAAAACTACGGGGATGAGGATTTATACAATGGAGAAGAGGCATATATAACATACAAGGAGCATTCATAGGAATGGAAATTTGCAGATCCTCACCAAGAACAACCAAAAGCCTCAAGAACTACGTCGACTTTCGAAGTAAGTACTATTAATCCTATTGTTGTTTCAACAACATTAAGCAATCAGAGTAATCCGAGTCACCAGAGCGCTCAGAGCACTGTCACTAGTAGTCTTCCACATACTCAGTCCAACAACCTAGGAAGATCTATGGCAGACGAGATGAGGTTACCCACCTTTAGAGGAGATGGATCTAAATACCCTGAACAACATTGGTTTCTCTGTGAACCTGTGTGGAGTATTAAGAATATCACCGATGAAGCTGTCAAACGAGCTCAGTTCAGTACTACCCTAAGAGATCGTGCACTGAGCTGGTATATGAAATTTTTCCAAGGAGATACGCCTAAAATGTTGAATTCCATTAAGACTTATCTAATTTTTAAATTCAATAAACCTAAGTTAAAATCATAGTGCATTACAGAACTAAAAGAAATCAAGAAGAGAATAGATGAACTGGTATGGGAGTTCGATCTAAGATTCAAGACCTTGACAAACCATCTGAGTTTTCAAATCCCAAATGAGCAGAACAAGGAATGGTTCATTGTTTCCCTCTTGCCACACATCAGAGTTCCTATGATGTAGCAGAAGATTTCTTCATAGGCTGAGGCACTGGAGATCGCCATGAAACTAAAATCGGACCCTATGGGAGTATCCAACTCAGGAATGAGTCAAATCTTGAGTCAGCTAACTAGTTTGTCTCTGCAGGTCGAAGATATGAAGAAAGACAGGGGAAAATATAAAAGATAAGACATATGGTGTGTCAGATGTAGGTCAGAAGGCCATGACAAGGAACACTATCCCCTATTTCATGAATACTTGGCCTCTGGAGCTCCAAGCCCCTTGAAACAAGTTACCCTACTTTGGTGCGAGGTATGTAGAAACAAAAATCACCTTGGTGAGTGATACTACATGCAAAAATATGTTCAGACACCCACAAATTTGTATTGCATGTTTTGTAAGTCTGTGGGACATGATGATAGGGATTTTAGGTCTTATGATCTCATGCATGAAAGTTCAAGGGATATATACAAGATTCAAGGTGAAGTACAACAAGAAGGAAACACTATGTAGTATAACTCCCCTGGGAGAGGAAACTTCAACCCTCGTGGTGGATTCCAAGGAAGAGGAAGAGGAGGAGGTATGGGTTGAGGTCGAGGAAAGATAATCTATTATAATTGTGCACATCCTGGACAATTGGCAAGGGACTGTCAGAAACCTTGTACCACTTGTAGCTATTGCAACTCTTTCGAGCATATCATCGAGGAATGTCCAGTATTGCTGGATAAACTTCAAGAGAAACAAGTACCTCGGTAGAACCCACAGATACAATTAATCAAAGTCAAACCTTGCAGAGAAGACCCTAGATTTGTTGCTATCACTTGAGGAGGCGTTTTTACAGGAGAAGACACAATGAACCAAGGAAAGACTATAGAAGAATCAGGAATTAGGAAAGTTGCAGAGAAGACACAAAATTTTGATGCAAAGAAAGAAAAACAAATGTTCGAGGAGGCAAGAATATAATTAAGGGGAGACCAAGGTTCTTCATCAAATACACAACCAAAAGTTAGATAATGTGGAATGCCTCTAGCATTTGATCAGTCTGCTTCTCCCAAAGATGGAAAAGAGGCAAGTAAACTTGTGAGCTTCTTGTATACAATTATAGAGCTGATTAAAGAGGAGAAAGCTATACAAGAACTACAAAATTTGGTCATACAGTATGATATAGGAAGGGTAGATCCTTTACTAAATAAAGAAGTACATCAACTATCCAAGAAGAGAAGGAAAAACAAGGAACTACACCTTAATGTTGAGATTGGAGAATATGATATAGACTATGTGGTCCTCGACTTAGGGTCAGAGGTCAATGTCATGATGAAGAAAACCTGGGCACTGATGGGAAAACCTAAGTTGATCTATTCCCCTATCAATATTAGAATGAATAATCAACAGGCAGTAAGCCCCTTTGGCATATTGGAACATGCCCCTATAGATATCGATGGAGTAAGGACGTTTGCAGACTTTGAGGTAATTGAGATAGTTGATGATAACTGTCCTTATCCTACATTGTTATGAATTGATTGGGCTTTCAATAACTCCACTGTGGTCGATTTAAAGAAAAGAGGAATGATGTTTGAAGGATATGGCCTTAGGGCCATCGCACCGTTAGATCCCGATGAAGGTCCGTGATACACTGAGCCCATCAGAGAAGAAGACTGTGTATACAAACTGAAAAACATATACAAATTAACAGACAGACAACATGATTATATTAATCCTACGACGGATGGAAATTTGAGCTCGTGAAGTGACAAAGCATGTTCATTAGACTCAGAAGAAGCACTGGATAACTGACAGAACAAAACATATGAATTATCTACAAGGAGATGCATTAGATTAACCAGGGCAGTACACTGGATCGACACAACAGTTAGTAACTTACCCACCTTTGATGGTATGAATCTGTTAGAAACCTTCTTATTGGACTTTGAAGAAAGTGTACCAATGCAACAATGTGTGTTGGAAATGGATGAGGCCTTGAAAGCCACACCATCAATATGGTGGGGGATGCATAAAAACAACATTACAGAATGGGTACAATGCCGTACCCTCATGATTGCGCAGTTCTCAGCACAAGTGGAAGGCTGTGAAGTTAGGTACATAGGTTGAAGCTGCCCAAAGGACCATGCGAGAAGTTGCGAGGAAGCCTAGAGAGACATTCCTCAAGATCAGTGGGTGCACAAATTCATAAAAACACTAGAAACTATCCCTATCAATTGGTACCTTCAAGTAGAGTTGCACCTCATCATTGCAGAGTGGGAAGGTATGACTCAGAACCTTGTCACCACCTTTTTATTCAAAAGCCAATATCCTACAGTAGATCAAGCATTACAGACTGTAAGACATAAAGTATTTGAGGAGGCATCTAGCCTCCCTTTGGAGCAAGAAGAGGATGAATGGACTGCGCCTCTCCAAAAAATGCAAGGCTGTTACAACATCAATGTTGATGAAGACGATGATCCTAGGAAGGTGAACATCATTGAAACAGAAGGCCAGAGAGATGTGGAAGGATCGAGAGTTGAGATAAAATTTATTGGACATCCGATCAATATCAAGAAAGACAATATTGGAACAGAGAAAACACTGAAGCTTGTAAATGTTGGAGATTATTGGGATGATGCCACTATTGACAAGATCACTGAGTTACTGCATTTATATCAGGACTTGTTTCCGACCAAGTTCACTTATATGAAGGGAATTAAAGGGCCTATGGGAGAAATGAGGATCCCTTTGAAACCAGATGCAAGACCAGTCAAGCAGAGACCCTACAGATTGAACCCTAAATATAAGGAGAAAGTGAAGATTGAGCTCGACAGAATGCTAGAAGCAGGGATTATAGAACCTGTCGAAGAGTCAGGGTGGATTATCCCTATGGTGGTACAAGACAAGAAGACAGGAGAGATCGGGATCTACATAGACCTCGAGAAACTAAATGATGCATGTTTTCATGGCCCCTTCCCTACGCCATTTACTGATGAAGTGTTAGATAATGTAGGAGGTCAGGAAGTATATTCTTTTACAGAAGGATTTTCGGGATACCATCAGATCTAGATTGCTAAGGAAGATCGCCATAAGAATACCTTTGCCACAAAATGGGGATCCTAACAATATACAATAATGCTATTTGGATTGAATAATTCTCCAGCCATCTTTTACAGGGTGGTAGTCAAAGCATTCAAAGAGTTCCTACATAAATTTCTAGAAGCATATTTTGATGATTGGACTATTTTTAGTTTATTGAAAAATCATATTGAATGTCTAAGGCTAATGTTGGACAAATGCAGGCAGTGTCAAATTTCCTTGAATATAAAGAAGTGCATCTTCTTCTCACCATTTGGAGTGTTGTTAGGTCATATTGTATGCAAGAAGGGATTGCTGGTAGACCCATCTAAAATTGCCATTATAGTTGATCTGCCACCTCCTACTTTAGTTAAATAGTTGCACAATGCGCTGGGACATACGGGATATTACAGGAAGTTCATTAAAGGATATTCCTAGATTACAACACCTATGGAGAATCTTTTGAAGAAAGACTATCAATTTCACTGGACAAAAGAATGCCAACAGAGATTCGACACACTAAAATAGAAAATGGTTACCGCGCCTATTCTGGTTTTCCCAGATTGGAGTAAAACATTTCATGTGCATGTCTATGCATCTTCAATTGCGTTAGGAGTTGTGTTAGCATAACCATGAATAGAAGACATAGACCACCCATTAGCCTTTGCTAGCAGGAAGCTATCAATAGTATAGATCAAATACACCACCACTGAAAGAGAAGGGTTAGCCATGGTGTATGCGCTGCAAAAATTTCACCACTACTTGTTGGGAGGACAATTTAAAATGTTTACTGATCACTCTGCGCTGAAATACCTAGTCAACAAGCCAATGTTGGGGGGAGAATATGCATATGGTTTCTACTATTTCAGGAATATGACTTTGAGATTGTAGTTAAGCCAGGGAGAATGAACAAAGGTCCTGACCACTTGTCGAGGTTAGAACATGGAGAAGAACCCACTAGTTTGGAGGACACACTGCTAGATGCACAACTTTTAGGCATTAGAAGGATTGATGACCACTTCGTAGAGATTGTCCAATTCTTGTCAACAGGAATGGCACCAAGTTTGTATACAATTCCCCAGAAGAAACATCTCATAGTGCGCATTGCATACTTTTCACTTATAGATGGACAATTATACACAATGGGACCTGATGAGATATTGAGAAGGTGTGTTATGGAGGCAGAGCGACCATTGATCCTCGCATAATCTCATGAAGGCATCGTAGGAGGACACTATGCAGGGAAAGCCACTGCACATAAGGTTCTTAGAGCTGGCCTTTGGTGTCCTACCTTACACAGATATGCTAAATACTATTACAGAGCCTGCGATGTATGCCAAAGAGTTGGGAAACTGTCCAGAAGAGATGAAATGTCGTTAACACCACAACTAAACCTACAAGCATTTGAGAAATGGGCCATTGACTTTGTAGGACCTATAAACCCACTAGGGAAGCACACAAGAGCAAGGTGCATCATTACTGTGACAAAATACTTGACCAGATGGGCTGAATCAAGATCAGTTAAGGAATGTAATGCAACTACAGTTGCGTGCTTCATATTTTATGACATCATAACCAGGTTTGGATGCCCAAAGATCCTTATGAGTGATCAAGGCACACATTTCATAAATAAAACCATTGAATCTTTGACCGAGGAATTTACAGTTCATCATCAAAAGAGCACACCTTACCATCCACAAGAAAATGGGACAGTTGAATCATTCAACAAAATCTTGGAGACAACGGTAACAAATATTTGCAGTGTTAATAGAGATGACTAGGATTTAAGAGTACCAGCAGTATTATGGGCCTATAGAACCACTTGCAAGAAGCTAACAATGTAGACCCCCTTTAAATTGGTGTATGGCCTTGAAGCCATTGTCCCCATGGAATAATTGGTACCAATCTTAAGAATTGTTGCCTTTACAGATATGGATGACACTAGCGCTGTTCGAGAAAGTCTTGCACAGTTGGTCGAACTAGAAGAATACAGATTTATTGCAAGATTCCATCAACAGGTATAGAAAGAAAGAGAGAAGGCCTACCATGAAAGACACATTAAGAAGAAGAAATTTAAGCAAGGTGATCTAGTACTGGTATATGACAGTAAGTTCATCAAACATCCTGGGAAGTTCAGAACACATTGGCTTGGGACATATGAGGTTGTCTATGTTACAGAAGGAGGAGCTGTGCAGTTGAAGACTTTGAATGGAGAATGGAAGGAAGGTTTGGTGAATGGGAGCTGGATGAAATTGTATTATGACAACCACCTGCCTCGTAGATATTGGTAAAATCATGAGGCTAAGGGTCTAGGTAGCAGGTGTAATTGAAACTGGGTACCAGACCCAGAAAAGACAATATGCAAAAGGAAGGAGAGGAGGCATAGAGCAGAAAGAGAAGGTTTCACTGTGTAGTATGAAGTCAAAGTAAAACAAAAAGATCAGATCTGGAGTGCCTTAGGATGAGTCAAAGGTGAGTGTTGGGGGCTTGTTGGCCCTTGGTGATGGAATTAAGTGAAGGTTAAGGCAAAAAAGAAAAAATGTGAACTGTGCATAAGACACAGTGACTGTTACTGGGTCGAAGTGAGTAAAAGAGAAGAAAAGATGAAGTGAAGTAAAAGGAAGAAAACCGTTGGACGAGGAGATCGAGGATGACAGATCAACAAGAAAGATGGATCGTGGATAGCCAACAAGAGGAAAAATCCACTATTGGATGCTTTGGAGAACCGTGCAAGAAGGAAGGAAAGATAGGCTGGGGAAGCCCTGAAAACATGGGTCAAGTTAACCTAGGGTTTTAGACACCTAGGTTTCGGCCTAAGGTTGTCAGTTAGTGATTGTAATGTATAGATAGAGGTCTAAAGGACATGGGATGGGTTTTTTTTTTGTTTTTATTGTCATCCTTGTTATTGTGTGATTGAGTGAGGATTATTTTGTGAGAGAGAAGTGCTAAGTGTAGAGCCTTATGGGATTGTAAGATCTTCAGCTAGGTGTGAAGATCAACCCTGCAGCTGGGTGCACAGGAAGGGGAGAGATAGAGAGAAGAAGAAATAAGATCTTCTAGCTAAGAACACAGACGAGAACTGATCTTAATATATTATTAAGCACGGTTTTGTGGACGTAGCCCTAGAGAGAGGGTGAACCACGTATATTTTTTGTTGTGTGTGATTGATGCTCTGTTCTTTGTCATTTGGTAGACAATTATTTCATTACTGTGTTAGATCTGATAGATAGTTCTGCAGAGTATATCTGAACTGGTAGAAGATATATAACTGTTGTATTGATTTTGTATTGGATCCACTTGATAAGCCCTTGGTTGTAGACATCTCTGTCCTGCAACCCCCCCATAGTTTCTTCAGGTGAGACTGCATCTGCTTCGCAAGTGTTTCCAAAAGGGCCAGTAGTTAGGGCTCGTTGGTGCCCTCTTGGAGCTAAACCTTGGGTCTACCCCTGTGCTAATAGGCTTGCAAGTTGTTGAGGAAATCCAAGAAATAAGAGGCTCCAGTAGGAGTCATAACAGTCACCGCGTAGTGCTATAAAGGGGTAATGTTTAGTTGGGTGTCATACATACTAAACCAATTTTTGATCGACTGTTGGGATGTGTAGGATAATGGAACTAAGTTCCATTATTACTGAATCCTCATCCTCATTTCTTTGGCCTCTTGGAATGAGCCAAAATTCTCGGATTTTCTAGATAGTAAAGGGAAGTGGTACACAACCAGGTACAAAACCCTTTGGCAAGCCAAGGATACTGAAAGTCAACAGGAAAATAGCATGGTGTTCACCATGATTCTTGAAGAAATACAATAGAGAATGACCAATGTATGTTGAATTCCTATGGAGGTGGTCTAGGAGTACGAAGGGATTTCCAGGTTTAAGGCATCTAGGAAACATATGAGGATCCAAGTCACAAGGGATCTGAAGAAAAAATGGTTGGAGATGAAATACTGCATCTCAAGGGAAGAATTTGATTGGATCATTAAAGACTGGCACGCGCATTGGAAGGTGCCAGCAACAAAGACAACAACCAAAACCAAGGAGAAAGTAGAGGCAGGACCATCAACAAAGACAAGTAGCCTGGCTGACAACACTAGGAAGGCGACAATGCACACTCAAGTGTAAGTATTGCAACACCAAAAAATCTGAGGAAAGAAATAGTGTCCAGGGAAGAAGTCAAGGGTGATGCCAAGAATGGCGAAACCTCTCGGTTCGAAGAGGAGGAGGAATAGATGAAAAAGAATGGGGTGCAAACCTCACAGGTGAAGACAAATGCAACACAGGAGGAGGAAATGCACAAGAAGATGAAATACACTAAGAATCCTCATGTCATCACCCTTATAGAGGATGATGTCTAGCTAGTGGTAGATAAAGTCTAGGACAAGGGGGAATATGTGGTCCACATAGATGAGGTGCATAGGGAGGATATTATGAAAAATTTAGTGGAAGTCCATGATACTCTACAAAGGATGCATATTTTTACAGTGCAACAAGCTATAACGTAACAACCAAAAAAGACACAACAACCCCCTACGTAGAAGGATCAAGAGGAAACAGTGGAGATAGTGGTGAAGGGAAGAAACAATTTCATGATCACACAACAGATACTGCGAGATGATGAGGAGACAACCCAAAATACAGTTGGGGACATCAACCAACTTGAGTTGGTTATGGCATAGATACCTACAAAGGTGCTATACGAGCTACAAGAAAGTGTTATGCAAGAAGTTCAATCTAAAACCCGCGCAGATGCCACCAACTTGGAAGTTGGTAGGGAGTTTGCAAAGGTACTATAGATTACATGTGACTAGTTGACTCTAGAGAAGGATGAGGAGAATAAACGGGCAAAGAAATTGGAGAAGGGACTGAAAACCATCTACAACAACATCCCAGACTGCGCACAAGAGCCAGAAGACACACTTGAAGGGAAGTTTCAGAAGATTACATGGTTCATGGAGCAATAAAAAAAGGATATTACAGAGCTTACGAAGAAATTGACACCTTCTACGCCTCCAGAAGTCAGAGAGAAAAGGGAACATGAGGCTACTTTGCACATCCACAATATTGCATAGGACACTACGATAGTGGAGGAACTATATGAGAAGACTACTTGTTGGCACAGGGGAAGACCTAGGGTTCAATGCTCAAGAGAACACCAACAAATCCCCAACTATCGACCCTTTTGGCAACACCTGCGAAGCAGATGAAGTCTCACTCGAGGTAGAGGTAGGGGTGGTTGCAAGACTCAGGTGTCTACAACCTTAGCTGGGACACAGATATATGATTATATCTTTTACAGGGCACTTAACATAGATCATTCATCAATATTTAACCCTTATTATACTTCTCAGACAACACAGAGCTTCGCGGTGAATACTCAGATTTATAGTATTTCATCACTTAACCATAGTAACCCAGATCAGATCTAGTAGATCAGCACTAAGCATCCTCATACACATTAGATCTAACAATCATATATATCTAAGAATCATAGAGCATAAGTGGATATATCAAAGCACATAGCATAAGCAAAGATAAACACATTGAACCAAAGCATAGAGAATAGAACACAAATTTACGTGGTTCACCCCCCCTGGGGCTACGTCCACAAGATCTTCTTCTTTATTATCGTCTTCAAGCTGTTACAAGCACAAAGCCTCCAAAAACCTTATTCGCATAGGATAGAATATCTACGCAGATCGATAGATCCTTCTTCCTTGCATTACAACACTTAGCTTTCTATACCAACCACACAGTAACTTGCACTTAGCCTTGCAAGCCTTACACAGTTCGCACATAGCACTTATTCGACATCACATAGATGCACTACCAATTGCACTAAGAAATCACATCTTCTACTTCTTACATTGCATATCCTTCTATTTATACATTACAAAAGTGGGCCTAAGCATGGGTAAACCCACGGCCTGACATCCCTTTCCCCTTACATTAACCCAAAACCCTAAAAGGGGCCCAAAAGTGGATCGAGATCCTGTGATCTCTACTTCACATGGCGCTCCATCTTTGACAGGCTGTCAAAGTCCAAAAATGGTCAATTATGACAAAGTGTTCCTCAAAACTTGGTCAAGGGCCAACAGGCCCCCAACAATCACCTGTGACTCATCCCGAGTCACTCAGGTCTGACCAATTCTGCTTCAAATTCCTCAAGCTTGGCTTGAGCTGCTTTGACCTGCTACATTGCTACTACCTCTTTCTCAGAGAACTCCTAGATGAGTGCCTCGTTCACCGGCCCTTCTAGGCATTGTTCTATTGTATTCACAACTTGTTCAAGTTCTACTCCTTGGCTTTCAACTTCAGTGAAAAGTTGGCATGCCTTTTCTTGCACTGGTTGAAGTCGTTGAGAGACTTCCATTACTTTACTCTAAAGCACGTGAATCTGTTGTTGGGCTGTGCATTTCTCTGGAAACCTCTTCATTCTCTCTATGGGTGACAGGGCCTTCAGTTGCACCTGTAGATTTTCGACATCGTACTTTACCTCTTGGAGCTGTGACTCCAATTTATGCAATTCTGGGTTCTCAGTTAGGTTCTCATAGATCTGCGCACTTCTACTACTTAACTGTTTGCATTCCTCAGTGAGTGCTTTAATACTTTCTATGGTGCTCCGAGCAATCATTTCTCGCTGGTCACACACTTCTTGTGGGGTTTTTGGTATGGTATGAAGCTCTAAGTCCATGACTCTTTTTTGAAGTTGCTGAATAACTTCAGCAAGCTTCATCACTTGGAATTCTATGGGTTCTTTTTCCTTCTGTTCTAACCTGGTCACAGAGTGAAATGATCTGTTGACTTCTTCTTCAATCCCAATCTACTTCACGAGTAGTTTCTCTTTCTATTTTTGTATCTTCACTCTATCTTCTTCAAATTTTTATTGGATAACATCCTTCTCTTGTTGCGCAGCTCGACTTTGCTTGATGATTTCCTCATGTGCTTTCTTTAAGGCCTGGTTGGCCTACGCTTTTTCTTCCTATGCCTTCCGAAGGCATACTTCGACTATGTCAACAATCTTGTGGATTTGAACTGGTTCATCTCCCTCTTTTGTTGTTCCTTATGGCAGGGCCGTAGAGGAGACTGCACAACTAGACTAGAGAGCTTGTTGTACTCCTTGGAGCTCGATCTTGATTTTGTTGTACATTGTCTCTTGCTTAGCTTCCTTATTTTTTGTTATCTCTTATATGGCTTTGTTCATAGTTGCGATGAGAAAACTGAAGTCATATGGAGTGAGCATGGTCTTCATCTTAGTCACAAGTGATTTTCATTTCTTCCAGGAGGAAGGTTCCGGAGGCAAACCCTTCCTTTTCTTTATGATCTCAACTTCGTCTCCTGGCCTCTGTTCGACTTCCTCTAAGTCTTCACCATTACCTCCTTGCTTTGGTGTAATGGATGTAGTTCTTACAGATCTATTGTATACATCCTGGATTTCCTCATCCTTCTTTTTCTACTTTGTTTTCTTTGTCTTACTGGGCCTAGGTGTATTCTGCGCAGCTTCTGGGCTGTCGATGTTAGACATTTCTGCGGGGTCTGTTGAGATAAGGAAGTCCATTGACCATTCCTTGGTGATCTCCTCTAGGTCATATTATGTCATCTTATAATAAGATTGAAGTTGTTCCTTGTGATCATCAGTGCGTGTTGTAATATATATGAAATGGCAGTCCGTGCTGAACTTCATCAAGGGTCAAAACGTATGTAAAGTATTAAGGGTCATGCGTGGCTCGGACTGGATGGCGAACTTCAACTGGGTGTAGTATGTATGGAAAATGACATTTGACTGCCACTTCTTGTTCATATCTTTCGAGTGCCGCAATGTAATGAAATTCATAGCCAATGGTTCGAGGGGGTCGATGTCTAGGAAGGTTGCACATTCCGATAGCTCCCATGCAATGAAAGATATAAGTATTAAGAACCAACTAAAATGGAATTTATGCCCCTGATCATGGTCTTCTCTGCAGTCAATCTCTAGTTGATTCACCAGTTACTTCACCCAGTTCATCTGTAGTCCCTCTGCGCACTTCCTTGCGAGGTCGACTACAAAGTTGAATACTTGCGTGGGTCGATTCTTGCGTACCAACTTCCCTGCGATCAGTTGACAGGCAAGGCACACTGCGCCACTTTCAATAGAAGCTACCTTGTAGCCTCGTGTGCCTTTCTCAACAACACCATAGGCTTCTTTGATATTCTGAGCAAGAGCGTGATCCACGGTCTTTACAGGATAGTAATCATGGGGATCAGGGCCCTGCATGCTAAGCCTGGTGATCCAGTTGATTAGCACTGGATCAACTGTTATGCAATGGTTCAACCATAAGTATCTTCCATGGTAACTTGCTAGCAGTAACTTCACACAAGCATTCACCTTCTGGTGTCTGCCGAAGTGTAGTATCTTCATAATGTTGAGTAGAGTGGACTGCGTGAGGTTCATCATCCATTACTGAGGGAAAATCTTCAAATTATTTCCCTTTGTCTTCGATATATATTTATAAGGAGCGAGCATGCCATAAACCTTCGGGTCAGCCAGGTTGAAGTCACTAAACTTCAATTCTGCAACCTTGTCTTGATCTATGTGAATTGCACGTACCCCTTTTGGCATGTATGCGGTGACTAGAGTGTACTCCAAGTCTCCAGGCACATTGTCTCTATTGATCACACCGCTCAGAGGTGGTATGTAAGAAGGTAGAATGGATGGAACCAACTTCGCGTTGGCCAGATCGTCTTTATTTTGGTTCTTCTTTCTGCACTGGCTCGGGATGTTCCTGCTCGAGCAGTCGATGGGGAGGCTTGCACTCCTCTCGTCGATGATGCCTGTAAACCTGTAGGCAATCTTCTCTCTAACATGACTCTCTTGGATCTAAGGCTAGCAAGTACCTCTCTTACAGATTCTTCAGCTGCGCTAAATTTGTCGGACATATATGCTCATGATTAATATCTCAGGTTCTCAAAGTAGCGTAGGTATTGTAATAGGGTAGAAGGTAAGGTCGTAAGGATCGCTAGAAAATCTTAATAAAGGAAGCGAGGTCAAAATTATCAATTGGAAAAAGTGTTCTTCGGTCACGACGTAATGGGATATATAGGAATTTTAGTAATGGTTTTCTTGCAACGGGTATAAAGCTTCATTAACTATTGTTTTTTCCATTATGGTGCGGTCTAAGGGTCTAGTATTGAGCCATCAATGCTTTTCCGACCCATTCAGAGTAGTAGTTGAATGGTTATATCGGATTCCAACGGCTATATTCCTTTGCCACATGAAGTTCCCTATGTCGTTGTTCTTCTATCTCGGTACAACTCAAATTCTGCAATTTTTCCTTCTGTGGGGCTCCCTCTAGAACCTTTTGTAGTCTTTTGATCTGGGCTTTCTTCTTACTAATCTTTCTATTCTTTTTCCCAGTGAGCTTCATCTCGGTGATCCTTTTCCCATTTTGATTTTTATCCTCTTCAGACATAGTCACTTCATGTTGTCGATATTCATTCTTTGGATTCAAGGGAAATACTTCTTCATCGTATGGAACATTCATTTCAGTCCTCTATGGTTCTTATAGTGTTCTTACAACTTCGAAATCCAAGTCCCTGGTGTCAAATGGCTTCAATATGTTACCCTATTCTTCCATCAAGTAAGCGATCTTTCTAGTCATAAAATCTATTAGGTCTTGCTTCTTATTTTATAGGGTTTCCTTTTCTTCATTTCTTTGGATCTGGTCTTTCTCAATCCAGGTTTTGCCTAACAAAACCATAAATGGGGCAATGTTCTCAATAAACTTGATAACTTCAAATTCTTCCTCTACCAACGTTCCATTGATGCTCAGAGGTATCTGGGTAATCCTTCTACATAGGGTTACCAATTTTCCTTTAAATAATCTTATTCCTCCTAATGAAGGAATCATAGCAGGTTTTCCCAGGGTTTCCCAAGTTCTTTCTATCATAATATTCACCTGTGTTTCCTCATCCAGAACACAGTCTATATCGAAGTCTCCTATTCTTACTTCGATTTTCTCTTTTTCTATGAAAATTTCTGATAAACTAACATCTTTATGCCCATTCAGAGTTTCTTTCATCTGTATTAATATTTTTTCCAATTCTTTCTAGGGTTCTTCTATTTCTGGGGTTGTCTTAGGGTTTTATTCATGCAGATTCATTATTTCAAGCTTAGCAATCATTCTAGGGAAATCCAATACTTCATGGTCCAAATCTTTGCAACAGAGACAACTGGGTTTTCCACCAGGGCATTCCTTGTTTAGATGGCTTGGTTTTCTGCAACTGTAACATAGGGTCAATCCTCTCTTTCTCTTAAATGATCCCCAACTTCTTCTATACTGCGCACCAGGATCATGGTAGCTAGACTGCAAAAAATTATTTCTAGGATCCTACATCCATTTGTTAGTCCAAACATTCTTTCTATGCATAGGTATAACATACTTATCGGATCTATTCATATCAAACTTTATTTCATCTATTAATGCCCTAGGTTTTAAGCTAGGACAAAATCTATCAAACATACATAGATCCATGCTCTAGAAACAAAAAATTTCACTTATATTACTTCTATAGAGCACAAAGATTCCATATCTAAGAACTTTTAACTATTCTTACCTTTATTAGAGCACAAAGCTTACAGATCTTACCTCTTTTCTGCAGATCTGACCTCTTTCTTTCATAAATTTCCACTTTTACTTTTCTTAGAGCATAGAGCATTCAGATCTCACTTCGTTTCTTCAGATCTGATTTTCCTTTCTTCAGATCTGAACTTATTCCTGACAAAAATATTCATAGGTCGAGTAAAAAGATGCACGCTAGGGCAACAAATATACGCACAGAGCTTTCTTTTGCGCAAAGTTTCTTCTTCCTCAGTTCCCAACAATTGCAGTTTCAGGTCCCGACAATGGTACCATTTGTTGGCACAGAGGAAGACCCAGGGTTCAATGCTCAAGAGTGCACCAACAAATCCATAACTACCGACCCTTTCGACAACACCTGCGAAGCAGATGAAGTCTCACCCAAGGTAGAGGCAGGGGTGGTTGCAAGACTCAGGTGTCTGCAACCTTAGCTGGGACACAGATCTGTGATTATATATTTTACAGGGAACTTAACATAGATCATTCATCAATATTTAACCCCTATTATACTTTGCAGACAGCACAGAGCTTCATGGTGAATACTCAAATTTACATTATTTCAGCACTTAACCATAGTAACCCAGATTAGATCTAATAGATCAACACTAAGCATCCTCATACACATCAGATCTAACAATCATATATATCTAAGAATCATAGAGCATAAGTGGATATATCAAAGCACATAGCATAAGCAAAGATAAATAGATTGAACCAAAGCACAGAGCATAGCACACAGATTTACGTGGTTCAGCCCCCCCTGGGGCTATGTCCACAATATCTTCTTCTTTATTATTGTCTTCAAGCTGTTAAAAGCACAAAGCCTCCAAAACCCTTTTTCACATAGGACAGAATATATGTGCAGTTCGATAGATCCTTCTTCCTTGTGTTACAACTTCTATACCAACCACACAGTAACTTGCAATTAGCCTTGCAAGCCTTACACAGTTCGCACAAAGAACTTATTCGACATCACATAGATGCACTACCTATTGAACTAAGAAATCACATCTACTACTTCTTACATTGCCTATCCTTCTATTTATACAATACAAAAGTGAGCCTAAGCATGGGTAAACCCATGGGTCGACATCCCTTTCCCCTTACATTAACCCAAAACCCTAAAAGGGGCCCAAAAGTGGACCGAGATCCCGTGATCTCTGCTTCACCTGGCGCTCCATATTTGATAGGTTGTCGAAGTCCAAAAACAGTCAATTATGACCAAGTGTTCCTCAAAACTTGGTTAAGGGACAACACTACTCAACTATGGACCAGTTTGGAGGAAGACAAGAAACTCCAACAGCTGGACCAAAAACAAGAGAAGATAACTGATGAAATTCAGGACTTGAAGCAACAATAGAAGGAAATGGCCATCCTCAAGAGGATGAGGAGTGCACAGGATATGAATAACCTGTAGGAAGAGCTGAAGGCTGCACAGGGTGACAAGCAATAAGGACAAACTTAGTTGGATCCACTGCAGTAGGATGTAGAGAGGATGATCAAACAATTACGAGAAGAGAAAGGGACAATCGAGAAAATGCATGCAAAATGCAAACAAGTGCTAGTAGAGCACATTATAGCATAGAGTGTGGAGAAGTTGGCATTGGAGAGAACACAGGTTAAAGATAAATTCAGCCACTTATCAAAAGTGTTTCACAAGTTGCATCTCGCCATCCAGAGTGTGAACTAAGGCACAATGGATTAGGATGAGCTACATGTCAGTGTTGGGGGCTTGTTGGCATAGGCCTATTTT
Organism: Picea mariana; assembly: GCA_032191745.1. Classification (NCBI taxonomy): domain Eukaryota; kingdom Viridiplantae; phylum Streptophyta; class Pinopsida; order Pinales; family Pinaceae; genus Picea; species Picea mariana. Next base: position 554,484 of record JASDQU010100150.1, on the reverse strand, counting down.
GGGAGGAAAGTCTATTTTACGCACATGCCTATTTTGGGAGGAAAGTCTATTTTTGGCACATTCCTATTTTTGGAGAGAAAGATCTATTTTTGGAGTGCATTTCATAGGTGGCAGAAAAGTAGCAGGCAGAAAGAGAAGGAAAAGCAACATGCAGACATACCTAGCCATGCTAGGGTTAGGGTTTTGGACATGAATGTAATGGCTATAATCCAATAGAGTAGTATAAATAAAGACGTAGGAGTTATAAGTAGTTGTTTTTTTTTACTATTGGTCAGTTGATAAGTGGTTTATTAGTTAAGGAGATATAGTGTTGATATGAAAAAGTTAGTCTTTGAGGGTCAAGTCAGAGGCTGTGGATCCTGGTATGATCTAGTTTGCCTCAAAGAGGGTGCTTACCCTCCTTTTTTATTGTAATCCTAAAAATATAATGCATGTAGCACAAGTTTTGCAAGAGAATGAATAAAAGAGAAGAAGAGACAAATCTTTGTGGACGTAGCCCCAGGGGGGTGAACCATGGTAAATATAGTGTCTTAATGTGTTACAATGGTTACTTTGATGATTCTCTTATGAATCAATTACATAATGAGTGGTGATGCAGCTAATCATAGAATGCATGCATAGTTAGATGAATGAATGAATACTATCTTAGATGACTGAATAATAATATTGATGCATGAGGAAAGAATCAACACAATCCCCATCCCTTCCTAGACTACAAACACCTTAGTATTGCAGCCCCCCATAAAGCTATATCAGGTGAGAATGCATTGTGCACTCCGTGCACATCATTTCCTTCTTGTTTACCAGGAGGACCGATAGTTTGAGGGTTTTGTTGGAAACCTATTGAGATCATCACCTAGGTCAGCTTAAGCGCTCAACAGTCAACATGGATCCTTCATGGAAGTTTTGATTTTTTTTCTTTGCCAAATTGAGTAATGTACTTTTTCCATGCAATCAATATATATTTTGTTTCATTACTAGTTGCTTGTGGTGGCTAGACCAATTCCCAATAATAGGGAGCAAGTCCACTCTAGTCATAATCAATGGAACTTCCATCTACACTACTTCAAACCTAGCACCCTATATTCATTTTCCAAATATATTTCAAGATAATATTTAAATGATCCAAATGAAATGCATTGTGGAATTACATGTACAAATACAACTGGAGGATATATTCAGTTTTATAACAAAATTCATGCCCAAGTCTAAATCCAATTGCTAATTTTCCCATTCACATACATGTTCTAGCAACTAATAGAATGCATGACTGATTCAATAAAAAAATACAGTGTGGGTGATGTTGAGTTAACATGTAGTATAAGCCTAAGCACAAACCAACTTGATCCATCCAACACTATGTAATAATCTATTCAAGGAAACAAAACTAAATTGTTCGAATGAGGATGCGACTATGTTTTCAATTATTTGAACAACTATTAATCAATGATAATTCATGTTGTTGTGGTTGAGGTTGAATGGGTGTAATAAAACAAAACAATTTAATTAAAGGGAGATTTCTTCCATATAGTGTGAAAACACTTGAGTAATTTATACCAATGAACAAACCAATAGGTTTCGTGCTATATAATATGATTTTTTCATCTACAAATAATCAAATGAGTTGATGTATCTAATTGGCATGTGCATAAGCAGATTATTATTCCTAGCGAACATATCTCAAGACAACAACCACAAAATAAAATGCTCAGTCATGTGCCATAAAAAGAGAGATTTACTCTAGAAAACTAAATGGAAAAACTAGATTGATTGGGATTTTATTAAAAAGGAAATTTCTTACAAACAAGTGAGATATAGACAGATTCTGTGTATTTTTACTTACTGGTAGTAAATTTGTAGATGGCCATAGCTCAATAATAATATTCACTCATCATGGGATAGACTCAATGCCTTCTTCTCCTATGATCATTAAGCATACTACTTCTTTAAGCTCTCATATCTACTACTGCCCTTCTTCATTTCCCCCTCACCCCCCTCTCTGTTCAATGTACTTCTTTACAATGACCTTAATTTTTAATGGGTTTCCTTAGAAGGCCATCCATCACAATTGTTCATTTCAACTTCTCAGTAAATTTTTGGACAGTTCCTAAACTTTTCCAAAATAAAAAACAATTAAATGCTTATTACAAAGTTTACAAAGTTATTTTGATGAGAATCCAATTTGGATCACACCTCCCCATTTTGCAAGATTTTGTTCGCCAAAATATTCAACTTCCTTCGATATTCTTTCTATTGGGTAGGTGTTATATTATTTTCATGCATGTTTGTGTGTGTGTGTGGGGGGGGGGGGGGGGGGGGGGG
>JASDQU010100150.1:506625-552008 GCA_032191745.1 Picea mariana | reverse complement strand
CCCCCCCCCCCTAGTTACATGGAGCGCTCAGAGCGAACAGGGTTTGGGGCAATGCCCTGAAGTTTTTTGGGCGTTTTTTTTTTCTATTTTAGCTTTTTTTGTTATTTTTAGCGATTTTCTAAATTAATCCCAAATTAAGGGATTAAGGTTTTGGTAGCTGTGGAATACCTAAAATTTTGTATATATTGTATTTCAAATGGTGAAATTAATACAATGAAGAGTTGAGAGGTGTGACACCAAGGAAGGCAGGTTTTCTCCCCATTAAGGTTTTCCAGCGTAAATCTCTATCTACTATGTGTATGAGCCATTGATTAATTTATGTTTTGCTTAGAATTGTATGCATTGCTTTACTTCATAGGTTGAAAACTTATATGTGGTATCAGAGCACATTTTTTAACTTCAGGGGGGACGCCTTTGTTGCTCTGTTTTTGGCTCAGTCTTGATATATCAATTTTATCTTGGGTCTGTGATAAACCTGGGTTTAGTGGGAGCTTTGCAGTGGTGATTCATGTGTTGAAAGATAATGGAAAGCAGTTATATAATAGAGATTGAGAAGTTAAATGGTAAAAACTTTGATCTATGGAAGCTCAATATGGAGGACCTTCTTATAGACAAAGAACAATGGATCTGTGTGGATCCTCATACACGACCTATTGATAAACATCCTCCTAGTACAAAAACTACTAGTACACAAACTATTGATACACAATCTACTAGTACACAAACTACTAGTACTCAATCTACCGGTATGTTGAAAGAAGATTGGGAGAACATGGATAGAAGAGAAAGGAGTATGATTCAACTCTACCTAGCTAATTTAGTGGTATTGAATGTGTCGGGAGAATCTATAGCCAAGGAACTATGGGAAAAGTTGGGGAATTTGTATCAGTCAAAGTCCTTGGTAAAAAATTTGTTTATTCGAAAGAAGTTGTATCATATTAGGATGGAAGATGGAGATTTTGTGATAGAGCATAAAAATGCCTTCAATACTCTGGTAAGTCATCTTGGATCTGTTAATATTACACTTGAATAAGAAGATAAGTGTATTACTTTGTTATGTTATTTTCCTTACTCCTGGGATGCTCTGGTTGTAGAAATTGGTAGTACCACTCAATCTGCGTTGAAGTATGAGGATGTAGTTTCATCCTTGTTATCAGAAGAGATGAGGTGGAAAATCATGGATAGTCATAGCACATATTATTTATTTGTAATAGGTCATCCCAAGGATAGGGATACAAATAAGTCTTTACGGGGGGGAAGATATAAATCTAAAGGTAGGTCAAAATTCCCAAGAAAATATTTGAGGAAATGATGAAAATGTGGTAATGTTGGGCATTATAAGAAATATTGCAGGTCTAAGAAAGTTTATAAATCAAAGGGATCTGATGGTGCCCCTTCCACAGAAGTGAAAACCTCCAGATAAGAAGGAGGTGATGTTTACATGGAGTGTATAGGTACACTTGCAGATCATGATGTATGGTTGATCGAATCAGGTGCATCAATTCATATGACTCCTCATAGGGATTGGTTCAATGAATATTAAAAGTATGATGGTGGTGATGTCTTCCTGGGAGATGACTCGACTGTTAGGGTCCTAACCCGCACATAGGTAGAAAAATATATTCGGATGTAATAAAGGTCAATATTAATAAGGCCTTGCAATAAAATAGAATAAGTCGAATGTAAGAAGACCTGATAGAAGCTTTTGCTTCTAGAAGGATCTTTCTCTAGATGCTTCTTTTGATAGACATATTTAGTATAAATAGGAGTCGAGGGTATGAGAAACCTAGCTTGGAGATTATTGTAATAGAGCTTTGCTCGACTAGAGTTTGCCCCCTCGAAGAGGCCCATGAATATTTCTCTCAGAATCAAAGTGTTATTTCTGTTGTTATTCTTATATCATTTCAGTGTTATTGGGGTGATTGTTCTAGTTATATTATTGTTATTCTGCCATTTCTATCATTTCATTTCTGTTCTGCATACTTTTTATATTTGGTATATTACAAGTGGTATCAGAGCACTTTCCTTGGCAGAAATTGTGGGTAAAAACATTTCCAGGGTAGATACATATTTCAACGTCTTTAATCCACAAAGATCTTTTGTTATGTGCATAAATCCACGGTTGAGGGATTCATACATGTAGGAAATACAAGTGGTTCTTAAGCACACATCTGTTGGCCAACCTTGTAACCCCTGTTGGTACCCCTTCGAGTGGTAGCACATCAGAAAGCACCTGTGTACGGATCGACCTATATTTCCTAAAGCCCTCTTTAGATAAATCGATCAGTCACCTGACTGCTATAGTGCCACCAAGAACAACACTCAGGAAGACACTCTCTAGTACCTGGGTAGTCGGGTAGTATGGCTAAGGGTATGATCTATCCTCCTTAGTTAGTTACCTGAGATATTGGGTCGAGTACTACTGTTGGACCCCACACACATATCAAAGAGATATAGAATAGGGCAAACCTTTGTTTGTAGAACCCTTGAATACCTAACCCTTGGGGACAGAAACATAAAAAAATTAAAACAAACAAGATCTATTGTCATGCAACTGTGTTCGGGTTGCCAAGTAACTACACATTTTTTCTTGGTTAAGAATTTGGGCATTTCATCACTGCAGTATTCTTCAGACCAAAGTAGAACTCTGAATGTGTAAAAAAAAAAAGTCTGGAAAATTTTTCACCATTATTTGAGACCTATTCCATTGGATTCATCTCTTCGCCCTTATCAGATTCATACATATCATTTTTTGGAAAAATGTTTGACCCCAACTACCCCTTTTCGGTTCCCTCATCCTCATGGCCCATACCCATAGCCAAGACTTGGAATCTCACTTCAATACCTTGCAATCTAGTCTCACCGAGACCCAACAAGAAGTGAAACAAATTAGTGCCAATGTTGCCACCATCAATACAACCATGCAGTCTTCAATGGAGGAAATCAAACAAGACCTGACCACCCAACTTGAATCTATCTTTTCGACACTCTGCACCAAGCTTCATATCCCTACAAATAACCCTTCCTTTGACTCACCTCCACATACTAAAGGTGAACATTCCTCTCAATCCCATAACTTTCAACACCATCACTTTCAACGTGAACTACGCCTTCTGTGGGTGGATGTGACCAAATTTGATGGTTCGGACCCCACTGGTTGGGTAACCCAAATGGAACATTATTTTTGTTTATATGACATTACAGATGACTTGGCCAAACTCCGGTATGGTGTTCTCCATCTAGATCAAGAACGTTGGCAATGGTGGCAATGGAGAAAAACTTCCTGTCAAGGGTATATTGCTTGGACACACTTTGTGGTAGAGATTTATGAATGCTTTGACATTGACACCAACCATTTGGGCCATTTGACAAAGTCGAAACAATCAAGTACAGTGGAATACTTTGTAGCTTCCTTTGAGCACCTAGATTTTCGAACATAGGGCATGTCTGATGCCTTTTTCCGAGAGTGTTTTATCAGTGGCCTCAAGGATGAGATTCAGGCCCATATCCTCATGGCTTGGCCTCAGAGTTGGGTGGAGGCTAATAAAAGAGATAAAGAATCAAAATAGGTTATATCTTCTCAAAACCAGAAACCCTCCTTTATCCCTCGCCCTAAACCAGTAAATCCCACTACTCCCTCCGCTCCACTAAAGATCCAAAAATTGACCAGGGATGAAATGCTTGAATGCCAACTCAAAGGCCTTTGTTATAATTGTGATGAAAAATATTTCCCGGGACACAAGTGTAAGGAACAAAATATTTTTATGGCCATTTCCGAGGATATTTTGGAAGAGGATGTTGAAACTCCCCTTGTGTCTGAGTCACCTAAAACCACTAACATAACCCCTCCCTCAGACCCTCCCAAAATAGAACCAGTCATTTCCCTCAATTCTCTCACTGGATTCTTCGCTCCCCAAACCCTCAAGCTAATTGGTTACATCAAGCATTGGAAGGTCATCATTTTGGTTGATAGTGGAATAAACCATAATTTTATTCATCGTCGCATTGCCCAAGAAACTCATTGCTACATCCATGTTGTCAATAATTTCAAAATCATGATTGCCAATGATGGCTCCATGAAATGTGGAGGGCGTTGTGAAAATGTGCGTCTCCAAATTGGTGACTACCACTTGAAATCTCATATGTTTGCTATCAACATGGGTGGTTGTGACATTATGTTGGGTGAAAACTGGCTAAGGACTTTAGATCCCATTCTCATGGATTTTAAGGAATTAACCATGCAATTTGACCAGGAGGGCCACCAATATAAGTTCCAAGGCATCACTACTGGTTCACCTAAGATCATTAGTTATTTCCCAACTCAATGCCATACAAGAAAAAAAGACACCCACGATGCCACAAGACCTCCAAGCCATCCTTTCTAAACATCAAGTGGCCTTTTCCACTCCCCAGGGACTCCCTCCTTCCCATGGTGTTCATGATCATTCCATTCCCCTTGTACTCGAAAGCCTTCCTCCCACTATCCATATGTATCGTCACCCCTTTTCCAAAAAAAATGAAATTGAGAAAATGGTCCAAGAACTCCTTAATGCGGGCATTATCCACCCTAGTATGAGCCCCTACTCTTCTCCTGTGGTCATGGTCCCAAAGAAAGAAGTTTCTTGGTGAATGTGTCCTGACTTCCGTGCCCTCAACAAACTTACCATTAAAGACAAATTTCCCATTCCTATCATTGATGACCTCCTGGATGAATTGAGTGATGCCCAATTCTTTACTAAACTTGATCTTCATTTGGGCTACCACCAAATACATATGAAAGAGGCAGACATTCCCAAGACTACCTTTAGAACTCATGAGGGCCACTATGAGTTTTTGGTCATTCCCTTTGGCTTGTGTAATGCCCCCTCCACCTTCCAAAGCCTCGTGAATCATTTCTTCCATCCTTTTCTCCTTCATTTTGTCTTAGTTTTCTTTGATGATATCCTCATCTATATCAAAACCTGGACAGACCATCTTGCTCATGTGGATCAAGTTCTCCATCTACTCTCTCAGCACCAACTTTTTCTGAAACAGTCTAAATGTGTTTTTGGCACCTTAGAAGTAGAAGTTGGGTCATCTAGTTGGCAAGGAAGGTGTCAAGGTGGATCCTAAAAATATTGAAGCTATGAAAGACTGGCCTTACCCAAAGACTCTCAAAAGCTTGCATGGATTTCTGGGCTTAACAAGTTATTATTTCAAGTTTGTTAAGAATTATGGAAAGATTGCAACACCTCTCACTTCTCTCCTAAAAAAGAACTCTTTCACTTGGACTCCATTCGCTGCTCAAGATTTTCAAACCTTGAAGTTGGCCATGTGCACCACTCCAGTCCTAGCCCTTCCTGATTTCACAAAGACCTTTGTCTTGGAATGTGATTCTTCAGGGAAAGGAATTGGTGTTGTCCTTATGCAACAGGGTCGGCCTTTGACCTTTACCAGCAAGCAATTATCTGAAATAAATTTGGGCAAATAAATCTATCAAAAGGAAATATTGGCTATTTTGATGGTCTATCTTAATTTGAAACAACGCATTTCCTCCATGGAGCAAAAAAAATGGGTGACTAAGCTCTTTGTATATGATTACGAGATCATTTACAAGAAAGGAAAAGACAATGTGGTTGCGGATGCACTTTCCCAAAAATATGAAGATGAAGGATCCCTTTTTTCTCTTTCCTTCATTGTACCAGGTTGGCTCAAAGAGCTTCGCCAAGAATGGCTACAAGATCCCAAAAGTTCGCATCTGATCCAACAATTGCAGCCCAATGCTCTAGCTTCCCTAGGTTACTCTTGGCTCCATGATGAGCTTCGATACAAAGGTTGTTTGTATTTAAGTAAACAATCAAAGCTTAAATCCACGGTACTTTCTGAGCTTCATGCTACACCCATAGTGGGGCACTCCGGGTTCACCAAAACCTATGACAGGGTCAAACGTTCTTTTTTCTGGGATGGTATGAAACATGACATTCATAATTTTGTCACTGAATGTGATGTGTGTCAACACAACAAGGGAGAAACAATCAAATCTCTGGGCACACTACAACCACTTCCGATTCCACCTGCTATTTGGAGGGATATCTCTATGGATTTTATTATATGCTTACACAAATTGGGAAATAAATCATTCATCATGGTGGTTGTTGATCGACTTTCCAAGTATGCTCATTTCTGCACTCTTCAACACCCATTTACAACATCCACGGTGGCTCAATTTTTCATGGATTGGGTCTTCAAGCTTCATAGCATGCCACACTCTATTGTTTCTGATCACGACCCAACTTTCACAAGCAATTTTTGGTAAGAACTATTCAAGCTACAAGGCACCCAATTGCATCTCAGCACATCTTATTATCCCTAGATTGATGGTCAAATGGATGTTGTCAACAAGTGTTTGGAAATATATTTGAGGTGTTTTACCTCGAAAAAGAAAAATCAGTGGGCTCAATGGTTACCCCTAGATGAATGGTGGTACAACACTTCATACCATACAACTACATGCATGACTCCTTTTGAAGCGGTATATGGACAGAAGCCACCTTTAGTTCTCTCATACTTACCTGGTGTCTCGAAGGTCCAGGCAATTGACCAAACACTTACAGTTTGAGAGGCTATTCTCCATACCCTCAAATAGAATTTGGTCATGGCACATAATCGCATGAAGCAACAAGCAGATCAAGGTCACTCTAAACATCAATTTGCAGAAGGGGATCATGTGTTTCTTTGACTTCAACCTTACAAGAAAAATTCCCTCAAGGCCGAGCATTTTCAAAAGATAGCACCCAAATTTTATGGTCCTTATACCGTTCTCAAGTGCATGGGACAAGTGGACTATTAGTTAGCTTTGCCCAGTCATTCAAAGCTACATCCTATTTTTCATGTTTCATGCTTAAAGAAGGTGATTGGAACTAAGTGCCAAATTCAAACCAACCTTCCCGAGCTAGCTAAAGAAGGATCCATTTGGCTACAACCACAATCCGTTTTGGACCAGCGTGAGCATCGCCTATGTTAGAGAACCATCAAGGAAGTGTTAGTCCAATGGAAAGATACAACTCCAATAGATGCCACTTGGGAATCAACTACCATTCTGCAGCAATTTCACATCTCAAGCCTTGAGGATAAGGCTGTTTTTAAGGGGGAGGACATGTTAGGGTCCTAACCCACACACAAGTAGAACAACATATTCAAATGTAACAAAAGTAAATATTAATAAGGCCTTGCAATAAAATAGAATAAGTCAAATGTAAGAAGACCTAATAGAAGCTTCCGCTTCTAGAAGGATCTTCCTCTAGATGCTTCTTTTGATAGACATATTTAGTATAAATAGGAGTTGAGGGTATGATAAACCTATCTAGGAGATAATTTTAATAGAGCTCTGCTCGACTGGAGGTTTCCCCGTCGAAGAGGACCGTGAACATTGCTCTCAGAATCAAAGTGTTATTTATGTTTTTATTCTTATATCATTTCAGTGTTATTGTGGTGATTGTTCTAGTTATATTACTGTTATTCTATCATTTCTAGCATTTCATTTTTGTTCTGCATACTTTTTATATATGGTATGTTACATCGACATCCAAAATCATGGAATGTGGAAGGGTTAAGTTGTTTCTGAAATATGGAAGGATTAGAACTCTTTTTCGAGTTTTGCACATTCCATATCTATCGACCAGGAGTCTAATATCTTTAAGTAAGTTGCATGATGCAGTTGTGGATACTTTATTGGGAAAGGGTAGCTGCAATATGGTATGAGGATAAATGGTGTTGATGATGGGATTTTAGTGTGGAACTCTATACAAGTTATTGGGAAGAATTATACTGATGGGTGTATTAGTTCTATTGTCCCTGAGCAGAGAAATAAAGAATATATGATCCATATTGGCCCTAGAAAGAATACCATGTTGTGGCATCAAAGGTTATGACATATTGGAGAAAAGGGCCTTCAAACACTACATGGTAAAGGTATGGTTTAAGGTATGTCTAATTTCACCCTGGATTTTGATTTTTGTGAACATTGCATATATGGTAAACAAAACTGAGTAAGATTCCCATCTGGTGCTACAAGAGCAAAGGGGATCTTAGATTTGATACATAATGATGTGTTTTTACCTATGCATATTCCATCAATAGATAAATATGTGTATTATGTTTCATTCATAGATGATTTCTCAAGGAACACATGGATTTATTTCCTTAGGAATAAATATAAGGTATTTAATAAATTTAAAGAGTTTAAGGCTCTGGTAGAAAATTAGCCAAAGAAGAAAATAAAGGTATTGAGGAAAAATAATGGTGGAGAATTATATGGGAATGAAATTGAAGAGTTTTGTAACAAGTGAGGTATAGCAAGGCAAAATACTACTCCATACAAACCTCAACAGAATGGGGTTGCAAAAAGGATGAATATGACTTTGATGGAAAAAGAAAGGAGCATGCTTAGTGGTGATGGGTTAGGACATGAATTCTGGGAAGAGGTAGTGGGTATTACATGTTACCTGGTAAATAGATCACCCTCATCAACATTGGTGGGAAAAACTACGCATGAGGTATGGACTGGTAAGAAATCCTCTCTTGAACATCTCAAAGTGTTTGGTTATGATGCTTATGTACATGTTCCAAATGAAAATATGAGTAAGTTGGATAATAAAGTTGAAAAGTGTATCTTTATTGGTTATAAAGGTGGTATGAAAGGTTATAAGATTTGGAACCCAGAAACTAAGAATATTTTTTACAGTTGGGATATTGTTTCTAGAGAGGTTAAAGATGTTCCTGAACAAGAAGTCCTACCAATGCAAGAATAAATTGAGAAAATAGAGTTTGAGTTGGATGATGCAAAATATGAATCAATGAAAGAAGATGAATCAAAATAAGAATAACCTCATACTCCAATATTGAGGAGATCAATGAGGGAAATAAGGAAACCATAAAGGTATATTCCACCTGATTTTCGTGCTAATTTTGATTTATCTATTACTGATGATGATCCCAAAATTGTCAGGGAAGTAGTGAATTCAGAGGATAGTAAACTCTGGAAGAAGACCATGGTTGAAGAGATGGATGCCTTGGATAAGAATGAGGCATGGGATCTAGTTGAGTTTTCAACTAGAAGAAAGGCCATTGGAAACAAATGGGTGTTTAAGAAAAATTTGAATGCAGAAGGAAAAGTGGAGAAATACAAAGCTCGGTTAGTAGTAAAATGTTATTCCTGGGTAGATGGAATTGACTTTGGCAAAAAAAATTCTCTTGTTTCCAATTTAACTTCTATTAGATTTATTTTATCTATTGTTGTTTCTTTTTATTTTGAAGTAGAACAAGTGGATGTAAAGAAAACATTCCTACATGTGGATCTGGAAGAAGAAATCTACATGAAGCATCCAGAAGGCTTTGCAATGAAGGGAAAGAAAGAGTTGGTATGTAAGCTAAAGAAGTAAATATATGGTTTGAAGCAATAACCTAGGATGTGGTAACACAAGTTTGATACATACATCCTTGTAATAGGATTTGTGAGAAGCAAGGCCGATCACTGTATATATTCCAAGTAGGTTGGTAATCACTTCATTTATGTAGTGTTGTATGTAGATGGCATGTTGTTGGTAGGAAATAACATGGATGCTATCAAGGAGGTGAAATCACAACTATACTCCAAATTTGACATGAAGGATCTCAGTGTTGCTAAATTCATTCTGGGAATGGAGATTAAAAGAGATTGTGCAAACATGAAACTCTTGTTGAATCAAAGAAAATGTGTTGAGACTATATTGCAAAGGTTTAACATGAAAGAAAGTAAACCGATCAAGGTTCTTATTCCTGTAGGTGTAAAATTATTTGCAGATTAGTGTCTAATTACATAGGAAGAGGAAGAGGACATGTCCCATGTTCCATATGCTAGTGTGGTTGGCAGCTTGATGTATGCAATGGTATGTACTAGATTGGACATTTCACATGCAGTGGGAGTTTTGAGAAGGTATATGTCAAAACCAAGGAAGGAGCATTATAAAATAGTAAAGAGGGTTTTTAGGTATTTGTGTGGCACTTCTAGTTATGGATTGTGCTACCAAGGAAGACTGAGATTGGACAGAGTGTTGGACATACATGGGTTTTTTTATGCAGACTGGGCCAGATATTTGGATCACAGATTATCTACAAGTGGGTATGTGTTTAACCTATTTGGAGGATAAATCAGTTGGATGAGAAAAAGACAGGTTGTAGTGGCATTCTCAACTACAAAATTTGAATACATGGAAACCACTCATTCAATCAAGCAAGCAATATGGTTATAGATATTTTGTTCGTGTATTAAGTTGGTACAAAAAGAAGTAAGGTTAGATTGTGATAATCAGAGTGAAATCTTCCTGGAAAAGAACCCAACTTATCATTCAAAGACAAAACATATTGATGTTCAGTATCACTTTTTGAACGACATGGTTGAAGACAAGAAGGTGTTGTTGGAGAAGGTTGACACTTTGAATAATGTTGCATATTCATTGATAAAGTTGATGAGCTCTGAGAAGTTCTCCTAGTGTAGAGAAAAAATGGGCACTGATGCCCTAGATTTTTTAATATGTAATCATCTAACCCCCAGTATGCAAATAAAAAAACAAGTGGGAGAATATTGGATAGGTGTTATATTCTTTTCATGTGTATGGGGGAGTGTGTCATATTTGATGACTGTGTTTGATGGATTTTTTTATTTTATCATTTTTTTCTATTTTTAGCAGTTTTCTAAATTAATCCTGGATTAAGGGATTAGGGTTTTGGTAGCTGTGGAATACCTGAAATTTTGTATATATTGTATTGAAAATGGTGAAATTAATATAATGAAGAGTTGAGAGGTTTGCTACCAAGGAAGGATGGTTTTATCTTAGTTAAAGGTTTCCATCGTAAATCTTTGTGTACTATGTGTATGAGCCATTGATTAATTTCTATTTTGCTTAAGAATCTATATGCATTGCTTTACTTCACAGGTTTAAAACTGATAAAGACTGAAGAGCCAGGTTCTTAGGACTAAAGAGTGAACTCATGTGTGATTTTCACTATAACAACAAGTGTTTGTTGTTGTTGTTGGTAGTTTTCTTGGCAGTGAGTTCCTTTGAGTTTCCCAGCTGAGATATTCTTGGTTACCTATCCCAGAGTTACCCTGATAAATGAATGGGATGTCTGAGGGACTGATATCAATGAAGGGGTACATTTCTTGGGTTGGGCAGGTCAAGTGGAAGAGACCTGGTGGAAAATTGGGATAGTTGTAGGAGAATATCAGTGGGTTGTGGGATTTTCTGAGTTGTGAGTAGAAAGTGAGAGACCACCCTATTTTTTGGATTACTAGCCTCAGATCGGGGGTGAATTGTTGTTGATATTTGGAACAAAAATTCTATAATGTATGTTTCAAGCAACTAGTTGCACAAAATAGTTAAAAGATAAGTGTTTTATATGTTCATGTGTTGTAATTATGAGTTAAATTGTTGTGCATGAACCTTGTGTATAATATTTATTTATATGTTGTTGTAATCGATTTTATTAGTTCCATTTCATGTCTATTTTATAATGTTGTAGATGCATTCAATTAATGGTAACAAACAATATCTAAATATGGTTGTAAGTATTTGAAAGCTATAGGAAATTAATTAGGTATGATAAATTTTATTTTATGAGTTTTTTCACATGTAATGGACCTCATATGGGGCGGGGGACATTACATTATGGTATCAGAGTGTTTGGTTCAAACATCAGGCTTGCATGGGCCAAGATGGGTGCAAATTGGGCAATTCCCTGTTACAAATTTTATCTATGATGAATTTTGGGGGAAAACGAAGAAAAACATAGTGAAACCCCAAATTCATGAGCGAATTCAGATTGGATTTTCCTCATAGCCATCAAATAAAGGTTTAATAGCGTCGATATACAGAGTTGTAGAGTTAAATTCGAATTGGAATGGTCGAATTTAATGTTTTAATGGTCGTTGTAGAGTTGCATGGAGTTTGGTGAATCGATGACCAAGATCACGTTTGATCTCACGATCAACGACCCAAATTCATTCTAATAAATTTAAAAATTTATAAGGTTTCGGCCATTTAGAAGGTTCCATAGATCAACAATTAATATTCATTTTTGACGGTCGAGAAAATGAAACAGATCGACGGTATAGATTGATTTCAGTTGTTGGAAAGTTGGATTCGATCGAAAATCAATATCCGTTTGAATAGTAGATTGGAAACCCAAATTTATCAAATATTGGTCGAAAATTTTCTATGCATTGGAGTTGGTCAAAGGAAAATCATTGATGGGCGATGGTCGAGTTGACAAGATTGGCGAAGTATTTGGTCGGAAACAGGAATAACTGATGTTCGATGGTCAGGGGTTGGCCAATTCAATGAGGCATCAGTTTGTCTAAAATAAATCTCTAATGGTCTATGGTTATGTTATCACACAATATATAGATTAAATTGGTATAACAACATGATAACCCACCATTGTCACCTTGATGGGTAATTCCCTCTTTTAGGGATGGATGAGGTCCAATCCAGGGGAGGCATCCCCAGTAACCTAAAGGGGTAGGAAAGATAAAGACATGGCCAAGAAATTACCCCCTTCTCACTATTTACCCAAGTCAAAGGTCTATGTTTGTGAAATTGAGGCAATGGAAGAGTTTGTGTACTTGCGAGGAACAAGAACAATATAGCATATATATAGCAATTTCCAAGTACCAAAATGATATTAAGACCTCAAAAGACAATAAAAAATGTAAATGTATGATGGCTAAAGAAAAATTGTAGTTAGATGACAGTTCAAAACAAACGATAGTAATTTGTAACAACCACAAGAATTATATATCAGAATTGCATGAAAAGACAGTGAAAAATCATCATTTATCCAATAGATCAATTAGCACTTATTCCAAGAAATTTTTTATTAGTTTATGTTAATGTTAAGTTATTGCATGCAACAAAATGAATAAAATTAGATCATTCTAGAAAATATTTTCTACAATAGTAAGTTAGTTGGTGAATTTAACTAAGCTAGGGTTAGCAAAAGTTAGTAGAAGCTTTATAGAGTAGAATGTAAGAGTAGTTTGGTCAATTCCTTCACAAGATAGATCAAGTAGACAAGTTCCTTTTTATCTATGGAGTCATTTACAACAACAAAAAACACTTGGAGAAATAAATGATAATATTTTCTAAGGATGGAGAGAAAAAGTCTTTAGGTTTTGGCACTACAAGGCCCCAAGCTTTGAATCTCAAAGATGGAATTCTGGATAGAGTGAAATCTCTTTTGGGCTCTAGCGAATTCCTCTTCTCCTTGGAAACTTGAAATATATTTGCAACAAGCCACTAGAATAGGACTCTTAAAGTGCTAGCACTTTAGGGATTTAGGAGCCTAATCTAGACAAGATTCTTGTGACAATTTAATAAGTGGAAAGAGATAGAGAGAGGAAGAATTACTTTATGTCCCTCTCCTAGGGTTTAAGAAAGAAATATAATAACATTCAACATGAAAAAGTAAAATTTACCATAAGCATTAAAACGTGATTTTTTTTTGCATATTTTACTTACTTCACCAAGAATAATCAAGCATAAAACACCTAGTTGCAGAAATTTCCACCAAACATCATGAATAAGCATCCAAAGAAAGTAATCCAAGTGGTTTGCACTAGTAAAAGAGACCAATAATGCCACTAGGGAGAAAATTTCATTCCTACCCCCTCTTGTGAGGAAGTGTTATGTTCAAAAATGAAATGTCTACATATTTATTTATATAAGATCTCGCAATAACAATTAGTCCATCATAAAATAAAGGCCGACCTTAAAAATTTTCCTTTATAATTACAAAATCTAGAATTCACATAGAATAACCCTAAAAAGGTGACGTCATCCCTTCTAAGGTGATGTTAGGCTCCCACAAGGTGATGTAATGGTTGGAGAGTGAAATGTTGGTCCTTCAAAGGCCACCCATCATCTAACCATGTTCCAAATGTCACATCACAAGCCTCCTCCATCATCTACATCAATCCCTAGTGACATCATGGGCTATAAGGATGAAGTGCAATCCTCCAAAGGCTAGCATCCAAGTGGAGAGGGATGGGAGCTAGTCTCCAAGACATGCCAGATTGCCTCCAAAGGAAAATACCTCCTTATTCACTGTGCAAATGATGATCACAAACTTTCCCTAGACATGGGGTATTTTCATCTATCCTTGGGCTCCAAATCCCCCATGAAGATCTGAATAATTCATCTCCTCATGAATACTTGTCCACCAGGAAAGGTCCTGCAAAGAAAAATAGATATGTCATCAAAGGGTCCATAAGTCATAAGGATCATGCCAAGTAAGCCATGTCTAATAATATAACCACCCAAACATGTGCATCAAACCCCCCTTTTGAAACTAAACAAATGATCAAAGAACTTATACAATTATTCAAATTTAGGTGTGGGAGGGGTGTCAATGCATCTTATTGGTCCAATCAATCCCCAAGTCAAAGGTGTATCCCATGAAAAACCTATCTAATCCATGCATGAGTATGAGTTGGAGTGGGGTAAGACTTCTGGTCATGGGGTTTATGACATACAATGGTTTGTATTGTCTCATTTATGGGTGCCTTTATAGAGGGTGTGTTTCCCTTCATCCACGATGCAACATTTTTCCAATCCCATTTTCCATTAATTTATTAAAGTGTTTCCAATTTGAAGACACATGGAGGGGAAATAAACTAAGAAATAAAAACAAATCCCACACATTCCCTACCTTGGTTACACTTGATCTTTCTTTCCCAGGTTGAAGACAATAAGGGGCAACAAAAAGGAAATGCATAGCCCACATATGGTGTACCATGGTTGGCATGATGAATTAATTAGTTATTCATTTTACAAGTCCCTTATTTTTCTTGTGAGAAGCATTTCATTTTTATTGAGATCCCTGGGAGAGAATTTGTAAGGTTCATGATTGTATTTTGTCTTTTTTCAGCTACATTTCCCTCTGGGTCTTTAGCCCCTTCTTCCCATGAAATGAGGTACAATCCCTTCTTGGTTCAGTGCGCCTGAAAATACCAAAATATAAAGACATGAGAATAAATACGTATGGAAAGTGACAAGTATGATCAAGAATGGTACTATGACTTTTCAAGGATCCCCCTAGTAGCACCCTATTCCCGAGGGTGACCAACTTACTAGGACAAAATGACACCCAACAAGGTTAAATAAAGAAAAAAGTATAATTTCCAAGCAAACGTTCTGTAATTAAGAAAGAATTATTTGCAACATATTCAAATGCTTCAATTATTAGAGTGACACTTACCATGAAACCAAAATTATTACCTCATGAAGCAAGACTTGTTTTCCTCTGGGGCCAGGTCAGTGCGATGGATGTTTCTTTGTTTTTGTTGATGTATGGTGATTCATCAATGAATAGGAGGGGACCTTTGGGGATATGCTAGTCAATATGGCTCTCGGAATTCCATGTCTGCTACCTGTGGGCCTCAAGACATGATCTCCCTAGTTACCCCTATTCTGAGGGGGGTAACATCAGGCTCCTACTTGGGGACATCTACTCACTGTAGAGAACATGAGAACATCAACATATCTGGTATGACTTGTTCCTTCACACTCAAGAAAAATCATTAGAGTACCTAGGGTGGTGCTATCACCCCTAGTTCTTATGAAAATGATCAAAATCCAAAAGCAAATTTTGAAAATAATTTCCGTTCTAACTTGTCAATGAAAACATATAGGTATTCCACAGAAATGATGAAATACACAAAGAAAGGAAAATATAAATCATAAACATGTATGCAAATGAATCTAACCTATATGCAAATTATATTACCATGATATGTAGTATGCAACACATATACAATGAAATGAAAGATGCAAATTCCTAACTTACCTACTCGAATCTATGTTAGTAAGGAATGCTAGGTATAATCATATAACCAGTACAACCATGCTATCATCGTATCAAGACACCTACCTTTGTTCTTCATTATAAACCAACATAAATACAATTCAAGCACAAAAATAACCTAAGTTAAAGGAGTCATTATATCATAGTAAATCATAAAATCTGACTCATGGATGCGGGATGGAGGGACAAAGTCATGCCAAGTCACATATCCACAAGAATGCTCATTCCATATCTGAAAAGGGTCGTGAAAGGGTGAATATTCTATAGGATGACTTAGAGACTCTAAAGATTGACTAATCTGGATCTTATCACTTCCTGAGGCCTCAGAAGGGATGAACAAGAATCTAGAGGATGACTAACAACTTCTTAGGGAAAAGTTGAAAGACTGATATATAAAGCTTCTTCTTAAAACATTCAGCCTACCCTTAAATTCTAAAAAAAATATTTTCCATAGTGAGATATTGAGACAAGGAACATGTTTCCTAGCTACTTATTTAGTGACATATTGAGATGAAGGAACAAAGGAAGGCTGGAAAGTCTTATCATGAAGCTTGTGTCCCGGGAAAACCCTGTCCTTTACCTCATCAAAATTAGTGCACAATGGTGGTTGAAAATTCTCTTTGTAAAGTAAATCCAAGTGCTCAAAGGGAAATGTATCAAAATCCTCAAGGTATGACCAGTAATCATCATGAGAATGTTGTGGTAAGTCATCCTTGAGTGGTTGGAACAAATATGTGATCATGTCATCTTCGTGTTGCTAGAGATCTGAATTACTAGTAGTTACACATGGTTGTTGTAAAGGAAAAAATTGAAAATGACCTTCAATATTGTAAATGGGATCTCCATCATAACAAATCACGTCCCACTTACATCTCCCAACATGTATAAATTCAAAAATATTATCAATCACATCATTACCTTTGTCATAAAATGAAGGGTCTAGTACATCCGAGGGTTTCTCTAACACTTATTCACTTTTTGAATAATAGAATAGAGTATCATCAAAATCATGGAAAGGGAAATGACTTACCGTATTCTCTTTTTCTTGTGTAGGAGGAGTGGAATATTGGATGACTTCATCAAATGGAGGAGAAGACATCATCACTTCATCCTCATGACTCACCTCTCCAAGCTCTCATTCTTCAATCAAATATGCGTTGTCTTCAGTAGAATAATGGGATAGCTCTTTCTCTTTTCTAAGGGATGGGTAACCTTATTCACAAATATCTTTCCTTCTTATACGAATGGGTTGTTGGAACAATGTGTTAGGGCCTTGTCCGGTGCTCCATTTTTTCAGGAAGGTTTCTTCAAATTGTTCCATGGTCTTGATGCTTTTATCAAGGAGACTAGATCATACCATTTTTTAGCAACATTGTGAAGAGTGAGTGAAAATACATTCATCGCCAAATATTCAGCTTTGTCATCCATGGGATCCAATTGAAAGAAGGCCCAAAAATTATATTTTCTTCGGCGGTAGTCTCCTCATTACCAAAAAACTTGGGCATCCAATTTATATAGTTTATACTGTACTCATAAATCATTGGTCGGGGTTATCCTGGGATTTCACTCATGTCCAAGGGTCCAAAAATGTCTCTCGGATCTTATATCGGAGGAGCCATGGATAATAATGTTTGGTATGGGTTGTCACCAATGGATTTGCTAGATAACCCCTCAAGGATTATCAAACGAAAAAAGGGAATCACCCTCAGTGGATTCACTAGGTAAGCTTGTAAGATAAGGGCTTCGAAAAAATCTCACCAAAGATGTGTCGTTGAGGAAAACTGACTTGATTCTCCTCGAAAATAGTGCCAAAAATGTTATCACACAATCTGTACTTGTCCAAATCCCAATACAAGTAGATCAAATTGGCGTAACTATTGATAAAATAATCCTGAGTGGACTCAACCCTTGGTATGCACTAAAACCATGTTGATATTTTACCACTGTACTCAACACCCAATAGTTAGCTCAAATAAAATCACTTTATCCCCTAAAATAATAGCCAAGTAATAAACTAAACATGCAGCAGAAGCATAAACAAGGAAACCAAATCAAGCACATGACAACACCAATATTTTGGGTAACCCCCTAGAAAAAATCCCGAGGGAAAACTAGTCCAATGATGCTTTTATTAAGGTCAAATCAGGGCTCTCGTAATAGGGAAAGTGGCCCACTGAGAGAATTATACACTATAGACAAACCTAGAAATGCATGTGTTATTGTACGACCCTATACCAACATATTTTCCAATATATCTGTGACTTGTCCTTCTATGACCCATGGACATCCGTGAATTTCCTTTATATGACCCATGGATATCCACGATTGTCTCCACTGTGACACATAGATGTGTATAGAAATCCTTTATGACCACTTATGTATGATGCTCTGCTTTCCTATGATCTATTTCCTTTGAAACCCACCCGTGGATGGTTCTACTCTCTCTCCTCCTTGACCTGTATGACCTATAGATGAAATTACTTTCCCACCTATCAAGATATTGAATCACAATCCTTTATGATCCAACCCTCTCATCAATACTTGGATTAAATATCTTCACCCAACTAGTTAGATCTCCTCACTCTAGTGTAAGAAAAATTCCTTCTTTTCTTCTACACTCTAACTATAAAAATTACTTCTTTGCTATATCTGATCTTGGAATCTCACCAAAGATCCTCAACCTTGGAATCTCACCAAAGGTACCTTACTCTTGGTATCTCACCAAGAGTCTATTGATCTTGGAATATCACCAAAGATCCTCACTTTGGTCTCTCACCAAGGTCCCTTGATCTTGACATCTCACCAAGATTATCTCGACCTTGACCTCTCATCAAGAGTCCTAATTGTGTCGACTTCCTTAACACAAGTGATTCTCCTTTACCCCAACCTTGTTTTTATAATCATGAGCTACACTCTATTTCTAATATTCATAGTGATATATGGTTGATATTACTTCTTACACTCACTTAATATTTATATTACATGTTGCATGCTAAGCATGTACTTTAAATAACTCAATTCATTAATAAATACAATTTTACTTTAATTAATTCCTTTCAACTAAAGTAAACTCAAGACTAGAATATTATTGACAACTTCCACATGAAAAACACATGCCAATGTGGAAGTACATGTCTGATTCTACTAAGAACAACAACACTCCCTCTTAGTGAGAAAGGTAATTCTTCCACCTAGAGTTGGATCTATCTTTGTTACCAAATTTGCTACCATGTCTGCTCTCCAATACACCTGATTGGCTACTCCCTCTAACACAGAAGCTATCCCTACCATGATGGTATGACCTGTCTACGAAGAATCACTTCCTATGAACATGCTCCTAGAATTCTCTTTCTCCTGAGCATCCTACATGGCCATCTTGTACCATGAATCCTTCTTGACAGAATGGGAAGGATTCTCCTTCCCAACTGAACCTGAAGGTTGACACCCTCTGTGTTGCTCAGCCTTCGGAGCTACCTTCTCTTTGTTCTTTGCCACTCTGCTAATTTCCATTGCTCCATAATCCAATATCATCTTGGATCCCTTTACATGATCTCGTCTTGGGATAATGGTTCTCCTGAGGAATACAAATCAACAAATAGCCAAGACCTACAAACCTCAATATCATCCCTTCGATCTTGTTGGTTGATTGTTATCTCCCTTGTTTTCCCTTTGCTCATTTCCTTGAACCCTTCCCTACACACTTGAATGGAATTCCTTCTCCATCCAATCAATGAGATCTTACTCACTCATTTTTTGTGTGTCTTATGTCCAGTGATAAATATCCAACACCTACCACCGAGCACCTCTATTGCTATTGTACAATCATGTACCTATAACTCCTCTACTACCCAAATCTGTCCTTTCTACCAGATATGTCTACTGCTCATGGTGCTACTTTGGTTTCTTCTATGAATTCTCTTCTCCTTTGGAATAATTAGATATCTAGGTGAAATTCCTTCTTCGCCCCTTTTTGATATCTCCCTGAGAAAAATTCCTTCTTTGCTCTGTCTGTGAGTCATTGAATGCAATAAATATGTCATCCTATGATCTTTGAATGAACTTCCTTCTTCACCTATATGATATCCCTTTGATTCATTGTCCCTCATGGCTCAAGCACTTGAGAAAAAGTCCATCTTTGCTCCAAAGTAGATGAATCAATCACATGAGAAAAAGTCCTTCTCTGCTCCCATGTTCTCCCTCTATCCTTCAAAGCCTTAGCTATGATGTTTCCAAGAAATCGGTCCTTTGATTTCTTCCTACTTTTTTATAGATCTGCTAATATCTCTCGTGGATCTGTGATTAGTCCTTCAAGCACCCACTTCTGAACTCCTGATCCCATATATTTTCTCCAGTAACCCTAGATCTTAACTCGATCTATCCCCTAGTCACTCTAATTTCATAGATATGTTGATACAATGTGCACTTGGTTTCCTCCCAAAGAAACCTTGCTCTGATACCATATTGATAAAATAATCCTGAGAGGACTCAACCCTTGGTATGCATTAATACCGTGTTGATATTTTACCACTCTACTCAACACCCAATAGTTATCTCAAATAAAATCACTTTATCTACTAAAATCATAGCTGAATAATCAACTAAACAGGTAGCGAAAGCATAAACAAGGAAACCAAATCAAGAACATAAGAACACCAATATTTTCAAGTAAACCCATGGAACAACCTCGAAGGGAACACTAGTCCAATGATGCTTTTATTAAGGTCCAATAATGGCTCCCATAATAAGGAAAATGGCCCATTGAGAGAATTATACACTTCAAACAAACCTGGAAAATCTTGTGTTGTTGTACGACTTTGTACCAACACATTTTCCACAGCATCTGTGACTTGTACTTCTATGACCCACAGACATCCGTGAATTTCCCTTCTATGACCCATGAATATCTGCAATTGTCTCCACTCTGACATGCAAATGTGTATGGAAAGCCTATATGACCACTTTTATATGAAGCCCTACTTTCCTTTGGTCTATGTCCTTTGAAACCCACATGCAACTGCTTCTTCTCTCTCACCTCCTTGACCTATATTACCTCTAGATGAAATTCCTTCTCAACCTATCAATATATTGAATCATGATCCTTTGTGATCCAACCCTCTCATAAATACTTGGATGAACTCTCTTCACAAAGCTAGTGAGATATCCTCACTCTAGTGTAATCAAAATTCCTTCTATGCTCCTACACTTTAACTAGAAAAAGTCATTCTTTGCTATGTCTGATGTTGGCATCTCACCAAATATCCTCAACCTTGGAATCTCACCAAAGGTCCCTTTCTCCTGGTATCTCACCAAGAATCTCCCGATCTTGGCATCTCACCAAAGAACCTCACCTTGGTCTCTCACCAAGGTCCCTTTCTCTTGGAATCTTACCAAGATTCTCCTGACCTCGACCTCTCGTCAAGAATCCTGACTGTGTCATCTCCCTCAACATAAGTGACTTCATCTCGAAGTGACTTATTCTTTACCCCAACCTTTCTTTTATAATCATGAGTTACAATCTATTTCTAATCTTCAAAGTGATCTACGGTTTATATTACTTCTCACACTCACTTAAGATTTAGATTACATGTTGCATGCTAAGCATGTCCTTTAAATAACTCATTTCACTAATAAACACATATTTACTTTAATTAATTCCTTTTAACTAAATTAAACTCAAGAATATAATATTTCAACAACTTCCACATGAAAAAAACATGACAATGTGGACGTACCTATCTGATGCTACAAAGAACACCAACGGTAACAAAAGGATAACTCGCCATTGTCACCTTGATGGGAAATCCCCACTTTTATGGATGGATGAGGTCCAACCTAGGGGAGGCATCTATGGTAACCTAAAGGGCTAGGAAAGCTAAAGATATGGCCAAGAAATTAACCCCCTCTCACTATTATAACCCTAATTTGCACCAGACATGCTTACCTAGCATCAAGCCATCTCAGATTCCTTCTTTGCCAAAACATTGTTGAACAACTCTTCTTAAAAAACCCTTTTATAAATGCCCACGTGTCATTCTCCATTACTGTATGCGTGTACATGCTAGCTAACCCAAGACAACCCGCATGTACCTACAAAAGCACGAAAAAAGGAAATTTTCTTACGGAACACATAGCTTTGGGTAAGTTAACTAAACCTTTCAGCCGTGCATGGCCAGAAGTTTGACCAAATACCTAGCTTCTTCTAGCCTATAAAAGAAGGGTTAAGGGTCCCATTTAGAGGAGGAGAATCATAGTAAAGAAACTATACCCGATTATGCATTCCCCTTGTCCCAACCTTTAGCCATCCTTGTGCAAAGAGAAGTATAGAGCAAAGAAGTTGGAGGACAGTTGAAGAGGAGCCCAGGACCAGGTTCGTGGAGAAGTGGTTGGCTTCATCATCGTAAGTTGATTCAGTGAAGTTAATAATAAAGAAGTACTTTTCCTGTCCCACCATATGAGGTTTTCATTGTCTATTGCGTACATGTTGATTAAATATCTAACCCATTAATCTATAGATCAAATGCATGTGGAGTTCTTTGTTTGTCTTGTGTGAATGCAGTTCATCCTTGGGAGGAGAGATGTTGTCAAAGAGCGACCAAGCATGAAGGAGGATCGATATCAAACACCCGAAATAAGGTATGCTCACTTGATCTTCTTAACTATGTATTTGCTTAAGAATAATGGGGATTAGGTCCGAGATGATGGTAGAAAGTAGGGGGGGGGGCATTAATAGAAATTAATATTTAGGTCTTTTCTGCATGCATGATAAAACCCTAAGTGCTAGTCCGTAGAGGGATTTCCCACTCACAACAGAATTGGTGACCGTACTGGGGATAATCTAGGGTTTCTGGGAATGTTTTTTCTTGGGTATTTTTAAGAACTGGTTTCATTTATTGTTTTTAAAGTTTCTACAAAAGTCTGAGCTAACAGAGATTCTAGTATTCCATACCAATTATCTCTGTTTCTTTGCTTGACTATATTTTTTTTTGAGACCCATAAAGGTACACGCGGCCTGTATAAGTTTTGCACGCGTGTACCCACGCCCTACCTTCTCATAGCCAACGTGTACATGCTAGATGAGGAAGTGTCAGTCACATGTATGATTCCAGAAAATTTCTTTTAGAGAGGCAATCATCCTCTCCCTTATCAGAAATAATCCTTCTCAGGGGTTTTCTGGAACTCTTTCTAGTCTTTGTTGTTTGCAGTCTATATCTTAGGTTTTACCTCAGATTGGTTTGTTCTATGAAGTTTTCCTTGAATTGTTTTCTTTTTTCTGTTAAAGTAAGTGTCTGAGTCTTCAAGAGATCCCGGTTCTCAGTACCAGTGGTCTCTACCTGGGTTGGATTTCTTGGTTTTTCATTTGTCTCAGAGTTTCAAAGATACACATGGCCTATATAAGGCCAGCACACGTGTACACACGCTCTAACTTTACACAGCTCACATCCACACGCTTGTTGTTGAACTGTTAGCAATGTGCTTGTGGAGAAAAATTTTGTTGAAGGTGAGGCAATCATCCTTTCCTTTGACAAGAGTTATACCTCTCAGGTTTTTGGATCTCTGTCATAGCGGTCAGTAACTTAGGTTTGATCACAACAATAGCTTTCTTTTTCATTAAGAATTTTTCCTCAAAATTTTATTTTATAGGGTTTTTAAACAAGTGTGAGAGTCCAATTTTAATTTGCTTGTGTGTGATTTTTAAAGTGACTCTTTTCAATCTGTTCTTAGGCCAGAAGTTTTCTTGGTTTTGACTTGTTGATATTTTTCCTTTTTGCTTTCTGAGCATTGAAATAAATAAATAAAATCTTTTATTTCTTTGTTTGGTTAAAAAGTGTTGTTTTGCATTAGTAACCAGGTAAAAGTATTTTCTTTCATAAGTTATTGACGGTTTACTTAGATCATAAGTAGCTCGTAGTCGAGTGAAATCCTTCTTTGAGTTTGTTGTTTAAAGATCTTAGAAAAATTTTAAGTTTGAAAAGTTGTTTAAGATTTGAAGTTAAGTGAAGGTTTTTTGTTTCCAACTTTCTGTTTATTTTGCTTTCGTCTTTCAAACATCACTAGTTTCACTTTCATAACCTTTGACTTAAGACAAGCCATTAAAATTAACGATAAATCTAAAATTCATTAGACTTTTTATGTTTGTAGGGTCAACCAACTAGTTTAGGGTTGGGGCCTTGAATTAGGTTGGAGAGGAAACTCTTCAAGGCCATTAAAATCAAACATTGGAGTATGCATTAGGGAATGTCAAAGTCCAGTATCGTGAAATTTATCTGGGACCCCCTCTAACACAGGGGATAAACAAGAGGTCGCATGCGGAAAGGTAGCGGAGATAACCCCTCCAAAGCTAGATCAATCGTAGTGGAGAACACGTATAGAGGGATTGTCTTGGGATTCCGTCGATTGCATTTTCCACGGAGCTTCATGGGTCTCGAATCCGTTCGAGGTCCTCAATTGTCTTTCAGACCACTTGCCTTCGATACCCTTGACAGGTTTGAGGCTCAATACCCTACTCATTGTGGTCTACCCGACTTTCGACTGTACCCGCCTGGTGATTGTTCACGCGTTGGCAACCTAGTTGCCTATCTTTTTAGAGGCATACACAGGTGACTACAGGGGTATACCGTGGTACCTAGGACAGACATCGAGCCACGCTTTGCAGAGTATACCCGGAGGGTGCTTCTGTGTTTGAGTTTCACTTGCACCGGTAAGTTTCTCTAGTGTTGGTTGTTGTAACTGTTCTTCCAATTAGTTTAGTGTTTGCTTGTTTTATCTTGGAGGGACTTTTTTAGTGTGTGTTGTTTTTTTTTGAACGAATAGAAAGCCCTAGGGTGTATTTGATCTTCTCACACAGTGGAGGATCATGAGCTCTGCCAGTCACGAAGGCTTCTGGGCCTATCACCAGTTACACTGGAGCCACCTCCACCACCACTAAGGCGAAAGCTAGACCAACAAGGGTCTTTTGAAGCGACCGGGTCACAAGAAATTGTACCCAACCACCATCCGTAGGAAACAACCATTTTAGACTTTGGAACGAAAGCTCTTGGTCCATATGAAACTCCAACCACTGATCTTTTGGCACCCATCATCGTACCAATTCACCCTTACGAGTGCCATACAGTGTCACACACAGCAATGGAAACAAATGTTGTAACTCCTTCAGGGAATTCTTCAATTCCCACTACAGGTGTCACCACAGGAGAATTTCCACCTCTTAATCCACTGTCACCGGTTCAAGCCACCATGGTCTCGACTTCCTCTACCTCACATAGTGGTTTGATCCCGTCTATGGCGATGGCCACAGCCCCTTTCACACCAAGTATGATAGGCCCTCCGTTCTCATACGAGATGCCTAGCTCAGGTACAAGTCTTGTACTTTCCTACTCCATTGCACAGACTTTAGGTCTAGGGGCAGGGAGCTCTAACTCTCCTCTGCAAGGCCACATGGGGGGCACTTCAGCTCCTTTTAACACTTTCCCTTACGGAGGAGTTCATATACCTCCTTCATCCCCTTCGCTCGGTGGAACCCACCAACAATCCGTCGGGCCTCCTACACACCATAGTTTATTTGAAGCAGGGAGTCAAGGACCACCTTTGCATAATATTTTGATAGGTTCGACATTGTTTTCTTTGTTCAGTGCATTTGGTAACAATGATTTCTTGTCAGCTGCTTTCCCAACTAGGGGCAATCCTGGTTACGGATAACCTATTCCTATGCAGGGTACTATTTCTGCACAGGGGGAAAACCTAGGAACTTCTTCCGCATGAGGGCCTTGAAATTCTTGGCAAGGATCAGTTCCCTCATCAGGAATGTCGATCTGGGGCAATTCTTTTCACAACCAATGGAACCCCAAACAAGGTACTATGCCTATCCCCATGGGATGGGCATGGGGAAACCCTTCCCAAAGTCCTCCGAATGTAATGCACGCCCAACCGTCTACGTCCTATTTTGGGAATCAGTCGATGGTGTCTCCTCACATGAAGAACCCATACACTAGTCATGGCCATGGTTTTTACCAGAACCCAGGCCAGCAGCCGAACTTTTCCTGGCACCCTTGTGCCAGTCAAACTCCAAGTCCCTTTTTCCATGGTTATCACCAACAACCCAAACTAGCTTTCCTGGAAACTTTGCATTTTCCAAAATTAACAAGGTTGTTGAATGACTCTATCTGTCATGATCTGCATTGGCCCCCTATGCCGACGAAGTTTCCTTCAAACATACCAAAGTTTGAAGCCAAGCCTAACGAATATCTAGGAGATCATGCGACCACCTTCCATATTTGGTGCTCGTCTAACTCGTTGAAAGATGAATCTGTACAGTTGTGATTGTTTCAATGTACTCTCATTGGGAGTGCCATGAAATTGTACATTGAGCTCGACTGCTCAAGATACTCTTACTTCGGTGAATTGGAAATGGCTTTCCTAAACCATTTCCAATTACCTGTGAGATATGACATTGGTACAGAATTGCTGGCCAATTTCGCACAGACAAAAGAAGACCATATCTCTGATCACATCCAAGAATGGAGACACCAGAAGAGTTTAATTAAGGTTCCAGTCCCACCAGCATTCCTTCTCGAGTGGTTCCTTAAGTCTTTGGTCCCACAGTTATCCAAAGACGTCGCGACATCGGGAGTGTTTTTCGAAGAAGATGCCATCATGAGAGCTCAACATCTTGAGCTAATATAATCTCAGTTTGGTTTATTATACGAGATCTTGCCAGATGTGCCACGCTCAATACTTGATAAAACCAGACAGAGAGTTGGACCGCATGTCGATGGTATTGTTGGTTCAGCACAAACAAAGCCCGCTGAGCAATTGACAAAGAAATTGCAGAAATTGTCTATACAACACACAACGGCCAGCCAAACTACTGTTTAGGATGATCCCCCTACTAAAACGTCAGATGTACACACAGTGTAATCGACAAACCCAAAGGCCACCCAACAGCCTGAAGGAAAGAAAAAACAACGAAAGAACGGTAAGGGGGATAAGAAACCCACTAATAATGCTGGCAGGGGAAACACTGAGAAATGGAAGGCGAGGTATCCTTACAACCTATGCACGAAAGTCCACCTAACCCACCAATGTCCTCGGCTTGTAGAGGACCAAAATTTTGTGACACAACAATAGCCTGTCGTGTTAACCAATCCATTTCAACATGGGAAAAACCTAACCCAAGCCTCTATAAGCGCAAAAGGGGGTAGTCAAGGACCCTCCCCATCTTCGAATAATCCCTTATCCATGAATGTGTATATGATGAAGGGTGATGCTTTTATATTGACTAGAGCGCATGAATATAGTAAACCAAGCACTTCTGAGAAGGGCAAAGAAGTCGAACTCCCATCTCTTCCTCTCCAGATCGAGAATAATTTGGGTGAAACAATGACATGCATCCCAAAAGGAACGTTCAAAAAATATTCTCTCAACCCAAATGCAACGGCCGCCCAGAACTATTCTGTGGTGGAGGATTTGTCTCAAACCCCTTGTACGATGTTCTCTTTGGAGGTCCTCCAAAGCTGCCCTTCCCAGAGGAAAGCTTTGTTAACTGCTTTAGGATCTACCGAGACTTGTAATCCAAGTACAATCATGCTGGATACAACCGACTTAAAACTTCATCTACCTTACCATGTAGCATTTCAGATAGTAGTGGCTCACCCCACGAAAACTTTTACTTGAAATATTTTCCACATGGTGGTTGATGAGGGAGCCTCAACATGCGTTATGTTGTTAGCATGTTGGAAGGCCATTGACCAGCCCGTTTTGTCTCCATCACCTACTCTTCTCACTACTTTCGACGGTTGTTCATTCTGACCACATGGTATCATTCCCTCTTTCTCCATGCAGTTAGGAGGGAAGACCATGTGCGTCGAGGTAGAAGTAGTCAACGTGTCCCTTGACTACAATCTCTTGTTAGGAAGGAGTTGGAATTACACCATGCAAGCAGTGGTTGCTATAGTTTTTTGGGTCTTGTTATTTCCACATGAGGAAAAAATTGTGACCATTGATCAGTTGTCTTTCTCCAGACCTGACCCTTCATTAGGGGTATCCGCGGTTCTGATGATTGATAATCCCCAACCAGGCGTAGTCAACATAGGGGTTGGTTTGTGCCCATCTTTGATGGGTACCTTCAATTACCTGCCCCCTCAAGGCGATGTCAAGTTCATATCCGACCACCATAAGGTTGATATTTTCCAATTTTCATCATTTCGCATGACTTACTTCAACGATCCATGGATACTTCCTTCCCCATCAGCCACGATGGAAGGGATAGGGCACCCAGGCATGTCCACGCCCTTGTCTGCACCTGAAGTAGCGTACTCTTTAGTCCAGCAAGCTTCGACCGACACAGATCCAACTCCTGCACAAGAGTTAGATCCACCTCTAGAGCCTATTTGGGCTCAAGGTTCTCTTGCTAACACCGATTCGTTAGAATTAGTCTTTCCCTCCAACGAAGCAGTAATTGAAGCAATGACTAGTCTGGACAAACCCTGGGACGATCTCCATCACAGATCATACTTCCTCCCAGAGTTAAATAGAATCAAAGATGAAGAATTCACCTTGACTATGACTGGAGATAAGTCTTGTCCTATTAATCCCTAGCGTCGTGGAGAATGTTTTCATTGGAGCTGACTGCTCCCCTGGAGAGATTCAAATCTACACAGATCTATTTAAAGAATTCCACGATGTTTTTTCCTAGTCTTACGAGGAAATGTCAGGCATCGATCCAAAAATAGTCGAACATGAAATCACAAATTATCCAGATGCCAAGCCTGTTCAGCATAAGCTTCATCCAGTTAATCTTAGGAAAGCAACAACCATTAAGGTTGAAGTTGAGAAACTGCTAAAAGTCGATTTTATCTATCCTATCCATTTGACCCAATGGGTGTCAAATCCTGTGTCTGTCAATAAGAAACAGGGCACGATTCATGTATGTACGGACTTCTGTGATTTGAACAAGGCTTGTCCAAAAGATAATTTTCCTATAATATTTATCGACCAGATAATTTATGAATGTGTAGGTTGCGAGGCCTTCTCTTTCATGGACGATTTTTTGGGATATAATCAAATACAAATCAAACCCGAAGACCAGCACAAAATGACATTCATTTGTTCATGGGGTACATTTGCATATCGTAAGATGCCCTTTGGTCTAAAAAATGTTGGAGAGACCTTTCAAAGGGCCATGTCTTTTTCTTTCCATGATTTCAAGCATATAGTCGAGGCCTATTTAGATTATTTAGCATCTCGATCTTGCAAGAGAATGAATCATCCCACACACCTCTGACTTATCTTTGAGCGATGTCGCTACTTCCGAATTCTAGCGATCATTGCTAAAAGAATGATCATCGCTTGAATTTGGAATTCTAGCGATGTCAACAACATGGATCATGGTCGATCCTCTCAAGGTTGAGGCAATAATTCAATTGCCTCCCCCATGCACAATCCTTCAACTTCAAAGTCTACAGGGCAAGGCGAATTTTTTAAGGAATTTCATCATTAACTATGCCGAGATCACAAAGGGATTTATGCACTTACTGAAGAAAGACGTTCCTTTTTATTGGGACGATGCCGCTCAATGCTCTTTTGAAGCGTTGAAACATGCCCTCACAATTGCCCCTCTACTTTGGCCACCTAACTATAACAAGGATTTCTTGTTATACCTGGCTGCAGCAGAGTCAACCATCGGCATGGTCTTAGTTCAGGAAGATGATTTGTTCTCAGAATATGTGATCTATTACCTGATCTAAGGCCTAGTCAGACTGGAACTCAATTATTCTCATATCAAAAACCTTGTGTTGGTAGCAGTCCATGTTGTTCAACAGTTTCGTCATTATGTTCTGTTTCGCAAGACTACCATCATTGTTTTTGTGAATCCATTTCAGTACATTTTGACACGATGGGTAATAGGTGAAAAGATTAGTAGATGGATAGTCATCCTCCAGGAATTTGACTTAGATTTCGTTTCAGCGAAATCCAAAAAGTCACTGGTCTTTGTAGAACTTATTTCAGAACTTTCGGTTGAGTCAGGTGATGTTGTGCTCGAAGAATCACCTATCAGAGGAGATATTTTTTTGATCACATCTTTGGATCCATGGTATGGAGATATACTTATCTATCTCCAGACTTTGAAGTTCCCCACCTCTACTTCTCATGATGAGCATCACCGTATACACCATCAGGCCAAGAATTATCTCATACTCGATGACATGTTGTATCGAAGAGGTGTAGACTGCATCCTGCGCCGATGTCTCACTCACAAAGAAGCAGTTATCATGCTTAATGATTGCCATACTAGAGCATGTGGCAATCATTTGTCTGGGTTGGAAACAGCCCAAAATATTTTACGAGCAGGTTACTTCTGGTCGACACTAATCAAAGATTGTATCGAATTGGTCAAGAAGTTCCACCTGTTTCAGATCTTCTCTCGGAAGATGAGGGCACATCCCGCTCTCATGTTTCCTGTCATCACATTTGGTCCCTTCACCAAGTGGGGGATTGATTACACTACATGCAACCCTCCTTCAGCAAGGGGGCACCGTTATATCATTGTAGTTGTAGACTACTTCACAAAGTGGTTTGAAGCTATGCCAACGTTTAAAGATGATGGAGAGACTGCGGCTCTCTTTTTACTCAACTAGATAATAGCAAGGCTCGGCATCCCGAGAGATATTGTCACTGACCATGGCAGTCACTTTCAGAACCAGATGATGACCAAGTTAACATCAAATCTTGGGTTGTGGCAAGAACATTCGTCACCCTACTACCCCCAAGCAAATGGTCAGGTGGAAGTTATAAATAAATCTCTTAAGACCATCCTACAATGAACAATCAACTCAGCGAAGTCAAATTGGCATTTGATGTTATACTCGATATTATGGGATTACCGAACGTCTGTTAAGATTGTAACTGGTTTCTCACCTTTTCAACTCATTTACGGGCTGGAAGTAGTCTTGCCTATCAAATGTCAGATCCAGTCCCTAAAGTTGGAAGTACAGTTATTGCCAGACACTTCTCCACTTAAAGAATGGTTATTATACCTTGATTGGATCACTGAGCAGTGTCGTGATGCATTCCTAGCCAATGGGGCTCATAAACATTAAGTTAAGTTTCAGTATGATCGGTCTGTTCGTCCTCAGATTTTCTCTAAAGGCGACCTTGTCCTGGTCTATGACCAAGATAAGGACCCCCTGGGGGCAGGAAAATTCAAACCCATGTGGTTCGGACCTTTCATCATAAAAGAGGTTCTAAAAAAGGGTTCTTATTGTCTAGTAGATTTTGAGGGAAATGCTTTGGTGGAGTCTAGAAATGGGCTCTACCTCAAGAAGTATTACTCATAGGTAGGTCACCTTGGGTAAATTTTTGTAATATATGTATAGTCTTTGTACTATTACTTTCTAGTTTCTTTTAGCATTATGGACGTGTCATTTTTGATGTTATCTTTCATCACTGTGGAAGATCTCAAGTGAATCAGAGGTGTTCATTGGGTACGTAGATAGTGCTAGCTAGCACACTCAGAGGCTTGCCTCCGCAGCTTGGGTAATTTTTACACCTCAAGGCCAGTTATTATCTTCCGGAGGTATATGCTTAGGTGACACTACAAACAATGTCGTCGAGTACAGTGCATTTATTGAGTTGCTTCGTGACGCCTTGTCATTTGGTATCTCTCATCTCTGGGTATATTTAGACACTCAGCTGGTTGTGTCTAGGTTAAATAGAGTCTACTGTGTTCATGATCCAACTTTACACCGATGATTCCTTAAGATACATCTCTTAGAATGAAGCTTTGATTATATTACATATTTTCATGTTCCTAGGAGATTAAACCAAATTACAGATACTCTATCTAATCAAATTTTAGATTGGCATCTTGCACACATATAAAAATACATACACACAAACATGTAAATACATTTTTAAAGGAAAATATGATCCATAAGACACAAAAAGACATAAAAATCCATATATAATATCATAATCATTAGAGTACATAGGTGGACACAAGCGCCTCAAAAGTATGACCAGTAACGAGTCATGGGGCTTATGCCCTCAAAAAATATATACAAGTAGTGCTCTCGGCATGTGAAAAGTCTAGACTAACTAAGGTCAGGACCTATGGGCCTTGTTGTAATGATCAACAACATTTTCCAAATGCCGAAACAATCGGACCCATGTCCATGGTGCCCCCACTACATGAGGTTGCATAGATGGTGGAAGATCTTCAATCTCTACCATAGGGACTATGTGGGTGAGCGAGGTAAAGTTTCGCTCGATTCGTCTCAAAACCCTCTCAGCCTCACCGACTGGAAGCTCTCTCACTGCTGTCGGTCCCCTTGCGGCGGAAGGTGCGACCCCTGGCCGAGGACGACACCTGTTCCTCACATAATCCACAAGTCACATTGGTCCCACATCTGCACATAATAGACACATATTCGTCAAATACTCTAGTATAAATAAATAAATAAAATAAAAAAACAACATAAAAATTACATATGTTTCACAAAAACAGAAAAAAAACAAAAAAAAAACGACGCAAACTTACCCATCTCTCCTCGCTCCTTGCCAGGAGGTACCAGTATCTCAGGATCTCTTGAGAAATCAATCCCAACATAAGGTTAATCCTCTATGAATGGAATTTGGCATGACAACCAAGTGAAGAAATCGTCATCAAAGGACTCATTGGTCCTTCCACCACCCTGTCGTGGCAGTAACACTGCCCATCTGCAAACCGCAAGAAGAGAGGCCCGATATCCTTGTACCACCACTCGAGGACTGAAACTCGAAACTCTTTCAAAGAAGAAAGAGCATAGAATCATCCTGAACCTGAAGTTCCTCTGCGTCCACAACCGACAATCTGTCAGCTGTCTCTTCATACAATCTAGTAGTGTAGTGCTCCAGTCAAAAATCTGTGCATTTAAGCACTGGACTGCACAGTTCATACGTGCATGGGAGGCCTGATGTAGAGCCACAGAACCAGTCATCCACCCAATAAGAAACACAATCGCCTATAGTGATAAGTCTATAATATTTCTTATGGGCACCTATGAGCTCGATTGGTCTGTACCAGCCTCACAATAAAGTCCTATCAATTCCGATATGTTATGAGGCCCTGGAGGAAATGTTCAGAAATTGACTGGTTCCCCTCTCCTGGAGAGGACAGTCAAAAAATGTATGTTCTCTATTGTAGGCATTAGTGACTGCCCCTCTAACATAAATGCCTCTACGTCGGGATCCCAATAATCAACCAAGGCATTCAGTAGCCTAGGTTGTGCCTGCATAAAAGGACGTAGGAAGAACTTGAGCAACCCACATTGCATTAAGGCAACAACAACATTGGGGTCTTCCCCAACCAACTCACTAACCTCCTCATGCTCTCTTTCCCTCCAGTGAACATACATACTACAAAACACCAAGTTCAGGAGGGTCAACCCTTGTTTTTTTTTAATTTTTTCATTAAATAAAGGGGTCCACAGGGCTGTAATAATGACAGTCCCGTGTACACGCGCGTAGTTTTTCCTCTTCCCAAGTGTACATGCGGCCTGTCATAAGACAACCCACGTGGACCTAGGGCCGACCTTTTGAAGGTCAACACCCCCCCAAAACTTGAAACCAAAAGCATAAATAAAGATTTAATTTGCAAGAGGAGAGAGTTTATACTTACTTGGTCCAAACGGATGGTCATTTCATCCATTGTAGCTCCCAGAATCACCACTTTTATCAAAGGGTTTTTTTGCTCTAGAGTCAATTTCCAAATCAGCAATGGTGATAACAAGCTTCCAGCTTCTATTTATAGACTTTTTGGCCCATTTTTGTCACTTTTTTGGCCCCCCTTATTATTTTATTTAAACTGAAAACCATTTAGAGCGATTCAGGAGTGGCATTGGAAGGGTATGATCGGGTATCAGGACATTTTTTGGAGTTTTGGGTCACTTTTGACGGTCCATGGCAAAAACCTTAGATGATCAACTTGAGCATGTAGGTTAGGTTTCCACCCCGACTTTTGTATCTCATTGTCTTTATCCCTTTGCCATAGGATTGATCCCATCAAGTTGCGACACAGAGCCATCATTGATGCTTTAGAAGTGTTGTGATTTGGTGGTAGAGCTTACCGGAACATGGATTCCCTAGGTAGATCCTGGTTGTGTTATGGTGTCCATGCTGTCACTAATGAATGTAGGCTTGGGAGTCCTTTTTGTTTTTCCTGATTACGAGTTTGAGCCTCATTTTCATGATTCCTTTTCACTCTTGACCTTACCCTCAGGACTCCCAAAAAACATAACGGGTCTTCTTTAAAGCCCTTTTCAGACCCTGTAAACATGAAAAGATTGTCAAGAGATCTTGTGGCCTTTCACGCTCATTAAACTGAAATTTGAAGTCACATCTGCCCGATGGTAGTTTACCCCTTTTTCAATCTAGACAGTCAACTGTATGAACAAAGGTATACTCTAAGGAACTTCAGTTCTCTAGAAGAGTACCCTCAGGTAGAATTTTACCCCTTTTTCGGGCTTGAGGGACTAAATGTATGAAAAAGGAACCCCCACGGAGTCCATAGTTAATCTCTTTTCAGACTCCCTAAAATTGAAAAGATTGGTGAGTGACCTTATTCGTTCACACTCGTTAAAATGGTCCAGAAGAACATTCCTGACAGAGTCCATAGTTAAGATTTTTTCAGACTCCTTAAAAATGAAAAAATGGCCGAGTGATCTTGTTTGTATCACACTCGTTAAAATGGTTTTGAATAGACGTCTTTTCAGTGCTAGTTTACCCCTTTTTCGAACCAACTAGACTACCTTCGAAAAAGGTACCTCACTGGAGTCTCCTTTTACATTTTTTCAGACTCTCTAAATATGAAAAATCATCGAGCTTACCTTCTCTGGGCTCGTTAAACTCACATCGAACAACATTACCATTGTGTGTTTTATTAATCACATTTTCATACCCGCGTCTTTGGCCTAATTCCAGCTCCATGTTGCTCTCAACTAAACCATCTAAAGCATGCCTTATACGCAAGCCCTGCAGCACTTTTCCTCTGCGTCTTGACACCTTTGGCCCCTGGAGGATTTTTCTCAAGTGTCCTTACTTTGAACATCAGTCTTGTCCCTGTGCCTTGAACTTGTATGTTTGCAACACTCGTTCCTCCTTTGTAATGTAACATTTTTTTATTCTTTTTCAAAAAAAAAAAAGACAAAAAAATCAAATATACCCCAAAAAGAGGAAGGGAAAAGTATTTTCTTTATTGGAATCATAATGAGTCACCCTTGGATAAAGAACATATGTCTTTTTGTTCATCAAACTTTGGGATTTAGTACGACCTTAGGAATTTGTTCTCGCTACATAGATTTGTGTCCTCCGTCGTTTGGTTATTCTTCCAAACATATGGAGAGTTTGTGTTGCCTCATGCCTCATAAAATTATGCTAATGCCATGCTGCCTGAGTCTCATCATTTGTCATGCTATTGTCTAAGGGAAATTTTTACCAATCCTGAGTCGGCCCCTCTGCATTTTGTCTCTTGCCCTCATACCCGGCCATCCTGAAACATCCAATCAAGTCTTTGTTCGAAATCAATGAAGCCTTCATTCTGATCATCAAGATTCTCTAGTCCATGACCGACGAGTCGTCAAAGACCTTTGCGTAGTGAATTCATACACTCATATTACACTCCTACCTGAGTTTTGAATATTTTGACATTGTTGCTCGAGCTCTAAAGACCTCATCTCCAGCCATCAGGCCTTGTCATATTCTAAGAAGATGGATACTCTACATGTATATCTTTTTGATTTCGAGATGTAGTTCTGTTGTGTATTTATCACGGCTACACTTTATATAGTTATATGACATGGATCTACAGTGTATTTGATTGGTAGCCATGATTTTATTTTATTCCGAGCATGGGTATGCCCGCCTCAGTGAGACAATTATTATTTTTGCAGATGACACCTCCCAATTTCTGGTCCCTGGGCTCACTTGTTCGACACATCGATGAATATTGTTAATGTATTTCGGCCATTAGATTCTCTTTTGACCTCACACATTAGGGGGCATCTGTTATAACCCTAATTTGCACCAGACATGCTTACCTGACATGAAGCCATCTCAGATTCCTTCTTTGCCAAAACACTATTGAACAACTCTTCTTAAAAACCCCTTTTATAAAGGCCCACACACCATGCTCCATTACTTCATGCGTGTATAGGCTAGCTGACCCAAGATAGTCCGTGTGTACCTACAAAAGCACAAAAAAAGGAAATTTGTTGACGGAACACACAACTTTGGGTAAGTTAACTAAACCTTTTGGCCATGCATGGCTGGAATTTTGACCAAATACCTAGCTTATTCTAGCCTATAAAAGAAGGGTTAGGGGTCCCATTTGGAGGAGGATAATCATAGTAAAGAAACTATACCTGATTGTGCATTCCCCTTGTCCCAACCTTTAGCCATCCTTGTACAAAGAGAAGTATAGAGAAAAGAAGTTGGAGGACAATTGAAGAGGAGCCCAAGACCAGGTTCATGGAGCAGTGGTCGGCTTCATCATTGTAAGTTGATTTAGTGAAGTTGATAATAAAGAGGTACTTTTCCCATCCCACCATATGAGGTTTTCATTGTCTATTACATACATGTTGATTAAATCTCTAACCCATTAATCTATAGATAAAATGCATGTCGAGTTCTTTGTTTGTCTTGTGTGAATGCAGTTCAGCCTTGGGAGGAGAGCTACAGTCAAAGAGCGACCAAGCGTGAAGGAGGATCGATATCAAATGCTTGAAATAAGGTATGCTCACTTGATCTTCTTAACTACGTATTTTCTTAAGAATAATGGGGATTAGGTCTAGGATGACGGTAGAAAGTAGGAATCTTTAGGTCTTTTCTGCATGCATGATAAAACCCTAAGTGCTAGTTCGTCGATGGATTTCCCACTCACAACACTCACTGGTTACCCAATTCAAAGGTCTATGTTTGTGAAATTGAGGCAATGGAAGAGATTTTGTGTACCTTCCCGAAAAAAGAACAATATAGCATATATATAGAAATTTCCAAGTACCAAAATGATATTGATACCTCAACAAACAATAAACAATGTAAATGTATGATGGCTGAAGTGAAATTGCAACTAGATGATGGTTTATAATAACCAATAGTAATTTGTAACATCCACAAGAATTATATATCAAAACTACATGAAAAGACGATGAAAAAACAACATTTATCAAATAGATCAATAAGCACTTATTCCAAGCAATTTATGAGTAGTTTAAGTTAGCGTTAAGTTGGTGTGTGTAGAAAAATGAACCAAATTAGATGGCTGTAGCAAATATTTTCTACATAAGCAAGTTAGTTGGTGAATTTAACTAATATATGGTTAGTATAAGTTAGTAGAAGATTTAGATAATAGAATGTAAGAGTAGTTTGGTCAAGTCCTTCACAATATAGAGCAATTATACAAGTGTCTTTTG
Organism: Picea mariana; assembly: GCA_032191745.1. Classification (NCBI taxonomy): domain Eukaryota; kingdom Viridiplantae; phylum Streptophyta; class Pinopsida; order Pinales; family Pinaceae; genus Picea; species Picea mariana. The sequence goes on along the minus strand of JASDQU010100150.1, from coordinate 514,686 downwards.
GGATATGGAGTCATTTAAAAAGGCAGCAAACACTTGGAGAAATAAATGATAATATTGTCTAAGGATGGAGAGATAAATCCTTGAGGTGTTGGAAATTCAAGGCCTCAAGCTTTGAATCTCAAAGATGGAATTTTGGCTAGAGTGCAAGATCTTTTGGGCTCTAGCAAATTCCTCTTCTCCTTGGACACTTGAAATATATTTGAAACAAGCCACTAGAATAGGACTCCTAAAGTGCTAGCACTTTAGGGATTTAGGAGCCTAATCTAGACAAGATTCTCTTGACAATTCAATAAGTGGAAAGATCTAGAGAGAGGAAGAAGCACCTTATGTCCCTCTCCTAGGTTTTAAGCAAGCAATATCATAATCTTCAACATGAACAATTAAAATTTACCATAACCATTCAAACATGAAAAAAAAATTGCAAATTTTACTTACTTCACCAAGAATAATCAATCATAAAACACCTAGTTGCATAAATGTCCACAAAAAATCATCAAGAAGCATCCAAAGCAAGTACTCCAAGTAGTTCACACTAGTAAAAGAGACCAATAATGCCACTAGGGAGAAAATTTCATTCCTACCCCCTCTTGTGAGGAAGTGTTATGTTCAAAAATGAAATGTTTAGGTCTTTATTTATATAAGACCTCAGAATAACAATTTGTCCATAATAAAATAAATGAGGACCTTAAAAATTTACCTTTATAATTACAAAATCCTAAATTCACATAGAATAACCCTAAAAAGGGTGACGCCAACCCTTCCAGGGTGACGTTAGGCTCCCACAAGGTGACGTAATGGTTGGAGAGTGAAACATTGGGCCTTCAAAGGCCAACCATCATCTCAACACGTGCCAATTGTCACATCACAAGCCTCCTCCATCATGTCCATAAATCCCTAGTGATGTCATGGGCTATAAGGATGACGTCCAAGCCTCCAAAGGATAGTGTCCAAGTGGAGAGGGGTGGGAGATGGTCTCCTATCCATGCAAGATTTATTCCAAAGGAAAAAACCTCCTTCTTCATTGTGCAGATGATGATCACAATATTTCCCTAGACGTGGGGTCTTTTCATCCATCCTTGCGCACCAAATCCCCCATGAAGGTCCGAACAAGTCATCTCCTCATGAATACATGTCCACCAAACAAGGTCCTGCAAAGACAAACAAATTTTCCCTCCAAGGGTCCATAAGTCACAAGAATCATGCCAAGTAATCCATGTATAATAATAGAACCACCCAAACATGTGCATCAAACCCCCCTTTTCAAAATAAACAAATTCTTAAAGACCTTATACAATTTGTCAAATTTAGGTGTGGGAGGGGTGTCAATTCATCCTATTGGGACAATCAATCCCCAAGTCAAATGTGTTTCTTAGGGAAAACCTATCTAAGCCATATATGATTATGAGGTGGACTGGGGTAAGAATTTTTGGCATGGGATTCATGACATACAAGGGTTCATATTTTCTCATTTATGGGTGCCTTTATAGAGGATGTGTTTCCCTTCGTCCACGATGCAACATTTTTCCAAGCCCATTTTCCATTAATTTATTAAAGTGTTTCAAGGTTGAAGACATGTGGAGGGGCACTAAAATAAGCAATAAAAACAAATCCCACACACACTCTACCTTTTTTACACTTGATCATTATTTTCCAAGTTGAAGACAATAAGATGCACTAAAAAGGAAATGCATATCCCACATACGCTCTACCCTAGTTGGCATGATGAATTAATTAGTTATCCATTTTACAAGTCCCTTATTTTTCTTGCGAGGAGCATTTCATTCCTCTCAGGATCCCTAAGCGAGCATCTGGAAGGTTCATGATTGGATTTTATCTTTTTTCAGCTACATGTCCCTTTGGTCCTTTAGCCCCTTCTTCCCATGAAATGAGGTACAATCCTTTCCTGGGTCAATGCGCCCAAAAATCCCAAAAGATAAGGAGATGAGAAGAAATATGTATGGAAAGTGACAAGTATGATCACGAATGGTATGATGAATTTTAAAGGAATCCCCCATTATCACCCTATTCTCAAGGGTGACCAACTTAAATAAGGCAAAGAGTATAATTTCCAAGCAAATGTTATGTAATCAATAAAGAATTATTTGCAACATATTCAAAATGCTTCAATTGTTAGAGTGACACTTACCATGATACTAGACTTATTACCTCATGAAGCAAGACATGTTGTCCTTTGGGGCCAGGTTGATGTGATGGATGTTGCTCTGTTGTTGTTGATGTATGGTGATGCATCAATGAATAGGAGGGGCCCTACGGGGTTGTGTTGGTCAATATGGCTCTCGACACTCCATGTATACTACAAGTGGGACTCGAGACATGATCTCCCTATTTACCCCTAGTATAAAGGGGGTAACAGGTCAATGATTGGGCATTTAATGAATTGGGAGAAGTTTGATAGATTAATGATCTTAATCATTTATAACAAGAAATTGATGGTTCAAAGTCATTAAGGTTTTGTTAAAAAATTATATGTTGTTGGAGTTGAGCAAAAGAAATTATCGACGGCCAATGTGTCAACTGATTCGACAAAGTGTTTTGATCAAGAAATATAAATTTTCGATGGTCATTGGGTCGATGGTCGGGTGTTGACCGATTTAGGGAAGTGTTTTGATCGAGAAAGAGAAATCATTGATGGCTAATGGGATGATTGTCAGGTATCGACCGATTCAGTGAGGTGTTTGGGTAGTCCAAGGGAAATTACCAATGGAAGATGAAGGAAAGAGGATGATGACATGAAATTCCACATCAAAATCCATGTGTCATGTCATGCCATTCATAGTGCCATGATTAGAGTCTATGTCTCATGCCATGTCAACATCCACGTGTCATGCCACTTGAACAATTGCCACATCAGCCAAGAAATGGTTGATTGTCAGGTCAATCAGTTCATAGATGTGTTGCAAGTGGTTTCCAAGATAATTCTCTAATGGTCGATGGTCGATGATCAGATGTCGAGGAATATTCGCAAGCAAGTAGGTTTCCCAAGAGAATTGTCGATTGATCGATCATCGATGGAGCTCAGATCAATGGTCTAGATTGTTTTAAGTTTTCGATCAATGGTGGAAATTGATATGTGGGGTTTTTAAAGGATTAGTCRATCAACGATTGATATCTCACTCGATTTGAGATCAATGGATCAAATTTAAAAGGATTTTAAAATAGTAAAACAATYAGTTTTATATGAAATTTTCTGAATTTTTCATATTTTTGAAGGTCATTAACTTGCAGGGTGATTTTGAAGCCCTAAAGAGCACTTTTAGGCAATCAAAACCCATGAGAATGGAGTGTACGAAGTTACATTGTGTCTCTATATATTAAATAAAAGAACTCAGAGAGAGATACCCAATGAGCCACTTCGGGCACAAAACAAATCTTGTATGAGGAAGTTATAGATGAAATTTAAGGGTAAATTTTTGGCGTCGATTTACTTCCAAAGGGCACAAATCCATGATCAAAATCCCATTTGGGGCTCAGCAGAAGTCTATGGAAATATTGAGGAACATTTGGGTAGATTTCGGACATGGGTGCCTGAAAATGTGTAGGAAGAGAAAAAGGATATTGTTGATTATTTGGGTTGGTTTTCATTGATGTCAACCCTTGAAGAAATTCTGGTAGAGAATTCTAGTAGCACAAAGGTTTGTGTAATGGACCCAAGTTTGTTTGATGTATAATGGTATGAGTTTTAATATATTTGAAGGTAAGAATATTCTAGATGGATATCACATGTCATTTCGTTTTCGGTGGTATGTGGAACGTCACATAAATCCTCACATTTAGAGAGTTATGGCCATGTGAAGTTGGAGAACCCTCATGAGTCATCTAGAAGCCCCAAAAGATCATAGTCAAATTGGTTGCAAAGAAGAAATAATTTAAATAATAAAGTGAAGTGATGAGTATATTATAAGTCAAAGTGGATACAAAATAAATTATTTAAATAATAAAGTTAATGGAGAAATTACTAAGTGGACCAGTGGTTAGAAGTGGGTTAGCCCTAATATAAGAAAAGTGGTTTAAGATGGTTAGAAGGTAACCCCTTGAGGAAGCTACATAAAAGTATAAGAAATTATTTAAATAATAAAGTGAAGTGATGAGTGTATTATAAGTCAAAGTGGATACAAAAGAAATTATTAAAATAATAAAGTTAATGGAGAAATTACTAAGTGGACAAGTGGTTAGAAGTGGGTTAGACCTAAAATAAGGAAAGTGGTTTAAGATGGTTAGAAGGTAACCCCTTGAGGAAGCTACATAAAAGTATAAATAAGAGGAAAGGGTCTCTCATTTTAATTATACTTTAGAATATTGAACATCTACAAGTGATTAAGGTAACCAAAGGATATCTAAGGAAAATTTCAGAGGGAAGGTGAAGTAAAGAAGGCCGAAATTCAAGGGAGGATAAATGTTTTTGATGATGATTTCTAAGGTATGTTATTTACAAGTCATCTCACCATTTTCACAATAACTTTTTTTCTAGAATGATTCAGATCGATAAATATGTAGGACGTTGATAAAACACATCCAAGTAGATGTGATAACAATTTCATCTTGTGGGTCGTTGTATTTTTGGAGTTACGCTCCGTGAAAAATAGGGTTTGTGGCTAGTCCTGAAACTAGTCTAAAACAGGTGTTTCGGGTAAAAACGTCATAATTTATTCATAACAGATCAAAATTCAATAAGACCAAATGTATTGGTTAGAGTACATTCTTTAGTATTCTTTCTACCATTTTCAAATCCATACAACAAATATTATGTGTGGGGAATGCTCCACAAGTTCGATCTCTAGAATAAGCTAGAATTCAACAAGGTATGCCATTTTTCTGAGAGGTTCCAAGTAGTGAAACTTGGAGGAATTGCATAAAAGACACCGAATAACATCTTGTAATATTTTCATATCTTTATTCATTACAGGTACATAGTTATGATTATTTCAAGTTATGGTTTTTGACTAATCCAAAATTAGTCATGTGAGACTAAAGTAAAGTTTGATGAAAATGTTAGTCTCTTGTTGTTAAAGTTAAGGAAGGTTTGCAGGTATGTTATCATATACACCAGGGCTATTACAGAGTTATAAATCATATTTGTATGATGAAATTAATGAGGGCTTTTGGTTGAGGTACATGTTGGGTACATGGTTTAGACAAGTAGTTGATGAGTTGGTACATACATGAGGTGTATAGTTGATGATGTTGGTACATATTGATAAGTCATAGTTTATGTGTATTTAATGCATGATTGGTACATATTTGATGCATGGTTGATGCACTCGTTGATGGTATAGGTTGAGGTACAGGTTGGTGCATGGTTGATGGTATAGGTTGAGGCGCAGGTTGGTGCATGGTTGATGCACTTGTTTATGGTATAGTTTGATTACAGGTTGTTTGGTACAAGTTGTTACAGGTTGTTTGGTGTAGGTCAGTGGTATAAGTTGTTACAGTGGTATATCTCACAGTGATAGTGTGATAGTGGTTCCATCATTCTATTGATATTATGGTAGTTGTGGGAGGTATTTACCTCCACACGTAACCCTGACAAGAATAGAATATTCTAAGAAGCAAGAAGAAACCCTAAAGCATTAAACATAACCCTAGAAGACAAGTCGGCTCAAGGAAATATTTAATATTAAGTATTTAGCCTCCAGAATGAGAATTTGGCCCAGAAAACTCAGGAAAAATAGTATAAATACAATAATCCAGACCTCATTTGGTACACGCAACTCGAAATTACAGCAGTGAAGAAGTTCACACTGCATAAATTGGGCAAGTGCGCAAGTCTAGGGAGTAGTTGCAGTTGCAGCTACTACAATCTGTATTCTCAATTTAGGATCGGACCTTCTATTGGTTATGGTTGGACATTTTGATCAGTCTTGCTTATCTTTTCTTGGTGCATTAGCCTTGGTTGGTTATTGGTTTTCTTCCAGAATCATTCTCTATCAAGGTTAAGGTGCTCTAGGGTGGATTTGCTCTATGGTCGGGTGACAATATTGCTATGTTGTCTATGGTTAAATGATCACATATATTATTTTTAACAGGTTATGGGCCCACACTAACTTTGAAAAATATAACCGTTGGAAGATAGATTGAGAGGATTTGCTCAGTTACAGTTGCATTTGCATCCAATTTTTTTGCAACAATGAAACCCTAACCCTCTTGTTGAGGCACCTTAAGTGAAGAGATTGACCTAATTTTTGGATAACCTAGTGTGCCCTAGCCTAGTGCACCTCCCGGTACTCTCAACAAGCTAAGACATCAAGTTTGAGTTTTTGGTCAAAGTCAAAGGTTGACCAAGTCAAAGAAGTTATGACTTACTCTATGAAGTCAGAAAACAAGTTATAAGGGGATTCTAACTTCAGAGCATGGAAGACAAAGATTGACCTCATCCTTGCCAAGAATAAAGTGTTGGATATCGTGAAAGGAAAGGTCGTGGAACCACAGTTCGAAGAAGAAAAAGAGAAGGAACCTCAGAACATTGTAGTTATGGAGAAGTTCAAACACAATGACATCAATGCCATGAGTATCATAGTGGACTCTATAAAATACCACTTGATACCCTATATCTCCCATATTGACTCATCCAAGAAGATGTATGATGCCTTAAAAAACCTCTTCTCAGTCAGAAACATTGGACAAGTAATGAGTCTAAAGAATGAGCTTCATGACATGAAACTAATGATGATGAAAGCATAACATCATACTTTGTGAGAATCTCTCAGTTAAGAGATCAACTACAAGTTATTGAAGAAATCATTTTAGAGAAGGAACTGGTAAATATAGTACTTAATGGTCTTCATGTTGGCACAAGGGCAGACCCAGGGTTCAACGCTACAACAACGTACCAATAAAACCCTAACTATCGGCCCTTTCGGCAACACCTGTGAAGCAGATGAAGTCTCACCCGAGGTAGAGGTAGGGGTTGTTGCAGGAATCCAATGTCTACAACCTTAGCTGGGACATATATCTATGATTGTAACACCTTGACAAAGCACTTAGCAATATAGTTCATCAATGTTTAACTAGTATCTACTTCGCAGGTAAAACCTTAATTACAAAGCATCATAGTATTCAACTAGATCTAGCATTTAGCATATTCAAGCACTAAGCACATTCACACAGGTCAGATCTAGCATTTACTCTCATTATTAAGCACAAAGCAACAACAGATCTACCTATCATTCATCTATATCAAATCACTAAGCAAGTAAATACATAAATACATCAATACATCGCACAAAGCATTCACAACACAGGATGTGTGTGGTTCACCCCCACCCTGGGGCTATGTCCACCAAATATTCATCTTATTTATTAAATTTATTCAATATTCTTACATGCACAGAGCCTTCAGATCAACTTCACAAAGGACAGGAGATCTACGTACTCTTCGCTAGATCCTCCTTCCCCAAGCTAGGTTACAACACAAAGCCTACATACAGTCGCTTATAGCCACTTGCACTCAGCCTTGCAAACATACACAAAGCACTTACAACTGTTACTTGCACTCAGCTCCACTTACAATTGATTTTTCATTCGCACTTAGCCCGTTCATACTCACTACATCTCCTAGCATCTATTTATACATTACAAAATTGGGCCTAAACATGGGTAAACCCATGGGTCGACATCTCCATACCTGTTAAATAATCTCAAATCCCAAAAAGCCCTAAAAGGGGGCTGAGATCCCACGATCTCTGCTTCGTTTTGTGCTCCACCTTCGACAACCTGTCGACGTCCCAAAAATAGGTCTAACATGACCAAGGATCGTCAAAACTTGGTCAAGGGCCAACAGGCCCCCAACACTCACCTGTGACTCGTCCCGAGTCACTCTGATATAGATAATTCTACTTCAAAAGCCTCGATCTTGGCTTGAAATGCTCTGACTTTTTGTTGTGTCATGGCCTCCTGTTCAACAAACTCTTTGATAACAGCTTCGTTGACAGGTCTAGGCATTGTTCTGCTACAGTGACAACTTGTTCTAGTTCTGCTCCTCAACCTTCTATCTCTGAGAATAGTTGGCATGCCTCATCCTATACAGGTAGGCATCTTTGAGTC
>JASDQU010100150.1:495562-506575 GCA_032191745.1 Picea mariana | reverse complement strand
GATCCCACGATCTCTGCTTCGTTTTGTGCTCCACCTTCGACAACCTGTCGACGTCCCAAAAATAGGTCTAACATGACCAAGGATCGTCAAAACTTGGTCAAGGGCCAACAGGCCCCCAACACTCACCTGTGACTCGTCCCGAGTCACTCTGATATAGATAATTCTACTTCAAAAGACTCGATCTTGGCTTGAAATGCTTTGACTTTTTGTTGTGTCATGGCCTCCTGTTCAACAAACTCTTTGATAACAGCTTCGTTGACAGGTCTAGGCATTGTTCTGCTACAGTGACAACTTGTTCTAGTTCTGCTCCTCAACCTTCTATCTCTGAGAATAGTTGGCATGCCTCATCCTATACAGGTAGGCATCTTTGAGTCAGTACCATGACTCTGATATGAATGGTGTGGACCTGTTGTTAAGCAGTGTGCTACTCTTGGGATTGTTTCATCCTTTTAACAGCTGACAGGGGATTCAACTATGCTTGTATTGTTTCCACTTGTTTCTTCGCCTCCTGGAGCTGTGACTCTAGTGCCTTCAGTTCTGGATTCTCAGTGAGTCGCTCATATGTCTAGGCACTGCGATCACTCAGTTTCTTACATTCCATGGCAAAGGCCTTTATTCTCTCAACTGTGCTCCAGGCAATTGCTTCTCTTTGATCTCTCACCTCCTGCAGAGTGTCGGGCACTGTGCGAAGCTCTAAGTTTGCTATTCTCTGTTGTAGCTAATGGATAGCTTATGCGAGCTAGTCTACTTGATGTGCGACTTGGTATTTTGCCTTTGGCTCTAATCCCATCAAAGAGTGAAGTGCCCTGTTGACTGCTTCTTGCACTTTGATTTGCTTTGCGAGTAATTGTTCTTTTTCCTATTGAATCTTTGCTTTCTCCTCTTCAAACTTTGTTTGGAGGAAAACCTTACTCTACTTTGCAACTTGGTGTTTTTATACTATTACTCATTGCACTTGCTTCAAGGCCTGGGTGGCTTGTTTTGTTTCTTCTTATGTGTGACGAAGGCGAGCTTCGGTCACATCATGTAGTCGTCGAAGTTGGGCTGGCTCATATCCCAACTCTGTTTCTCCCAATGGCAGGGGTGCAGTGGACACTGTGCGACTGGACTGAAGGGTCTGCTATACCCCTCAGAGTTCAACCTCAATTATGTCGTACATCTCCTCCTTATTGGCTTCTTGTTTCTATAATATTTCCTACGAGGTCTCATTTACAACTGTGATGATGAAGTCAAAGTCATCAACAATGATCACATCCTGCATCTTGGTCAAGGTGGCTCTGGATTTATTTCGGGAAGAGGGTTTCATGGGAGAAACCTTCCTCTTCTTCAAGGGATCATATTTGTCTCTAGGAAGTGTTACTTCGCCTTGGTTCTTCTCATCTCCTTTGCCATTTATCTCTTCTACTTCATCATCACCCCCTCGGTCAGGTGATACTAAAGTAGTCTTCTCTAATGCATTTCTTAAGTCTTGGAATTCTTCGGTCTTCTTCCTTCTGTTAGGTCTGGGTGTGTCATGTTCCTTGTGAGCGGCCTTTGAGTTGTCAGTTTCGGGGTCAGACATATTTGCAGGGTCAGTGGGGATAAGGAGGTTTGCTAACCATTCCTTGGTAATCTCCTCGATGTCCTCTTCTGTAAGCTTGTAGTATGACTGAAGCTCCTCCTTATGTTTGTTTTCTCGTGCAGTAATATAGATGAAGTGTCGATCTACGTGGAACTTCACAATGAGTCAGAGCCTCTCTGGGGTGTTCAGTGTCATGCGAGGTTCAACTTCGATGGATCTCTTTAGCTGGGGATAATATGTGTGAAAAAATGTGTTTGATTGCCACTAATTTCCCATGTCACTCGAGTACCAAAGCGTGGTGACCTTCATAGCGAGATGCTCTAATGGTTCAATGTCCGAGAAGGTCGCACCTTCTAGCATATCCTAAGCATTAAATGTGATGATGATCAAGAGCCAGCTAAAGTGGAATTCATAGCCTTGATCCCATTCTTCGCGACAGTCTAATTCTAGTTGATTAACTAGGTACTTCTCCCAGTTCATCTATAGGCCTTCTACACATTTCCCTATGAGGTCAACGACAAAGCCCGTGACCTGTGTAGGTATGTTCTTCCTTACTAGCTTTCCTGTGATTAATTGGCATGCTAGGCACACTGCACCATTCTGGATGGAATCTACCTTGTAGCCTTGCATCCCCTTCTCAACATCATCATAGGTATCCTTGATCTTTTGAGCTAACGCGTGATCTGCGGCTTTTCCTGGATAGAAGTCATGCGGGTCGGGTCCTTGCATACTCAATTCAGTGATCCTATGGATCAACATCGGATCGACTATGATATGGTGGTCTAGCCATAAGTAGTCACCATGGTAACATGAAAGTAGGAGCTTGACACAGGCTTTAACCTCCTGGTGCCTTCCAAAGTGTGGGATTTTCATTACATTCAACAGGGTGGACTGTGCGAGGTTCATCGTCCATGACTGGGGGATTATTTTCGAGTTCTTTCCCTTCATCCTGGTCAAGTATTTATATGAGGTGGGCAAACTATGGTTCTTGCGGTCTCCTAGGTTGAATTCGTTCAACTTCAATGTTGTGATTTTTTCCTTCTATGCTTGAACTACGCATATCCCCTTCGGGAGGTGTATAGTAACCATGGTGTACTCAAAATCTCTCGGCACACTATCACAACTCACCGCGCCAGCCAAAGGTGGGATGTAGTCGGGTAATATGGTCAGGATCAGATTCGCAATTTCTAGGTCATCTCTGTGCTTGGTTCTCTTTTCTATGACGAATCGAGATGGTTTGGATCCATGAGCGATTGATGGAGAGGCTTGCACTCCTCTTGTCGATGACACTTGAATACTTTCAAATATTACTTTCTCAGCCATGAGATCGATGCAAAAATATTTGATGATGATTTTCTCTACGGTGCTAAGCTCGTCCAACATACACACTTATATCAGATGGATGGATGAATGAGAAAAAAAATAGAACTGGTGCCAATCTTACTAATCACAGTGCAGTAGCAATGATTTATCTCTGATACAATTTGCAAAAGTGTTCTCAGTGCAATAGTCGATGGAATAAGTAGACAACTAGGTAACAGATCTCTCCAACGGGTGAGAAGCCTTCATTAATTCAGTTATGTTCGTTATGGCACAATCCCAATGGTCTGGTGGCTAGCTTCCTGGCCATAAATTTTGTTCTAATCGTTTGTGGCGTTGGTCTAACAGTTATACTATTTCCAACGACTATATTTCTTCGCCATGGCGAAGTGCCATGTGATGTTGTTCTGATATCCCGACGAAGTTCCCGTTTTGCCAATTTTCCCTTGGCAAAGTTCCCTTTGGGACCTTCCATAACTTTTCAATCTTTGCTCTCTTCTTACTGAGATTTCTAGAATTTTTCCCGGTGATCTTCATCTCATTATTCCTCTTTCCATTTTGATTCTTGTCTTCTTTTGGCATAGTAACTTCGCACTATTGAGATTCTTTCCTAAGATTCGAGGGAAATACTTATTCTTTATCTGGGGTAGGTGCTTCATTCTTCTCTGAGCCTTCTTGGGTTCTTTCAACTTCAGTATCCAAGTTAAATAGCTTCAATTTGTTCTCATGTTCCTCAATCAAGTGCACGATCCTCCTAGTCATGAAATCTTTTAGTTATTTCTTCTTATGCTCTAAGGCTTCTTCTTCTTTCCTTCTAGCCTAATCCTTTTCAATCCAAGGTTTTTCTAGTACTATAGAAAATGGGGCAATGTTCTCAATAAATTTAACAACTTCAAATTCTTCTTCTGTCGAAGTTCCATGGGTACTCATAGATATCTGGGTAAGTCTTCCACATAGGGTTATCAACTTTCCTCTAAATAATACTATTCCTCCCAATGAAGGAATCATAGCAAGCTTTCCTACAAATTTCCAAGTTCTTTCTGTCATGATATTCACTTGTGTTTCTTCATCCAGAACACAGTCAATGTCGAAGTCTCCTATCCTTGCTTCTATGCACTCTTTTTCTTTGAAGATCTCTAATAAGTTGATATGTCGGTGGTCATTCAGGGTTTCTTTCATTTGCAGCAATGTAGTCTCTGATTCTTTCTGGGGTTCTGCCATGATCTCAATTTCTTGACCTTTCTTAGGGTCTACTTGTTCCATATTCATTCTTTCAAGCTTAGAAATCATTCTATGGAAATATAAAACTTCATGGTCCATAACTTTACAACAAATACAACTAGGTCTTCTACCAAGACATTCCTTAGCCATATGACCCGGTCTTCTGCAACTGTAACAAAGGTTTAATCCTCTCTTTCTCTTAAATGATCCCCAGCCTTTCTTGTACTACGCACTAGGATCATAGTAGTTAACCTGCAAAAAAATCTTTCTAGGATATTGCATCTATTTGTTAGTCCAAACATTCTTTCTATGCATAGGTATAACATATCTTTCACTATTCTTATCAGATCTATTCATATCAAATCTTCTTTCATCTAGTTGCACCTTACTTTTCAAGCTAGGAAAAAATTTATCAAACATACCTAGATCCATACTTTTTAAACAAAAATTTCCACTTATCTTACCTTTAACAAAGTACAAAGCTTACAAATCTTACCTATTTTCTTCAGATCAGACTTCTTTTCTTAGCACAGAGCTTTCACAGATTAAGTAGGATGTTGCACACTAGGGAAACAAATCTGTGTACGAATCTTTCATAGTTTTAGGTCAGATCTTCGCACAAAGCTCCTTTTTCCTCAGTTCCCATCAATCATAGTTATAGGTCCCAGAAACATAACCATTTGTTGGCATAGGGGAAAACCTAGGGTTCAATGCTATAACAACGCACCAACAAAACCCCAACTATCAGCCCTTTCAGCAACACCTGCGAAGCAGATGAAGTCTCACCCGAGGTAGAGGCAGGGGTGGTTGCAGGACTCCAGTATCTGCAACCTTAGCTGGGACACAGATATGTGATTGTAACACCTTGATAAAGCACTTAGCAATATAGTTCATCAATATTTAACTAGTATCTACTTCGGAGGTAAAACCCTAATTACATAACATCGCAGTATTCAACCAGATCTAGCATCTAGTAGATTCAAGCACTAAGCCCATTCACATAGGTCAGATCCAACATTTACTCTCATTATTAAGCACAAAGCAACAAAAGATCTACCTATCATTCATCTATATCAAATCACTAAGCAAGTAAATACATCAATACATTGCACAAAGCATTCACAACATAGGATGTATGTGATTCACCCCCACCCTAGGGCTACGTCCACCAACTCTTTGTCTTCTTTATTGTCTTTCTTCAATCTTCTTACATGCATAGAGCCTTCTGATCAACTTTGCAGAGGACAGGAGATCTGCGCACTCTTCACTAGATCCTCCTTCCCCAAGCTAGGTTACAGCACAAAGCCTACATACAGTCCCTTATAGCCACTTGCATTGAGCCTTGCAAACATACACAAAGCACTTACAACTGTTACTTTCACTCAGCTCCACTTACAACTGATTTGTCATTCGCACTTATCCCATTCATACTCACTACATTGCCTAGAATATATTTATACATTACAAAATCATGCATAAACATGGGTAAACCCATGGTCCGACATCCACATACACGTTACATAATCCCAAATCCCAAAAATCCCTAAAAGGGGGCCGAGATCCCGCGATCTCTGCTTCATTTTTCACTCCGCCTTCGATAGCCTATTGGAGTCCCAAAAATAGGTCTAACATGACCAAGGATCCTCAAAACTTGGTCAAGGGCCAACACTTCCCAAGAAATGGGATGAATTTTCCGCAAGCATGAAGACAAGGAAGGAGTATCCCACATTTGAATAAATTTGGACTTGTTGTGCACAAGAAGAATCAAGGATTAGTGAAAAAGAGAAACCCCAAAATAAATATGATGATCAAGTCTTAACAACAAGGTTCAAGAATTTCAAGAATAAAAAGAAGTTTGGCTCAAGAAAGAAACCAAAACAAGAGAAATATATGTCAAAAATGAAATGCTTCAACTGTCAAAAATATGGTCACTACAAGAATCATTGTCCCAAGTTAAAGAAAAGGAAGGAAACACATGAAGCATTAGTTGTCGAAGAAAGGGAACCCTCAAAGAAGGCAAAGCAGGATAAAACAGACTTCTTCTAAGACAAGGTAACAATATTCTTCATAATTATTGTAAATACCATGTTTACATAATTTCTATACATATCTTGCATATCTATTTCTTATAAGATAAGATGTTCAAAGAGAAACAATACATATGGAAGAATAAAAAGATAAGAATTTCTATCACGATGACTAAAAGTCAAGCAATACACATGAAAAGATGAAGTACATTGACAATCCTTGGTAACAATTCCTGTGGAATGACAATCCTTGGTAACAATTCCTATGGAATCTATTAATATAAGTAACAGCTGCAAGATAAGCCAAAATAAAGATCAAAATTGAAGAAACTTGGAAGAAGTAAAAACAAAAAGAAGTCATCAATCAAGAGGAAATTAGAAAAGGACTTCTAACACTTTGCAGAAGGAAATAAGGATGCAGACGAAAGCGTGGACTCTCTTAGATGGAAGGAGTTGATTATATAACTCCAAAAGAAGAGCATGAATTCATGCATGAAGCAAGGATTAGGAGGGATATAATCCTAAATAATATGATCCATTGAGGATTATGAAGTATCTATCAATGTTCCCATTAATGGTAGCAACCATGAAAAGCAACACATGTTCAGTTTGACTTTATAAGAAGTCTTATTTGAAAAGAAGCCTTAAAGTATCCCTTGTTTTCCATCCACATCCATGATCCTATGATGAAAGGAAAAAGTTGGAATCTTCAGGGCATGGAATCTATAGAAAACTCCATGGACCCAAGAGATAAAGAGAAACATGAGGTAGAACATGAAAATTCCAAGAGAGAAAGAAAATCCAGAACAACTAGTCATTATATCGAGAATCACAATACTACCATATTGGTTTGAACCCATCAGAAGCAATCAAGTAGAAGAAATAGAAGTTGTGATGAAGAACAATGTATGAAAGATTTATGAATGGAAGCATTGCGAGATTCAAAACTAGAGGTTATCCCAAATGGAGGGAGAATACTATGATGATATCTTGTTCCAGTAAACTAGACATACCTCTACCTAAGCCATTATACCATCCACAATATCCATGGGTTGGAGTTTACATCAGATGAATGTAAGGATTTTTCTCCTCAATAGATTAATTGAACAAAGAATCATATGTAGAGAAAACTCAAGGTTTTTAGGTATAGCAGAAAGACACCCTTATATGCATATGGAGAAGAATATCTTGTATGGATTCAAACAACTTGATGTAGAGCCTCTCATGCATAGCAGAAGCATGGTGAAAACTTTATATAACAAAGATATTGTATCAGAATGGTTACTGAGAAGTCTAGGATGATGGATTGTTAATCCATGAAAAACTCTCATGATGACAAAAGAAGTACCACTTGGATATGTTCCAGTTTGAGCCTTGCCACGATGTCATGAGCTAGTAAGAAACAAAAGAGTTGAATCCAACCATGATCTATTTTAATGATCACAGATATATGAAGCCTTCAGATAAAACCAGTGTTCCAAACAGAACGAAGTACATTGAGATCGAGCATTAAATTATCTATGATGAATTCTAGAAAAGAGAAGTGGTTCTCCAATATATCTCCACAGATGAGTAGATAGAAGATATTTTGGCAAAACCTTTGTCCAAGATGAAAAGGCTTGTTTACTCAAGAGAACAAGTCGAAGCTCGTGGAGATGACTTCCTTATTGAAAAAGGAAGAGATTACCCCCATGTTGGGAGGGAGCACTGATGTGTTATTGATTTATGGACTATCATTTTACAATTCAAAAAATGGCCCAGGATGGGCAGTTCCTTTCCAGTTCGGAAAGTGGTTTGAGATTTCTGATGGACAGGCATTTTCCAATTTGTAAAATGGTCCAGATCAGACGGTCATTTTCGTAATGAAAATGGTTCGATAGATTGTTGATGTACCATAGATAGTGATTCCCCTTGTGGCCAGTGTGGTGGAATGGTCTAAGACAGTCATTCTTCTTGACAGTCACTCTCATTAGTGTTCAAGTAGAATGGTATGCCTCGCTAGGCATTCATTCTTTTGAAGTTCAAATTTGTGAGCAGTTTTGAAGAATGGTCTGTTTTGGAGGTTGGTGCAGGACAGTCATTTCCTTTGGAAATGGTTCAAAAAATCATTCCCTAGGGCAGACTCATTCTCTCTAGGTTGCACTTTATTTAGTGCCAGAGGAATGGACCAGTTAGGTGAATGGTCCAGGTCCAGCAATCAGGGGAAAAAATCCCCTAGGGTAGACTCATTCTATCCATATTGCACTATGTTTAGTGTCGGAGGAATGGCCCAGTTAGGTGAATGGTCCAGGCTCAAAATCAGGACAGTTATTCTTCTATGCTTGAGAATAATAGTCTAGATAGCTCATGGCTGATGTTTTACTTTTTGAGGGAATATTCTCTTCCATATCTCATAGACGTGAGCGGAAGAATGGCCCAAATGAATCGGTTTATATCATGATATTTTTTTCTGTGCAGGTTGATATCAGATGATATGATTTCTATGGAGACCTTATGTCTCTGGACAATAGATGTATTCTACTTTGGTGGATATGTTCCACTGGTTGTGGCTATGTGTCACTTATTGAGTAGTTGTGTGCTACTTGGTGTGGTAGTGTACCACTAGATTGTAGTTGTGTACTACTATGGATAAACATAGTTGTGTTCTATTGAATGACATTGTTTTGATTACCATGTAGACTATCAGTAGTGTTGAAAATGATTATAATCTAGATGGATAGTCAATGTGCTTGTGGATAGACATTTTCTAGGTGGAGAATGGTCCAGATAGAACAGATTGTTGTTGGACAGGTATTCTCTTTATGGAGAATGGTCTAGGTTGAAATTTTGTTGACATATCATGGACTAGTATTTTTCCTAAAGGCACATATTGTGGCCTGATTACGAAAATGGTTCAGGACAAATATTTTCTAAGGCATATAGGTTGAGACGGATCTCCATGGTACATATGCCTCGATTAGAAAATAGTCCTAGATTGACATTCCTATAGGAATGGTCTCTATAGTCCATGGCATAGCTTTTAACATCTGTTGGGATAGTCATTCTTCTAGGACATATGTCCATATTAGAAGAATGGTCCTTGTATCACTCTGTGGAGTGAGTGACTTATTCAACATCATGCTTGATTACTCAAATAGAGTATGGATTCAAGAGCTGATGCAGTTGATTCTATCAGATGATAGTGATGATCGATCTGGATTTTATGAGTAGAATGAAATGACTACAGATTATTAATAGGTTATTAACACAAAATAACAAAGATATAATAAAATTGTTTTTATATTCAACAAGGAAATAAGTTGAAACTGTAAAATGCAGCGGAAAACAAGCTTGTTGGAATGGTGGCGGCTTATCTCTAAGAAGAGATGTGACAGCTATGCTCATTCCCAATAATATGGTTACAATGAGGCTCTGAATTCCTTTTTACAATAAACAGGAATGTCAAAAACCCTAGACATCCAAAAACATAACCCTAGGAGATTAAACACCAAAAGTCATGTGGGCCCCGTTTGGGTAAGTCAGTACATCAACTTCCCGAGGTCATAACTTTTGCATACAATCTCTGTTTGACACGCTCAATACCTCATTAGAAAGATCTATCCAAGGAATACAACTTTTGTGTGAGCAACATGAAACTTCCTTCCATGTTGCTCCCTGTTTTCCCAAAAAATGTCATTTAGGGCCTCAAAACGGCTTCGGAAGTTTCAGGACCCAAAAAACTGGTAAAAATAATAAATTACCAAAATTTCCAAAAAAATGTTTTGAGCCAGTTGGAAAGGTGGGTGGCCACCGATATCCACCTGGCTCAATCCTCCTTCCTTAGGAAGCAATGGTCTCCATTGCGTTGATTTCCCCCATCAGATGAGGAAATTTCTGTTGAATTTGGCCCCGGGTGAGCCACTTGCCTTAGTGGAGGAGTTTCCCTACTTTGATGACTCGATAAAGTTGGATCCTTTGTTTTTGATTTCCCTTGATTTTTGTGTCAAAAATCTGATCACCGGATTCCTATTGTATGCATTTGAAATTGAGCTATGTTGGTGTCATTTTTTCTGCTACTTCTGAGGTGTCCAATAATGGTGGGAAATAAGGGCGAAGGAGATCCACGTTGAACACTGGGTGAAGGCCAAGGAAAGGAGGAATGTTGAACTCAAAATAATTATCCCCCATGGCCTTGGTGATGGTGTACGACCCATAACGGAGCAGGTGAAGATTTCAATGGGGTCCTGTAAGGCGTTCTTTCTACAAGTGCAACCAAACTTTGTCGCCCACTTGAAACTTATGGGGCAACCGATGTTGATCATGGTGTTTCTTGTACTTGTCATTGGACTTCTATAGGATATCCTGAACCTGTTGGTGCATGTGATGGATCCGCTCAATGAACCAGGTGGCTTTTTCATCTTCCGTTGGAGCAGGAGATGAGTCGGTCGAGGTGACCACAAGGGGAAGTACAACATCTATGGGACCCAATGGTTGTTATCCCAACCCCACTTGAAAGGGGTTGTGGCTAGTTGAGCTATGCAGGGCTCGGTTGTAGCTATTATGGACATAGGGAAGGATCTCATCCCATGTGCAAGGGTGCTTGGAATTATACATGTGAAGGATATGCACAATCATTTGATTTACGACCTCGATTTTTCCATCTGTCTGGGGGTGGATGGTCATTGATCCAGGTGGATATCGGTGGCCACCCACCTTCTCCAACTGGTCCAAAACATGTTTTTGGCAATTTTGGTAATTTACTATTTTTAGCAGTTTTAACTTTCGGGGCCATTTTGAGGCCCTAAACGATGCTTTTTGGGAAAACGGTGGAGCAACATGGATCGTAGATCCATGTTGCTCCAGCCAAAAGTTGTAGTTCTCGGATAGATCTTTCCAACGAGCTAT
>JASDQU010100150.1:457619-495462 GCA_032191745.1 Picea mariana | reverse complement strand
TCAGAGATAAGCCGCCACCATTCCAGCAAGCTTGTTTCCGCTGCATTTTTTACAGTTTCAGCTTATTTCGTTATTTAATAGAAAACCAGTTTTACTGTATCTCTGTTATTTTCGTGTTAAGCACCTATTAATAATCTGTATTCATTTCGTTCTGCTCATAAAATCCGGATCAGTCATGGATTTGGTGATCTTGGTGTCCAGCAGTGACCAGAGGCTCAACCAGAATGTGTTGAGAAATTGAATTTCCTAATCTGATACAATGGTTTGTGGGATTCCAAAATGTACCCAGACTCGTTCAAAGAAGAGCTTGGAAGTGGCCTCTGATGTGATGCTCTTCTTACAGGCAACCAGAATCACCATCTTATAAAAGAAATCAACAACCACAAAAAAATAGTCATTTTCCCACTTGGTGGATGGGAGGCCTGACATGTAGTTCATTTATATGGATTCCCATTACCTGTTAGGAGTAGGAAGAGGGGTGTATAGGCCCTGTTTCTTAGTGGTCGGTTTGGCAATAGCGCGGGAAGTGCGGGATCTGATATACTTGTTGACCTCTTGTCGAAGTTTCGGCCAGTAGAGATGTTTATGTAGCATCACCACTTTCTTTTCGATGCCAAAGTGTCCTACCACCTAACTATAGTGGGATTCCCAGATCAGGTTCACTCGCTCACTTGATGGAACACAGATATGGCCCAGATGACACAACAACCCATCCTGAAGATGGAAATTATCGACAACTACATTTGCACCCAACATTTGGTAGGTGGTGGTGAAGTCTGGGTCTGTCTCATAGATTTGGGGCCATCCAGAGGTTGCATGGCCACAAGAGTCTAGCACTATGGTGAGTGCTTCGACTGGTGGTTTGCTAAGGAAATTAGTGATGCGGTTGGTGCTTCCTATTTTATACTTGATGTTGAGGTGGAATTGTTGCAAGTATGTGGATCACTTTTGATGGCAGTCATTCTACAATTTTCCTTGTGTCTGCATGAACTGCAGTGGCTTATGATCAGTGTGGATGATAGTCTCCTTCCGAAGAATGTAATGTCTCCACTAGCGACAGGCTTACACAATGGAGTACATTTAGTTTTTGTAAGTAGGGTACTTACGGACAACATCTGATAGTGTCTCACTATGATAGGCCATGGGGTGGTCGTGCTGAGTGAGAACGACACCCACAGCATAGTCTGAAGCATCTGTCTTGATATCAAAGGGTTTCTTCAGGTCTGGTAGTGAAATTATTGGGGCTGAGCACAAGCACTGCTTCAAATCATCGAATGTTTTTTGTTGGGACCAGCCCCACAAAAATTTCTCCTTACCACCACCCTTGGTTATTTGGCTGAGGACAAATACAATATGGGAGAATCCCAACATGAACCTGCAGTAGAAATTGGCAAGGCCCAAGAAGCTCCAAATCTCAGTGAGTGTGGTTGGGGCTGGCCAGTCATAGATGACTTGGATCTTAGTTGGATCCACATGTATGCCATGCTTATCAATGATGTAGCCTGGGAATGGACCCTATCCATGCCGAAGGAGCATTTTTCCAAGTTGGCATATAGCTTGTGCTGCCACAGTGTGTGCAAAACCTACTGAATATGTTGCAAGTGTTCGGCCCAAGTCTTGTTGTAAATGAGAATTTCATCCAATCACACCACTACAAAATTATTGGTGAATGGTTGCAAGATATTGTCCATCATCCTCATGAAAGTGGTTGGAGCATTTGTCAAACCAAAGCGCATGACCAACCATTCAAAAAGGCCTTCCTTCGACTTGAAGGCAGTCTTCCATACATCTGTCTATTCTATTGGGTCTTGGTGGTAGCTAGACTTTAGATCAATATTATTGAAGTATTTGGCCCCCGTGAGTTGATAAAGGAGGTTGTCAATTCAGGGAATCGGGTACCAGTTTCTGACTATGATTTTATTCAGAGCTCAGTAATCAATGCAGAGTCGTCAGGTTCCATCTTTCTTATGTACCAACACAATTGGTCTCCCGCAAGGTGATGATCTAGGATGGATGTGCCTCTTGTGGAGTATTTCTTGGATCTGTCACTTGATCTCCTCATTCTCTAATAGAGAGAGGCGATAGACTGGCCCATTGGGTAATGGTGAGTCAGGGTCAGATTGATGGGGTGCTTGACCTGGCAGTGCAGAGGTACCCTGGTAGGTGAGGAGAAGATATCTGAGTATTCTTCCATGACCTTATCTACTTGCTTCTACTATGTGGAGAGGTCAGCCACGGAGACCCTGGATGTGGTTGTGATATTTCGCTCGTTCTAAGAGTGAATCACAAAGAATACAAACTTCCTCGTTTGAGATATGACCTTCCTACATTGCTTAGCAGAGATCAAGGAAATAGCACTAGGTGGGACTCCCTCGAGTATCCTATACAATTCCTATTCAAAGTAACAATAACACTAAGAGGCCTAGACTCATATACAACATGACGTTTCTATAAATAAGGTTGGCCCAAAATAACATCACAAACTTCGAGAGGAGTGCAACATCACACAATACCTTGTCTTTGAAGGACTTGATGTCATACGAAAATCAGCATTGTTGGCTCACGCGGAGATTAATTCCTTGGAGGAGCCATCCAATGGTGTAGGGTTGCAGGTGCGGCGTTGTCAGCAGGGCCAACCTCTTGACGACCTCTGTTGAGATGAGGTTCTTTTGGATACCGCTATCGACGATGAAGTGCAGCAAGGTTCCTTTTACCCACATCTTTGAATGGAAGAGGTGCTCTCCTTATTCTGGCTCATCTGGTTCACCAGGATGGAGCTTAGAGGAAGAAATGGTGGCACTAGGCTCTGCTTCAATGATCTGTCTTCCCCTTTCTGGTTCTAACTTAGAGTCAAAAACCCACATCTGATTCATAGGCTTTCACTTCAGCCACCAACGACTTCTTTGAGTGGCAGTCAGCAATGTTATTCCAAGGGCTCTTATGGAAGTCACACCACTTCCCGGTGTCTTTCTTTGTCTTTCTGGTGTCCTTCTTTTCTTGTGACTTGGACTGGTTGTCCTGATACTATCCTTTGTTATGTGGGTTGGGGCCACCCTTTCCTAGATTTTGTTGTGAGAGGTTCCCAAGCCCAAATTGTCGCTTCTTTTGTTTGAGCTTCTGCTCAATTTTGACAGCATATCGGTAGGCCACACCCAAGGATGAGATGTCCAGAAATTCCATTTCAATCTAGATGTATCTATGCAGAGCACCACGATACTTGATCACCAAATGTCACTCTGAATATTTGATACCCAGCTTGGTGCACAAGGTATGGAAGACATTTGTGAAATCTGGCACTGCTTGGTCTCTTTCTTGCCGTAGTTTGATCCATTTGGTATACAAGTAGTCATAACTTCTAACAGGGTAGTATTGTTCCTTAATAGCATCCCTGAAGGATTCCTAGGTGGTCGTGACTGTAAATAATGAGGGTTCCTCTGTTTCCTTTTTCTCACAGAAAGTTTCCCACCAATCTTTGACATGGAGAACGACTATGAGGAGTGAAAAAGTAATATTTTCTCTATTCGAAAAGTTATGGACAGAAAAATACCCTTCTAGTAGATTCAACCACTTGTCTACAACATCTACGTCTATCTGACATTAAAATATAGGAATATCAAAGTTTATTTGTACCTTGAAGGGGGCGGCGCCTCTGCTCGAAGAAGATGTGTCGCCTGTTGGTAGTCGTCGAAGGATTTGCGTGAAACTATCCATCATCTCATTCCCTTGTTGCATGAGGGCTTCCTCAAGCAACATTTTGAAAGGATCTCATGTCCCATCATCTTTATTTTCTCCTACCATGAGAGGTCACTTGGGCATGTGAGATCGTTTGTTCTCAAGAGAAACAAGCTTGAGACCCAACTCTTTGTACTCTGACTTCATTGGGGACATACATTAAGATGACAAGGAGTAGACCACTTTGATACCATTGATCTAGAGTTTATGAGAAGAACAAAATGAATACATATTATTAATAGGTTCTTAACACAAAATAATAGAGATACAGTAAAATTGGTTTTCTATTCAATAAGGAAATAAGATGAAACTGTAAAATGCAGCAGAAAACAAGCTTGCTGGAATGGTGGTGGCTTATCTCTGAGGAGATATGTGACGGCTGCGCTCATTCACAATAATATGGTTACAATGAGGCTCTGGAGCAATTTTTACAATAAACAAGAACTTCAAAAACCCTAGACATCCAAAAACCTAGCCCTAGGAGATGAAGCACCAAAAATCATGTGGGCCTTGTTTGGGTAAGTCAGTACATCAACTTCCCGAGGTCATAACTTTTTCATACGATCTTTTTTTGATGCACTCAATACCTCGTTAGAAATATCTATCAAAGGAATGGATCAAAATGGCTCTGAAAGTTTTAGGACCCGAAAAAATGCTAAAAATAGTAAATTACCAAAATTGCCAGAAAATTGTTTTGAGCCAATTGGAAAGGTGGGTGGCCACTGATATCCAACTGGATCAATAATTGTGCTCATGATATAATCATGAGATAGTATGTACAGCTATGATGATGCTATTGGTTGAATGGTATGTTTGTGCTCAAGACCATTGCCTTCAATACCTCCCTAGCTAGGAGGGAGTGTTGATATTATGGTAGCTACGGGAGGTATTTACCTCCACATATAACCCTGAAAAGAAGAGAATATTTTGGGAAGCAATAAGAAATAATAAAGCATTAAACATAACCCTAGAAGACAAGTTGAATCAAGGAAATATTTAATACGAAGTATTTATCCTCCAGAATGAGAAGTCGTCCTAGACAGCTCAGGAAAAACAGTATAAATACAAGTAGCCAGACCTCATTTGGTACACACAGCTCAAAATTATAGCAGTGAAGAAGTGTGCACTGCAGAAACTGGGCAAGTGTGCAAGTCTAGGGAGTAGCTGGAATTGTAGCTACTGCAATATGTATTCTTGGTTTAGGTTCAGACTTTCTATTGGTTATGGTTGGACTTTTAGATCAGTCTTGGTTATCTTTGCTTGGTGCATTAGCCTTGGTTGGCTATTGTTTTGCTTCCAGAATCATTCTCTGTCAAGGTTAAGGTGATCAGGGGTGGCTTCGTCCTATGTTTGGGTGACAATATTGATATATTTTCTATGGTTAAATGAGCACATCTATTATTTCTAACACATTCTACTTCTATGTCGGGGCGGTTGGACGGGGAAAGGACAGGTGGTTTTAGCCACCTTCCGATTGTAGTCAGAGAACATAGGGGGTTGTAGCCTCCTTCTGGTTGTAGATAGATAATTGGGGAGTTGGAGCTTCCCTCAAGTTGTAGCCTGAGAAACTAGGGGGTTGGAGCCTCCTTCCAGTTACATCTAGAAAACAAAGGAAGTTGGTGCTTCCAATGAATGTAATTCTTAAAGACATATAAGAAAAATCATTCCATAGTTTTCTCCCGTTGTTGAGTCTCCATTTTGACACCTCTATTACCCTATATTATCCTCTATTTGAGTCAATTTTACCTCTGATATGTGTATATGTTGTCCATTTCCTCCACAAACCTACTTTGTGACCTTTTCCATATGCATAGAGAGGTAACCTATATTAAAACATGATTTGTTTGATTTTCTTGATTAAATTGGGATTAAATAGTTGATTATTTATGCTCCTAATTACTTTGACTATTACTAAGTAGCTTCATGACAAGGCATTGCTTCATCCGGTAGTCCATTTGATCTGGTACTCCGCTTGATCCAGTAGTCGCGCTATTTTGGTACCATCTTTGGGCCTATTCTAGTACTATCTCTGCACCTATTCTGGTACCAGCTCTATGCCTATTTGTTGGAAGCCAACAATAATTTTGATTTTCAATCGAAGTCCCCTCAAAATATCATACCTTTTTGTAGCTACCATCACCTTCTACTTGTAAATGTTTGTGTTTTTGAGTTTTGAGGCGATGATCGGGTTAAGTTTACCTTATTGAGTTTTTGTCATTTGTATTTTCATTTGTTTTATTTTTAATTCATGAATGTAAGCATGAATTTAAACATAAAACTCGGATTGGTTTCATAATATTTTACCTTAGAAATATCGTTTCAAAAGTCACCCATATATGATTAGAATTCAAATATTATGAAATGGTTGATTAATCCACTATCGAAATTTCTGGTTTATTATAGTTATTATGAATTCAATGGTTCTATAGTTCATTGTTGAGATGTTTTTATGCATAAGAACCTTGGTTAATTGTTTATATTTTTCTCATGAGCTCAATTTTCATATCAGCATTCATGCAAATTAGTACAAGCATAGGGTTTATCTCAAAACATTAATGAGACTATTCATTATGCACATAGGGTTTTGTACTCTGTAGGTTTTGGCACTCATTGTGAGAGATGGATTGAAGTTTCATGAACCCTATGGTTTTCGTTCTCCCTAACTCTCATGTCTGAATTATGATAAACCCTAGACTCTACTATTTTCATGCCATTACTTTCTACTCAGACCTATATTTTTTGCTCGTCTGTTGGGAACCTAAACCTAGCCCTAATGATTTCTATTGTATCCTTATCAGAGTGGTCATGGCACCCATCGTTCGTATCGAGCCAAATGAATGCCAATCTTTTCTATCCCATGATGATGCTATTAACAACCTGAAGGCTCATGGGTGGGATGTTTTCCTCAAAACGTTTGAAGGCTACAACCTCTCAGTTTCTAAAGCATTTGCACAGACTTTCGACGGTTTTAGGGCCAATATTGGGGATACACAGTTGGAATTAACATAGGATTTCATGAGCAAGGCGATAAGACTCCCATCAAAAGGTGAGAGGTGGTTTAAGAACGCTAAAATAGAAGATGTCCCATGGAGTTTATTCATGGCTTCCCGCAAAACCAATTGTTGTATAAAAGGTATTCATGTCGCTCTGTTAAAACCTAGATGGCACAGTATCATTTTAATTATGAAGAAGTTTGTTACGTGTGAAGGTCGATATGGGCTGGTTTTTTTGTACCACATCCATTTTCTTATGAATTTCATAGGGTTTGAATCGGATATGACTTTTTACCTATTGATGATTCTTTACAAAATGTGCAAGCGCTATAAGCGACAGGGTATCAATTCGAGTCTATTTCACCATGGACTCGTTAAGATCTTGTTGGTTTATCACTTGTCAAAAATAGGTGACAATTGGGAGACCTTTCTGATCAGAAATGGCTTCACCCAAGTCGATGTTACAGTCAACCCTCTTTTAATTATAAACCCTAATTCGGACAAACCAGTAACTGAAAGCCAGGTCGTTAATTCAATTGATGGATTAGAACTTATTGAACTCGTTTTTGTTGTGAATGAAACCCCTGTGGATAAAAAATTGTCATGTAGGCTTTCACCTGGAGAGTCCCTGGAACAAGTAATTGTTGAATTAAAAGAAAATGATCGTCTTGTGCCTATGAACAATTCTAGTTTAAACATTAATGCTAAATCTGTTGTCAAGAATTTTCGTAAGCTAAAGAGACGGCGGAGCACGGATTTAAGTTTCAGGAATAAGAATGTTGGTCATTTGATTTGTAGAAAACTAAGAAATTGAAAGAGAAATCATCTGAGCTCTATCTATCCGATTGAGATTGATGATCGGTGTTCAAATCGTGAGATAGATGATTTCTTGGCTCGGGAAGACCCAAAAAATCAGTGTTCCAGGAGAGAGGTTATTAACCATGTTGAACAGTTTGATTTCGTGACCAATATACCCCCATGTCTTAAGGGTAAAGAAGGATTTTCAATTATCGGTCACGACCTAGAAAAAACCACGGGTAAAAATCAAGCACCCCTTTGCAATTGTGTTCTGCGTCGACCTGTCGTTACCCCGGTGCACTGTGATAGTTGTTTCGAATGGATAGAGAGTTACTATACAGATGTTTCGCTCTTACAGGATTGAATTAAACACTTAGCTTCTCAGAATGATTTTTTGAAACGAGAGAAACTCAACCTAAAGGCTCATACAGAGAGGGAGAATAAACGTTTCAAGAGGGTCGGGAATATAATCATTAAGAACACAACCAATTTCAAAGCAATTATAAATTTTGAACTGTCAGGTCCCTCTTTGGCTAATTTTTAATGGTAAAACGATTTTTTTTTTTATTTCATTCAATTCTGTTATGAAAAATGAATAAGTAGATTTAATGTTTTATTTCATTTGATAAAAATAATACTAGCTACAGAATCTATGATTCTGTAGCCAGTCTCTTTTGAATAATAATTAGCAAATTGTTTTTCTGAATATTAAATCGCTTTTCGCTATTTGCAGGAAATGGAAGATTATACTATTGATTGCATGGAGCAAACACTCTGAATCATACATTCAATATTAAGTAGTTTCTATCTTTTTTTATTTTTATAAAACATTGGCTTATTTAGACAAAACTAACTCATCCATGAGTGGTTACTATTTTCGCTATTTTTGTAATATTATCCTATTTTTGTGGATTCAACTCTATCCTGTATGATATGAGCTTTTGAATCCTAAACTAGTTTAAATACTGTTCACTCTTAGTAGTAAAGGGGCCCCTTTTTTGGACGCATTATGGACATGTAACTTTCAATACTGTATGGACAAGTTGTTCACTTCTCGGCTTTAGAACAGTGTGGCGCTTTCCATTTACATTTTTCCCTTTATATTATGGAATGTTAATATGTTATATAGATTTAGTCTTATTGGCATATGATATTTCATTTCATTCAAGCACTTTAATTATGTCTGTAATTTGTTGTTCATATATTACATCTGTGATCATTATTTCATTTAAATATACTTGATTTATGCTTGATGTTAAATGGTGTGTTACATGAATGATTTATATTAAATTTCTTTCCTATAAGTGTTCATCATTACAAGATCACCAGACCTGTATGTTCATTACTCTGCTCTTATATCTTTGCTCCAAAAATACCTTTGAGTTTATTATGGGAATGTTAGCATCAACTTGTTATAGGTTTTTCTCATAGACAAGATAGCTGGGAGTTTGAATTGCTCAGGGACATAAACTTATTACCTACAGGTTAGTTTATTGGTATTTTCTTTTAATCAGATTATCCACAAATGAAATAGGAGTTGGAAATAAGCTTTGCCTATTTATCCATTCTTATTTCAAATGTGCTTTATTAATATTTTTTGAGTTCTTTAGATTTTATATATTAAACAGAAAAATATAAATTGTATGTGATTTCTTTATCTACTTCATAAACATCTTTTGCAAACCATTGATTTCGCAAGATATCCAGCAAAATTTGCAAATCGTAAATACCTTGTTCATAATCACATGCTCATATTCACGTTTATGTTTTAACACTTGTAAATAACTCATGCTCATAGTATTGTAGTTTCTCTTAGATTAGTTTCCTTTCTTTTGTTATTTTAGGATTTTAGTTGTCCAATGGAACCATTAAACCCGTCAGGTCATTTCATTCCAAACGGCTTGGGTTATTTAGACAACCCCGGTCCAGATTTGACCTTCTAGTTGATGATGTGTCACTTATGCCCGTCAACAAATGGCGCTAGAAGGAGGGACTGAATTAAATTGATGGAATGTGGAGGTCACAAGACTCCTCCCCCACACACTCGCACTCATGTCGTAACACATAGTCACTCAGACAATAATGTTACACCTGAAACAACAACTACCTCAAATGATAACCCTGAGATTCTCGTTGAACCAGTGACACCAGTTCCTCAAGGAGCCGATGTCCAAGAAAATGTTTGAAAGTCACTCATAAGAACGCATAGTGTCTTAGCCTGTATCAGACAACTTGATAGGCCACTTAATCAAACCCTTGATTTCTTGGATATCTAATAACAACTTCAAGGCATTGGTCTGCTCCAAAACCCTTTAGGTGGAAATACCACCAATCCTACTGTAACACTCATTCCTGGAGTAGGAGGACCCAGTATTCCACCATCTCCACTTGATTCTTCTCCATCCTCTTCAGAAGGAGAGTCTTCAGATGAAGGCATCTCTTCGTCAAAACCATCTCAGCCTTCAACACCACCAAATCCCATGGAAAACCAAAATAATCCTACCAGACCTTGGCTTGATCAAGATGTCGTGGTTGTACCTGGACCCCAACACCCATTACCGAAACATCTGGAGAAATGGATGTCCAAATTTGAACCAGATTCAAAGAAATCTACTGAGGATCACATCAAAAAAAATTTGTTGGCCATTAGAATCCGAAGTGTTGAACATGAGGATGTAGTATGCAGATTATTTCCTTATATGTTTGAGGGAAATGCCTCCACATGGTATTTTTCTCAGTAGCCCCAAACCATCATCTCTTGGGACAAGTTTGAAACTTGTTTCTTGGAAAAATTTAGAGATGATAAATCTCTGGAAGTCCTGGTTATGGAACTCTTCATCTTAAAAATGAATCCTAAGGAAAAAGTGAAATACTTTAATCAAATATTTTTTATGTTAAAGAACAAAATCCCTGCAGATTCGATGCCTGCAAAAAGTCTAATTGTTTCATATTATGTTAAAGCCTTGCACAATAACATAGCCATATGGGTTAAAAGGTTTAAAAAGAACATGTTTTTAGAAGACTTTGAGGAGGCAAGTCAAATTGAGAAATATATATTGAGCTTAAAAGACAATCTAAGTAGTGAAGATGAAACAACCTCATCTTCTAAGAAGAAAGTAGAAATTCTCACTAGGCCACCTCAACTTAAGAATCAACAAGAAAATTTAGATTTAGAAAGCTTGCAGAAAGATTTCCAAAAATTGTCCAATTAGGTCGTTGACTTGAAGAGATCAGTCGAGGAGGCATCCACAAGCAAAGGAATTTTTAAACCTTCTTTAAGAAAACCTTTTCTCCCTAACCGACCAAACTCGACCACAGAAGGTCTAAATTTTGAAAGTTTACAGTATGCTTTGCAAACCATCTTAGAAACACATGATAAATCTTCTTCTCTTCCTCCTGAAAGTTCTGACGATACAGTTGGAGAGAAGGTACCAGAAGAAGATGATTCATCTCCTCCTTTTTTTGGTCACTTGTCGGATAGTATTTTCCAAGCAAACTTCGAAACTATCCACCCCTACAACACAAGAAGCAAAACCCAAAACAAACGCCCTTCTGAAGCAAGTAAAAATGTGTTTCCAAAACAATCAAATCAAGCTGAAATTAAACAAAGCTTGGCAGCCCCAGTTTTTGAATACGATTTAATTGAAGATCTGAAAAATTTGAGGGATAATATTTATGTTTTTGAGCTACTAAAATTTCCTCTTATTTTGCAGAAAATGCTTCAAAGTATTGTTGAAAACAGTAAAAAGAGCGATCCTAGCAGCAAAAAATCAGCAAAAATCGATTTAAATACAGCCAAAAAGGTCCCAACTAAAATGACATATGAACCTTCAGATAAAAGGGACTTAGTAGAAAAAACAGTAGCAAATTTAGATAAAACTGTTTTAGGAATAGCAGCGAAAAACCAACAGAATTTTGTTGTTAACGCTCGAAAAAATGTCCCGCCTTTTTTGTTAACCTTTGAAATTTTTAATATGAATGTACATAATTGCATGGTCGATTTTGGTGCATCATCAAACATGATGCCTCTATCTGTTTGCCAAAAAATTAATGCAGAAGTTAACCTTATGATCTCAAAATCATTTAGCTAGATCGAACAAATGTTAAAGTAATTGGTGAGCTTAAGAATGTGTTGATTAGATTATCATCCAATCAGAAAGTTCATCAGATAATTTATATTATCGTTGTTGATATCCCTGAAGTTTATGGCTTGTTTTTAAGTAGGGATTGGTCAAAGGAGTTGCATGGTTACTTTTCCACAGATTGGTCTCATTTGTGGCTGCCTGAAAATGGACATCCCAACAAAATCAAGATAAATAGAGAATGTTATCTTAAGCATATCGTAACATATTTGAATGATACAAATGAACCTTTCGTTACATCTGCTAATTTTGAAACGCAGGGAATGAATACCTTTTTTGGTAATTTCATGACCAAAATCTATCCCATCACCGATCCCGCACAACAATATGAAGTTGTAACCTATACTCAAACATCATCTTTGCCAAGTATGCCAAGTACTTCCGATGACGCACATATATGTTCCTTATACTTTCACAGATCCAAATCCAAAGAAGGAGTAGATGTTGGTTGTGTACTCATCAATCCTATAGGTAATAATACTTTCATAGCTTGTCGGTTAGAGTTCGAATGTACTAATAACACGACCAAGTACGAAGCGCTTCTACAAGGGCTTGGGAAAGCTTTGGATATGGATGTATAGAATTTGATAGTATTTGGTGATTCAAAAATAGTGGTTAAGAAGGTAAGAAATGCCATACATTTCTTATCACCACATCTAAAAAGATATCAAACAGAGGTATGGAGTTTAATGCATAAATTTTCAGCATTTAACATAAATTCCATTCCTAGATTGAGTAATTCAAAAGTTGATTTATTGGCCAATGTTGCTTCTAAACTATTGCTTGTTGAGGGTCTTTCCCCTAATGCTTTTTCAATTGAATTATTTTTCAGGTCGTCGATCTTGGATAACATCACAAGTTGGAGAGTATTCGATGATGACCAGCAAATCATCAACTTCCTGCATATGGAAGACACCTTCCATTTTACAGTCAATGATGAAGGTACTCACGATGAGAACCACCGAAATTTCATGGGAATATCTGATCCTCAATCTCCTGAATCGACATCAGATCTGGTAAACTCTACCCTAGATCTGTCGTAAGACTAGAGAAATTTTATGACTTTTATGATAAATTTAGAGGGACAGTAAATTATAAAACTAACAGTTCTTCTTTGATTTATGAAACGGTTAATTTAAGAACAAAGGATAATCCTTAAAATATTGATCTGGGAAAGGGATGTTCCGAGAAAGAAACATCTACTTTTATAAATCTATTTAAAGAATATAAATACATTTTGCTTGGGCGTATGATGACTTGAAAACATTCAACCCCAACATCATACAACATGTTATCCCCATGAAACCCCAGACTCAGCCTTTTCAACAGAAATTGAGGAAGATGCATCCTAAATTGGAACCCACTATTAAAAAACAAAGATAATTACTAACAAATTACTAACTGCAAAGATAATTTTCCCGGTTAGGCACACGAAATGGGTGTCTAATTTAGTCCCTCTAAGGAAGAAAAGTGATGAAATTTGACTCTGTGTCGATTTTCAAAACTTAAACCTAGCGTCTAATAAATAAAACTACCATGTTCCTCCAATGGAACAAATCCTACAACAAGTGTCTTGTTCTGAAAGACTATCTCTGCTAGATGGTTTTTCAGGATACAACCATGTCCTCATGTCCCCCTCATATCAACTTAAAACCACCTTTCTCACTCCATGGGGAACTTATGCCTATAGGAAAATACCTTTTGGGCTGATAAACGCCAGTGCTACTTTCTAGAGAGCAATATTTATTTCTATGGCCTCATTAACTAGTCATTCGTGGTCTACCTTGATGATGTTACTGTCTTCTCTAAAAACAATAAAGATCACTTGTCTCACCTGAGTTTTTTCCTAGAACGATGTCGCAGGTTCGACATATCTCTCAACCCTAAGAAATTGGTCTTTGTAGTAGAGCAAGGAAAACTTCTTGGGTTTATAGTATCTAGGGATGGAATGATTATTGACCCTAAAAGAACCCAAGCTATTTCTAAACTCCCCCCTCCTTCTTCCAAAAAATCCATGCAGTCCTTTCTGGGCAAGATTAATTTCATAAGAAGGTTTGTCCCAAGTTTCTCAGAAATGGTAAGACCATTACATAATTTAATTAAAAAAGATGTTTTGTATCATTGGGGACCACAAGAAAGTCAAGCTTTTGACTCAATTAGAAAATTAGTAATAGAAGCCCCTTCCTTGATGAGTCCTGATTTTTCTCAAGATTTTACTCTTTACAACTTTGCTTCTGACCGATCTTATGTTGATGTACTTACGCAGAAAAATGTTGAAAGCAATGAAATACACATTGCCTTTATGAGCTTAGATTTTAAAGGAGCGGAGCTTCATTATCCAACAGTATATCAACAGGCATATGTTGTTTTCAAAGCAGTGAAACACTTCCAGTCTTACCTTTTGAAATCTAGAACCAAGGTTATTGTTCCTTACCCTGCTGTGAGAAACCTGTTAGTACAAAAAGAGTTGGGTGAGAAAAGGGAAAATTGGATGACTTCATTACAGGAATATAACCTTGAAATAACCCCTTCATAGATTGTTAAAGGTCAAGTCCTATGTAAGCTAGTGGTTGATTCGGTTGAAGAACAAGAAACTCAAGTAAACACCTCAATTGTGAATTAGCTTGACGAAAAACAGATCAGTTATGCACAAGTTACTGCCAATTCTTGGTATGAGAACATTAAATTTTATTTGACACATGGATCTTCTCCTCGCAATCTCGATCCTAAAAAAAGAAGAGCACTTAGGCTTAAGGCTACATCTTTCCAGTTAATAAATGATGTATTATTTTGAAAGAACTTTGATGGTATTCTTATGCGTTGTTTGGAGAAGGAAGAATTAGAACAAGTGCTATCTGAACTTCATGCAGGTGAAGCCGGTGGTCACTTTGGTGGGGATACCACTGCCCACAAAGTGCTAAGAGTTGGGTATTATTGGCCTACCTTGTTTAAATATTCCCATGTGTTGTGTTGTAAATGCATAATCTGCCAAAAGGTTGCAGGATGGATGAAAAAAGCATCATTCCCTTTGCATCATGTTGTTGTAGATGCCCCCTTTCAGCAATAGGGTATTGACATCATAGAACCAATTAATCCCTCTTCTTTGCAGCAACACAAGTATATCCTTACAACAACAGATTATTTTACTAGATGGTCTGAAGTTGTACCTTTAAAAGTGGTGAACACAAATCAGGTAGTATCCTTCCTGAAGTCTCATATCATCACTCGATTCGGCATTCCCTAATATTTGGTTTTTGATAACGCCTCTTACTTTTCATCCCTTGATATGAACATTTTTTCTCTGGAAAAAGGGATTAAAATGAAGTATTATGCAAGCTACTACCCTTAAGGACATGGCTTAGCAGAATCAACAAACAAAAATTTAATCAAGATTATTAAAAGGATAGTTTCAGAAAATCACAAAAACTGGCATAATGCACTGTATAATGCACTCTGGGCTGATAGGGTAACACCAAAAGCTTTTGTTGGTAACTCCCCTTTCTTCCTCATTTACAGAAGAGAAGCCATTCTTCCCCCACATGTTTTACTCCCTTCTCTGCAATTGTCACAGAAAGTTCAAGAAGAGGAGTGCCCTCCCCTAGAAAATTGAATTAATGCCTTGTTAAAACTAGAGGAGTTAAGGACACAGGCAAAGCATAAACTGGATCAGCACTAGCAAATTGTAAAAAGCTAGTTTGATTCAAGTTCATCTTCAAATAGGAATTTTGATGTCGAATATCTAGTTCTTAAGTGGGATAAATCCCACAAGGGGAAGGGGGAACATACCAAGTTCCAAAACCTGTGGCTGGGACCATTTGTAATTTCTGAAAAATTGGGCCCTAGCTCTTTTTGTCTGCACAATTTGGAGGGACAACCAGACACTTTCCCAGTGAATGGCCAGGCTCTCAAGAATTATTTCACCTAATGATTTATGTTCCACTCTTTTGTAAATATATTTTTTAATTTTCTTTTCTATTTTATATTTTGGTTCTTTTCATTTTACTTGGTTTTGATGTGTTTTCTGAATAATTATGTCTAAGTCACCATCTCATTTGTGGAAGGGGAATCAGAATTTTCATTCGTTAGTAGCAATTGATTAATTTACAAGAACTTGAGTAGTAAGTGCTAAAAATCAGATCAATAGAAGTGGTTTTTTGTTCAAATCAGTGTTTCTGGTTTCTCATTGAAATTACAAGTATACGTGATTATCATTAATAAACTTCTAACGTTGTCCCTGTTTTGAGAAAAACAAATAAATTGTACCTTCTTGTCCTCAATATAATTTCCTAACCGAAATCTAAGTGTCCAATTCATGATGAGGGTCATCAAAACAGAAGAGTAATTGGTGAAAGATCATTTTTTTTCATTCCAAACTACAAGATTTTCAGTATCACCCTGCCCTCTTGAATATCATTAAGTTTTGCAAACTATAAACAAATTATAGAGGGTTGAAAGCATGGTAATGTGTGGGAAGTGTATGTAAACCTGTCAGGACACCGAACAGGTCTGTTGGTAGTGGGTAAATGCGTGCATGATACCAAGGCAACTTCATCGAGGTACTGAACAGGCCTACTAGCAACGAAGAAATGTTGGGTTCAAGAAGATCCTCAAGTCTATTTTCAATTTGTTCAAAGTGAAAATATGTCTCATATCATAAATGGATGACTCATGGACAGGATATAGGTACTAGAGTGGTTCAAATGAAATCATTTCCGAGGCTATGGACGCCTGCTGGCAGCAGTGGCCCTATCAACAGTATCAAAGTCAACTGCATAAACAATCGATACACTCGTAATCTAAGTTGGATAACTTATGACATATTTTTTAGACACAAATACATCTGATGCTAAACTGCGTTATTTTCTGAGTTATGATCAGTATGCTTGACCTGTTGTTAACTATTTCTGAAAAAGTCATTTCATATGATTCTCCCTAACATGAATTTTATGGTGATGCAGAGATAACTGCTTTGCCCAATATGTCGCCATTGTTGGTAGCCAAAAATAATTTTGATTCTTAATAAAATTCCCCTCAAAATATCATACCTTTATGTAGCTTCCATCACCTTCTACTTGTAAATATTTGTGTTTTTGAGTTTCGAGGCGATGATCGGGTTAAGTTTACCTTACTGGTTTTTTGTCGTTTGCATTTTCGTTTGTTTTATTTTTAATTCATGATTGTAAGCATGAATTTAAACATAAAACTTGGCTTGGTTTCATAATCTTTTACCTTAGAAATATCATTTTAAAAGTCACCCATATATGATTAAAATTCAAATCTTATGAAATGGTTGATTAATCCACTATCGAAATTTTCGGTTTATTATGGTTATTATGAATTCAATGGTTCTATAGTTCATTGTTGAGATGTTTTGATGCATAATAACCTTGGTTAACTGTTGATATTTTTCTCATGAGCTCAAATTTCATATAAGCATTCATGCAAATTAGTACAGGCATGTTGTACTTGTGTTTTCGTTTCACCTTGTTGGATCAAAACATTAATGAGACTATTCATTATGCACATAAGGTTTTGTACTCTGTAGGTTTTGGCACTCATCATGAGAGATGGCTTGAATTTTCATGAACCCTCTAGTTTTCATTCTCCCTAACTCTCCTGTCTGAATTATGATAAACCCTAGACTCTACTATTTCCATGCCATTACTTTTTGCTCAAACTTGTCTTTGTTGCTCGTCCGTTGGGAACCTAAACCTAGCCCTGGTGATTTTTGGTGTATCCTTCTCACAGTGGTCATGGCACCCGTCATTTGTATCGAGCCAAATGGATGCCAAGCTTTGATATCCCATGATGACGCTATTGAAGACCTGAAGGCTCATGGGTGGGATGTGTTCCTCAAAAAGTTCGAAGGCTACAACCTCTCGGTTGCTAAATCATTTGCACAGACTTTCAACAGTTTTAGGGCCAAGATTGGGGATATACAGTTGGAATTAATAGAGGATTTCATGAGCAAGGTGACAGGACTCCCATCCAAAGGTGAGAGGTGGTTTAAGAACGCTAAAATAGAAGATGTCATGTGGAGTTTATTCATGGCTTCCCGCAAAACCACTTGTTGTATAAAAGGTATTCCTATCGCTTTGTTAAAACCTAGATGCCACAATATCCTTTTAATTATGAAGTAGTTGTTACATGTGAAGGTTGATATGGGTTGGTTTTTCTGTACCACATCCGTTTGCTTATGAATTTCATAGGGTTTGAGATGGATACGCCTTTTTACCTGTTGATGAGTCTTTACAAAATGTCCAAGTGCTATAAGCGACAGGGTATCAATGCGATTTTGTTTCACCATGGACTCGTTAAGATCTTTTTGGTTTATCACTTGTCGAAAATAGGTGACAATTGGGAGACCTTTCTGATCAGAAATGGCTTTAGCCAGGCTGATGTTACAGTCAACCCTCTTTTAATTATAAACTCTAATTCAGACGAACCAGTAACTAAAATCTAGGTCGTTAATTCAATTGATGGCTCATAACTTATTGAACCTGTTTCTGTTGTGAATGAAACCCATATGGATAAAGAATTGTCATGTAGGATTTCACTTGGAGAGTCCTTGGAAAAAGTAATTTCTGAATTAAAATAAAAGGATTGTCAAGTGCCTATGAACGATTCTAGTTATTAATGATAAATCTGTTGTGAAGAATTTTCGTAAGGTAAAGAGACCACAGAGCATGGATTTAAGTTTCAGGAATAAGAATGTTGGTCGTTTGATTTCTAGAAAACTAATAAATCGAAAGAGTAATCATCTGATCTCGATCGATCTGATCGAGATCGATGATAGGTGTTTAGATCATGATATAGATGATTTCTTGGCTCGGGAAGACCCAGAAAATCAGTGTTCCAGGAGAGAGGTTATTAACCATGTTGAACAGTTTGATTTTGTGACTAATATACCCCCGTGTCTTAAGGGTAAAGAAGGATTTTCAGGTATCAGTCATGACCTAGAACAAACCACGGGTAAAAATCAAGCACCCCTTGTCGACTGTGTTCTGCGTCGACCTGTCATTACCCCAATGCACTGTGATAGTTGTTTCGACTGGATAGAGCGTTACT
The DNA here is from genome assembly GCA_032191745.1 of Picea mariana. NCBI lineage: Eukaryota > Viridiplantae > Streptophyta > Pinopsida > Pinales > Pinaceae > Picea > Picea mariana. The sequence continues at coordinate 476,729 of JASDQU010100150.1, read as the reverse complement.
ATACAAATGTTCCGCTCTTACAAGCTCGAATTAAACACTTAGCTTCTCAGAATGCTTTGTTGAAACAAGATAACCTCGACCTGAAGGCTCACACAAAGAGGGAGAATAAACATTTCAAGAGGGTCGGGAATATAATCATTAAGAACACAACCAGTTTCAAAGAAATTATAAATTATGAACTGTCAGATCCCTCTTTGGATAATTTTTAATGGTAAAATGACTTTTTTTTTATTTCATTCAATTATGTTATGAAAAATGAATAAGTAAATTTAATTTTTTATTTCATTTGCTAAAAATGAGACTAGATATAGAATCTATGATTATGTAGCTAGTCTCTTTTGAATAATAATTAGCAAATTGTTTTTCTGAGTATCAAATCGATTTTTGCTATTTGCAAGAAATGGAAGATTATACTATTGATTGCATGGAGCAAACACTTTGAATCATACGTTCAATATTCAGTATTTTCTATATTTTTTTATGTTTATAAAACTTTGGATTATTTAGACAACACCAACTCATCCATGAGTGGTTACTATTTTCGCTATTTTTGTAATATTATCCTAATTTTGTGGATTCAACTCTATCCTATATGATATGAGATTTTGAATCCTGAACTAATTTAAATAGTGTTCACTCTTAGTAGTAAAGGGGCCACTTTTTTGGACACATTATGGACATGTAACTTTCAATACGGTATGGACAAGTTGTTCACTCCTCGGCTTTAGAACAGTGTGGCGCTTTCCATTTATGTTTTTCCCTTTATATTATGGAATGTTGATATGTTATACAACTTTAGTCTTATCGGCATATGATATTTCATTTTATTCAAGCACTTTGATTATGTCTGTAATTTGTTGTTCATATATTACATCTGTGATCATTATTTCATTTAAATATCCTTGATTTATGCTTGATGTTAAATGATGTGTTACATGAATGCTTTATATTAAATTTATTTCCTATAAATGTTCATCATTACAAGATCACTAGATCTGTATATTCATTACTCTTCTCTTATATCTTTGCTCCTAAAATACCTTTGAGTTTATTCTGGGAATGTTAGCATCAGCCTATTACAGTTTTTTCTCATAGGCAAGAGAGTTGGTAGTTTGAATTGCACAGGGACATAAACTTATTACCTACAGGTTAGTTTATTGGTATTTTCTTTTAATCAGATTATCCACAAATGAAATAGGAGTAGTTGGAACTAAGCTTTGCCTGTTTATCCGTTCTTATTTCAAATGCGTTTTATTAATATTTTTTGAGTTCTTTAGATTTTATATATTAAACAAAAAAATATAAAATGTATGTGCTTTCTTTATCTACGTCATAAACATATTTTACAAAACATTGATTTCGCAAGACATCCAACAAAACTTGCAAATCGTAAATACCATGTCCATAATCACATGCTCATATTCGCGTTTATGTTTTAACACTTGTAAATAATTCATTCTCATAGTATTGTAGTTTCTCTTAGATTAGTTTCCTTTCTTTTGTTATTTTAGGATTTTAGTTGGCCAACGGAGCCATTAAACCCGTCAGGTCATTTCATTCCAAACGGATTGGGTTATTTATACAACCTCAGTCTGGATTTGACCTTTCAGTTGACGGTGTGTCACTTACACCCATCAACACTATTTTGGTACCACCATTGCGTTGTTCCAGTACCCAGATCTATTACTGTGCTAGTCTGTTACTAAACCCTTGTCTACAAGATTAATGTTTTGAACGAGTATGTTGGTGATGATTTCAAGAAATTAGTTGGATGGAAGTATCCTTAGATAGTTTGGAGATCACGGTAGACTTCATCACACATGCACTTTTGTTCATGAGGATGAATTCCATCCCTTGAGATACGATATGAATCACCAATTGTAATATTTTTAAAACATTTGATAATTATCCTTAGACCTTGGTTATAATGGATAACCTTCTTTAAAAGGGATGTTGTGTAGATGATAGAAGGCAAGTAGAGAATGATATACATTTTTATGCTGGGAAATGAAATTTTGAACTTCTGATTCACTCGATCAACTAAAGGAATGCAAATGTTATTTTGTGCAATTCATGAGTATGAGTAAAGTATTTTAGTCTTTAATTTCTTTAGAGGTACCTTGTTGGTTTGGCAAGGTCCCACCACCCCAACCAAGGTAAGCCTCCCCGTATATGTCTTTGTGTGTCATAAGATAATTGTGTGAGTGTGAAAACATAATGGTTGTGTGTTGTAGATAATTATAAGTGCATACATTTTCTTAGGTATAATACATATTTATTTGATTTTGAATCAGTGTGAGTGAATGTTTATACATTGAGCATAGTAGATAATTCTATTTTCATTTCTGCAGATTGATATTTAGTTAACAAGAGTTGGATAAATGTTTGGGATTGTTAAATAAGCAATTGTTATCATTTTGAATTTATGATTGTGTTGTTATCAGTAGGTACAGGAACAATAAGACTTCATCTCTCACCTTCATGCTCTATATAATGAAGTCTTTCAATCATATTGATTGTTTCCTGTATTGAAGAAGGTTTGATTGGAATTGATAGGGTTATGATTGGTTTCTTTCTAAGAGTGAATAAAGTGAATTGGTAATTTTTATTTCTATTGCTACAAGAAGAAAGGTCCCAGTTCATCTCTTCATTTCATGAACCTATAATGAACAGAATTGTTATCTAAGAAAGAACCTTTTCAATTGAGTGTTTGTTTGAGAGTTTTTTATAAGATTTATCTATTGAGTTTGAAGTTGTATGAAATATTAATATATAGAGTGTTATGTTATTAATTATTTCCTGATTGAGATAGATACAACAGACATAGATAGGTTACATGTTTTTGGCACATATGGTGTAAAAACTCTTTTGATTATGAATCATGGATTGACATATAAATGAGTGCAATATACTGAGCATATATATACACCAACATTTTGGCGCCACTATCGGGGAGTTGTAAACGGTAATAGGTATAATTTTGAGTTTGATTGGTTTGATGAGTTTGGATTGGATTTAAGGACAACCTGAGGGAGGAGAGAAGATGGTAAGACAAGAGGTAAGAACCTGTGCATCCACTTTGGTGGGGTTGCTCCAAATTCAGGTTGTCCTCTTGCCTTTGGTAGTTAAAAGTTTGTGTTTCATTAGTATTAGAGTTTCTTCTTTTTATGAGTAGATATAGGGATAGTAAAGGTAGATTTATTACTTCCAAAATTTTAGAAAAATTAGAAAATCAAACAACAAGAAACACCCNCCACACACACACACACTAATTCAACTAAAATTTGTGCAGCAACAATTCTCAGAGGAGAAATTTCAAAGGAATACATTGAAACAATAGCCAAAGGCACTAAATATAAAGCCATTGTTCATATTGAAATCATAATACAACAAGCAAGAAGGGAAGCATTGGCGACCCCATAAGAAGGAGGAGATGGAAAAGAGACAGAGGTAGTGATAGAAGAAGTTGCATCTGCCATGGGAGCAACACACAAGGTATTGGAACAATTGGATATACCAAACAAACCAGTGGTTGAACCATCACTTAATGGGGAGGCATCAACAGCACCCTACAACGTGCTATTTGGAGATATGGCAGATGAAGAGGGAAGTTCAAACAATGAAATAGAGACATTTGGATTCCCAATATTAGACATCGCCAGAGATGTTGCTATGAAGAATATTCCATTTTCCTCACTGCCTCACTTTCATGGTATGTCAATAGAATATCTTGATTCATTTTTGTTTGAATTTGATATACTATGTAGGAGTTATAATTACACTGATAATGCACAAAAACTAAAACTCTTTCCAACCACACTAAAAGACTCAACATTAAGGTGGTTTATGAGCCTAGGAGAACACACTATATTATATTGGGATGGTATGAAGGAGACTTTCCTCCAGGAATATCAAGATTACTGTAGACCTAGGGATGATAGGTGTTAGCACTAGAAGTCACCCTCAGATTGCATAGAAGGTAAGCCCAGTGCCCATCATTTTATACAGTAATGTAAATGAGTTTTAAGAGGCCAAATGGAGAAGAATCAATGAAAATAATGTTCTAACTCATAAATATGGACTGGTATGCGCAAGAAATTGAGGTCTTGGATCAACTTCAGTCATTAAGTTAGATCAAAGGTGAGTAGGAGGAAGACTTTGGTGAGAAAAGTGTAGAGGTCTACCGTGAACATCAGGCCTTCCAGCAGCCTAAGGAAGAAAAAATTAAACACAAGATCCTCTTGGATTCAAATTTCAAGGAAACTGAAAGAAAACAGAACAACATTATAATCAAATATTCATCATAATACAGTCACAACAATCCATGTGAATCATTCAAATCATGAACTCTCTCAATATCGGAGGCAAATAAGATGGAGTAAGGAAGTTGACTTAGATTAATCAATAAGTCTCAAATCAAGAAATAACCAAAGAACCAGTTTTATTCATCAAAATATTACAATAGTAGGGAGCCTAGATCAACCATTCAACCTTAACAAAATATCAAAATTGCCTATATATACTAAAAATGTTGCAACCACCAGGAATGTGATCGGACCCCTACATTCAAATTTTCCATTCGGCACCTACTCTGTCAACATGTGTAGGCCTTCTTATGTCAGACAAAAGCCTGACTTAGTTATTTTCTTTGTAGGAAAATTCATCCCCTAGGAAACTTTAAATTGACAATCTCCCCCCACGGCCATTCTTAGTATGATTTCCATTTATGGGGTGAGATGAGGTCTCAATTGCCGCCCCCATTTCCATTAACTACCTTCATTAGGATCAGGACAAGGCTTGACACCCATGAATGTTCCAGGTGGTGCCCACAACTTCTTCAAGTCAATCCTGGTGCCTCGAGGCCATGCAGATCTTCTTCTATGACCAATACGGGCACTTTCATCCTTTGGTGCAGCTCCTCTCCATCACTCCTTCTTCAATGTGACCTAGGGCCATGACCCTACGCAATTGCACGATTGTGGGTGTGACCAAGGGTGATTTAAAAGAAAACTTCTTTTGTCCCTGCAATTCACCATGAACTGCCATGCATCCCTTTCTTAAAACCACAGTTCTAATTACAGCCTACCCTTGAAAATTTTAAAACGTGTGCACCATCTGACCCCGCAATGGAGCATGACCATTGATCTTTTGATCTGAGATGAGGCTTCTTGATCAACGACCCATCTCTGGCACCTTTTAGATTGATGTATGAGATCTTCCCTTTTGAAATTTATGGCCGAGATTTACTTCGCGATTCAGGATTCAAACCTTTCAAACTTAAAAATATATTTTCTCCAAGAAAAACCTCCGGAGCTAAGTATCTGATGAAACATGGCTCCTGGATTTGGACAGTCGATATCCACTTCGGGCCTCCGGGCTCTGGGAAAATCTAAACTCAAATATCACTTACCTTATGTGCTTTTATCTGGAGTTTTCGAACTATTGACGCGCATCCTCTTCAATCAACGGTTCTTCTCATGCTTCGGTACTTTGACCCCTTCAACCAGATCAACGTCCCTTATGCTCCCTCCTCAATCAACAATTGAGATCTCCTTTGGGTCTTCGGGCCTTTTTCCCCTTCGCTTTCCTCCGGAGTTCTAGATTTGGTGTCACTGGCTCCTGGATTTGGACGGACAAGATCCATTTCGGGTCTCTGGGCTCTAGAAAAAAATATATATATCAAACCTCATCTTCCTCCATGCACTTTTACCCATAGCTATGGATATGATGACATGTGGCTCTTGTTGATCAACGACTCAGACTCACTTTGTGCCTTCGGGACTTCGGGAACTTTGGGACTTTGCAATGTTTAACTCCCACAATTCTTTGGAGCACCGAACTCTGAAGCGAGGGATCTGCCTCCACGCATCCTCATCTTTTGATGGCTCAAATTATTTTGGGAGTTCAGGATTTGGCACTTTGGGAATTCCACACACTTCTCACTTCAAAACTCCCAAATATTATTTCCCTGAACACTTGGACCAACTGCCACATATCCCTTTAAAGATCAACGACTCATGCTCTCTTCAGGCCTTTTTCTCTGGTGTTATACTTCATGCAAATTTTAATATTTTGAACGCTCGTGAGCCACTAATCTAAAATCCACATGGAATTCCCATCATCGAAAGTTGAACCTACCTTTTTTCTTGATTCAGGTCTAGAATAGACTGCTCTAAGTGCCACGCTTTGAGCCCGCGGATACGGCCTGTGTAAACAAAGACTTGGACAACTGGATAGGGTCTTGGGAAAATAACAGGATGAGTGATTGAAACAAAAGGAGATGGGTGTTCATCTTTAGAGGAAAACAGAAAGGCTTCAGGACAATACTTTTTCAGGTAAGACATCAAGGAAAACTAGGTTTTTTAAACAAAAAGGGGTGAACAAAACTGACTTTACCAGTCGAAGGGAAAACTTTAAGACTTGGTCTACGAAAAGGAGAGAGACAAGACAAAATTACAGACTTAGGTAGAAACCACAAACCCATAGGACTCTGACAAGTTCATGTAATAACACTCAGAATGACATATTTAAAATGCAGTAGTCTGAGGAAAGTTTGGAAGATTACCTAGAAAAGTTCCTATACAACTACCAAAAGACAAAACAATTTTCCTTAGACACAGCCACAGTTAGGACCATCTTCCTAAAAGGTGTGAGGGATCATTGGATTGAGGTACTAAAACTCATGAGTTCTGGAGATGTGTACCAAAATCCATTTGTAGACATTGTAGAGTATTGTAAAAGATACAACCGCAGTCAAGCCAAAACAGGAAAAAGTGTAAGGGATCCTATAAACAGAATTACTAAACCCATGTGTTGGCCCTTGACCAAGTTTTGGGGAAATATTGGTTAAGTTTGACCACTTTTTGGACTTTGATGCAGTGATTGAGGAAGGAGAGCCCAGGCGGAGCTGAGATCGTGGATCTCACTTGTTTTGTGGGATTTGTGGACCCAGCAAGGGGTTCTTAGGGTTTTTGTAATGGGCTATGGGATGTCATCCCATTGGCTTACCCATGTTTAGCCCTTATTGAAAAAGTATAAATAAGTAATAATGTAATGTAGAAGGGGGTGAAGAGAATATCTTGGAGGGATAAGTGAAATTAGTCTAAGTTTCTTTGTGCAACAGAATGTGTATGTAAGGCTTTGTGTTCGGTAAAGGAGTTGGCTCTGTGCCTTGACCTAATTTTGGGAAGGAGGATCTGGTGCTCACTGTGCATATCTCTTGTCCTATGCGAAGCTTGGCTCTATGGCTTAGTGCATAGGAGTAGATAAATGTAAGATATTGGAGAATAAAAAATAAGACGAAGAAGTTGGTGGGCATAGCCCCACACTGGGGTGAACCACGTATATCTTGTGTCTTTCGATGTGCTTTATGTTGTGTTGTTTATATTCTAAATCTTCTTAGTTCTTTGCTTATCATGTATGTGGATAGATGTAATGTTGCTTATTGTTTCACAGTAGGGATGAATGAATATTTGATCTACTCGGTGTTGTGCGCTAATTAGTTGAAGTGGTTAATCTTTATTGTTATTGTGTCGATCTATATTAGGGTTTTTTCTGTGAGGTTAATGAAGCTAATGAGTTAATTTGTATCATATCCTAAGTGTTATTAAAGTACTTGTGAAGTATTTTGATCATATATCCATGTCCCAAATTTCTTACAGATGCCTCAGTCCTATAACCCCCATGCCTCTACCTCAGGGGAGACTCGCATGCTTCACAGGTGTTTCCAAAATGGCCGGTAGTTAGGGTTTTGTTGGTGCGTTGTTGAAACGTTGAACCATGGGTCTACCCCTATGCAGAAAAATGGTTTTGTTGTCGGGACCTAAAACTGTGATTGTTGGGAACTAAGGTTAAGAAAAGATAAGATTTGTGTGTAGATCTTTTGTTGTAGTCCGCAGTACTCCACTTGACTTGCGAAGCTCTGTGCTAAGAAAGAAACCTAATATGAAGAAAAGAGGTAAGATATTGAAAAAGGTAAAGCTTTGTGCTTTGATAAGAGTAAGATAAGCGAAAGTTTTTGTTTCGAAAGGCATGAATTTAGGTATGTTTAATAGATTTTTTCCTAGTCTTAAAGCTAGGGTGCAGTTGGAAGAAAGAGTTGATCTAAATAAATTTGATAGAAATAAAAAAAGATATGGTATTTATATGCATAGAAAGAATTTTTGGACTAATAAATGGATGCAGGAACCTAGAAATAACTTTTGCAGACTGCAAGTCCAACACTGTGATCCTAGTGCGCAGTACATGAGAAGCCGGGGAAATTACAAGAGAAAGATAGGATTGACACTATGTTATAACCGCAGAAGACCAAGACATCTTTCTAAGGAATGCCCTAGTATAGGCCCTGTTTGTCTTTATTGTAAAATTGTTGGTCATGAAGTTGAGGATTGTCCAAGAATGATTGCTAAAGTTGAACAAATGAACATGAAACAAGAAAAATATGTAGGAAGTCAAGAGAATAAGAGAATGTTAGAGAATCATCAAGAGAATGAGTCAGAAAAAGCTCAGACTATGTTATCATAGTTGAAAGAAATGATGAATGATCACAAGGATGTCAGTTTACCAGAGATCTTGAAGGTAAAACAATGCATAAATGCAAGAATAGGAGACTTCGAAATAGAATGTGTCTTGGATGAGGAAACACAAGTGAATATTATGACAAAAGACACTTGGGAAATTTTGGGAAAGCCTACTGTGGTACCTTTATTGTTCAAGGGAAAGATGATAACCCTATGTGGAAGAGTTACTAATGTACATGTTATCATACATGGAACATCGACTGAAGAAGACTTTGAAGTCTTTAAGTTTTTTAAGAACAGCGCCCTGTTCCCACTTTTGTTAGGAAAGACTTGGACCAAGAAGGATCAGATCAAAAGGAAAGAAGAGGAAGAAGCTGCAAAAAAGAAGAAGCAAGAACTAAGGGATTTCATAACTAGAAAAATAGATCGACTAATAGAAGAACGAGAAGTTAAGTTGAAGAAATAGAATGCAGTAGAATTAGTTGTCAAAGTTGAAAGAACGCAAGAAGGTTTAAAGGACCTATCCATGCAAGAAAGAAGAAAACCCACTCTAGAATTAATAAGAAAAGAGGTATTAACTTCAAACCCTTTGAGAGAACATCAACAATGTGAAGTCACTACGCTAGGAGAATATAAGAATAGAAATGGAAAGAGAATTCCTAAAAAATTTAGAGAGACTCATATCACAAGAAAGAAGGAAAGGGGGCTCAGTAAGAAGAAAACCAAGTTGGAAAATCTACAGGAAGTTACATGGAATACTTCACAGGAGGCAGGATTGCAAGATTTGAACCTCGCCAGAACAAAAAAACACATAGAATCGGACTTCGCCCTGGCGAAGCTATATGGTCGTTGGAGGCGCCCCGACTGTTAGAGAGATGCTCCAGAATGGCTAGAAAACACATTTATGGGTAGATGTACCATGTTTGGGACATTGACACCACGCCATAACGGACAGATTCACATTAATGGAATAATTTCTACCCATTGGAATAATTTGTTACGAAGCTTACTTATTTAACCTATCGGATGCTACACCAGGACCACTTTTTTCCACCCGTGATTATCTGAGACAAGAAGAGAAGTTATTGCATGTCGATATGATCTACTAGACCTCGCCATCTGTTTTTTACTCCACCTGTTTGTTCACCTACCCCAAACCGTCTGTTTAAAATTGAGAATGTTGAGTGAACGCAGTGAGTTAGAGAAGTCCATTGAGGAGGTTCTTGAGAATTTTATGGTCAATAAAGCTTTGTCTTAAGGAGTAGAGGCATTGTCGACCAGGGGAATCCAGGCTTCCCCTTCAACTGGAAATCGTTCAGGCCGTGTCAACCCCATGACTAAGCAGCGAAGTAAGCATCACGAAGATATGGTGAATGTGAAGCAGATCCCGTCAATCTTACCATATTATATCCCTCCTTTGGCTGGTGAAATTAACCATAACAACATCCCATGGGACTTCAAGTACACTTTGATCACCGCGTACATCCTGAAAGGAATACGCATAGTTGGGAGTCAGTTGGGACATATCCCACTACAGAAGAATAATGAATTTAACCTAGGGGATAGAAAGAACTATGCGATGCTCACACCTCACAGATACTTAACGAAGGCCACTCGGAAGAAGCCTCTCCCTAATCCTAGCCTTGGATTAAGGAGCTCGGATAGTCCATGATACTTAATGTGATGAAGATTCCCTATTTTGACCGACACCAGGAGGTTAACTCTTGTGTTAAATTCCTATTGCCATGCTACCATGGCGGATACCTGTGACTTGACCGGTGGATTACTATGGATCCGACACTAATCCACCTGATTACAGGATTGAGCATGCAGGGACACGACCCTCAACAGTTTTACCCAGGGAATACCTCGAATCGATCCCTGGCCTAGTGAATCAAGGAAGCATATGGAGAAGTCGAGAAGGGAAAGCGAGGCTACAAGGCAGCCTCTATACAGGATGGCATAGTGTTCCTCACTTTCCAACTCATATTTGGCAAGCTCGTAAGGAAGAATCACCCCACGCAGGTCACCGGGTTCATGGTGGACCTCGCAGGAAAGTGTGTGGAGTGAATGCAAATGAATTGGGTGAGTTACCTTGTCAATGATCTTGAGAAATACTGTCTCGAATCTCAAAATCAGGGATACGATTTCCACTTTAGTTGGTTGCTTGTGTTGATCGCATTTGTCGCTTAGAAAATTCTGGAAGGAGCCACCTTCCCGGAGATAGAACCCTCAGATTCGTTGGCCGCTAGGTTCTCAACCTTGTGGTACACCAATGATATGTCGAAGCAATGGCAGTCGAATGATATGTTCCATGCCTATTATCAGCAACTGAAGGTTTCTATTAAAGCCTTTCCATGCATGACACCAAGCACCTTGCACCAATACCGGCCTTTTGCGAAGTTCTGCGCAGATTAGAATTTTATATATATCAGTGCACACAGAGATGAGAGCAAGGAAGAGTTGTAATCTTATTATAAGATAACAGACGATGACATGGAGAATATTGCGAAGGAGTGGTCGGAGGAGTTCCTTGTACCGATCGATGATGCATAACTCTCTGACCCCAACATCATAGGAAGCCCCTTGGTCACCTGGGTCGAGCGTGCTAGATAGTTTAGTGTGAAAAAGAAGAAGAAAAAGGAGGAAGCCCAGAATATAGAGACTGATGAGGAGGACAGTGCCTCAGAATAAAATGGATCTGGCTCACCCGCAGGAGGAGGAGGAGTAGAATACCAAGAAGAAGGACAAGGAGAAGGCGATGAAGGATAAAAGAAAGGAGAAGGAGAAGTTACACCACCGAAATACCCCCCTACTAAAACACCGTGGAAGAGGAAGGTTTCTTCACAGAAACCTTCGATAAGAAAGAAGACCCACACCAATAAGCCCAAGCTAGAGGCCACGCTCATAGAGGATGATATCAGTCTAGTCTGCGGAGCCATGGAGGATGTGTCCAAAGATCTCTTATAGAGATATGGAGTGAATAAGGAGGAGTTGTATGGAAGGGTTAAGAAGGAATTCAGGGAAATACAGCAAGCTATTCAATCTGCCCGTGCAGTGCCCACTGCACCTTCCTCGTCGAAGACTGAAGAATTGGGGGATGAGCCTGCCCAATTGAGAAGGATAGCAAATGCGATAGAGGCTCGACTTCAGAAATTCCAAGAAGAAAAGGAGAAGGCTATAGAAGCCCTGAAGAAAGATAAAGAGGAAGTATTAGAGAAACTATGAGTTGCGCGGTACTGCGTAACTATTACACATCAAAAATACTCACTTTGGTAGTGTCACAAGTGCCGTCATTACAAAGGTCGCAAGTGTCGCATTTTTCTCACAAGTGTCGCAAGTGTCAGGGAAGCATACTACCATGATGCCTATGTCGTGCCTATAAATGACATCAAAATGACACTTGGCACATGTCAAACACTTGATTTGGAAGAGGAAGAAAGGTTAACTAGGCTCATGAACCTTTTGCCATCTGAAAACACTCAAAAAACTAAGTTTTGGAGGAGAGCACTCCCCTATACCTCTTCTGAGAGTGCTGGCGCTCCCCCCTTACACTGTCTGGGAGCATTATAAAGCTTCTTTGGTCCTTCTGGGGGAGCGCTGGTGTCTTTAGGAGTGCTATCGCTCCCTTTAAGCCTACTGGGAAGTGTTGTAGCGCTTTGATGGCCCTTTTGAGGGAGCACTGCCTATTCTGGGCAGCAGTTAAGTTGTTGAGATGAATGGGGGAAGGATCCTTTCATTCTTGGAAGGCAATTGAGCTCGAATCCTCAATCAAGCCATGATCTTAGGGAAGATCTCTAACTAGAGGAGGAAAATCCTCAACTCACCCCAAGGATATCTCAAGCTGTTGAGCCTCTCCAAGGCTATATAAGCAACCTTTCTAATGGTGAAAGGGGACTGAAAAAGGAGAATCACACCAAACTTATGATCTTATAAGTGGTGCTGGAATAGAGATATTTTGGAAGCAAGACCTATGATCTCATAGGGAGAAATTGGTGAAGCTGTCATCATTTAGATCATGGATCTTTTGATAAAGGGGTAGACAAGGAGGACTTGACAAAACTGCTGCAATCCATCTACGGCTGTAAGTAATGCTTTGTCATCATTAATATAATTGCTTGGCATGTTTCTTTCTAATTCGTGTTCGATCTCACATGAATTTGTCTCTTTAGTAGATAGACCTATTTCGGACTAATCTTGATAGAGTAGGAAGTGGTCGTACTTTGTTTGTCTACAGGGTTTATCGAGGAGCAAAAGATTGGAGCTCAACTTGGAGTGTGCAGGGACAAACACCAGTAAAAGGTACTTATTTTCTCCTTCCTCCTCACACACTAGTCCACTTAGATCTAAAAGGAAGTCAGTGACCATGATAAGCACTTTCTCTCTTAGAGTTAAGAGTCTAGCTCTTTGAGAAGATCTACCTGTCCGCAGGGAGATTTTCCTTCAATAGTAACTTCCTATGAAAATGAGAAGGATGGTTTTTGGGAAATGCTCGAGGATGACAAAGCAGATATACGGAGAGAAAAGGACTAGTTTCTCGTGAAGCAGACTATGATCAAAGAAGCAGTGGATAAATAACTTCACTCTATGCCTGACTTGGCACAGGAGGGACAAGAATCGGTTGAGAGTCAAGTGGCAAAGATTGTTGAGACCATCCAGCAGCTTCAAGCGAGAATAACAGAGTTGGAGATCCAAGTAGTACTGATCACTCCATAGGAGGAGCACTATCACAGGAAGGAATCCGATAAGAACGTAGTTGGAGGGATCAGAGCCCTTGCCTCGGAATGTAAAAAAATGATCAATAGAAGCACGCAGAGTTATGAAAAACTCACAGAAGACCTAGAGCTAAGGAAACTGGAAGCATAGTTACAAGAGGCACAACAACAGGCACTATCAGTATAGGCGTAGATGAAGCTACTCACTGCAGTCGAGAAAATGAAAAGATCACAAGAACAACACATGGTACAACAATAGATTACTGCCATCTAGGGCAGAGTAATGGAAGTCACACAGAAACCGCAACCTGTGCAGGATGAGGCCTGCAAGGTGTTTGAAGAAATTGAAGGACAAGGCTCACAACTAGACCAAGTGGTTGTGACAGTGGAACAATGCCTGGAAGGGCCTGTTACAAAGAAGATGATTCAAGAGCTCGTTGAGTAGGAGGCTCAAGTGAAGCAACAAGTCGAAGCAGCTCGAGTGAAGCTTGAGGCCTTCGAAGCAACACTGCCCAGACCTAAGTGACTCAGGATGAGTCACAGGTGAGTGTTGGGGGCCTGTTGGCCCTCGACCAAGTTTTGAGGAAATATTGGTAAGGTTTGACTACTTTTTGGACTTTAACGTAGTGATCGAGGAAGGAGTGCACATACAGAGATGAGATCATAGATCTCACTTGTTTTGTGGGCTTTGTGGACCCATCAAGGGGTTCTTAGGGTTTGTTTAATGGGTTATGGGATGTTGTCCCATGGGTTTACCCATGTTTAGGCCTTATTGCAAAAGTATAAATAAGTAAGAATGTAATGTAGAAGGGGGTGAAGAGAATATCTTGGAGGGCTAGGTGTAAGTAGTTTGAGTTGCTTTGTGCAACAGAATGTGTATGTAAGGCTTTGTGCTCATTAAAGGAGTTGGCTCTATGCCTTGACCTAATTTTGGGAAGGAGGATCTAGTGCTCAGTGCGCATATCTCCTATCCTCTACGAAGCTTGGCTCTATGGCTTAGTGCACAGGAGTAGATGAATGTAATATATTGGAGAATAATAAAGAAGATGAAGAAGTTGGTGGATGTAGCCCCACACTGGGGTGAACCACATATATCTTGTGTCTTTTGATGTGCTTTATGTTGTGTTGTTTATATTTTGAATCTTCTTAGTTCTTTGCTTATCATGTATGTGGATAGATCTAATGTTTCGTAGTGCTTCACATGTGGTATGGATGAATGAATGTTAGATCTACTATGTGTTGTGTGCTAAGTAGTTGAAGTTCTTAATCTATTAGCACTAGAAGTCACCTTCTAATTACAAGGAAGGTAAGCCCAGTACCCATCAGATGATATGTGAAAGTATGAGTGTTTTTTGAAAGGTCGAATGGAAAAACTCGAAATGATAATATCCTCACTCAGAAACAGGGCTAACATGTAACATCAAATAAGGTCTTGACTAATTTCAACCAGTAGTTTGGGAGTAAGTGTGGATAGAAAGAAGACTTGAATGAGAGGAATGTAAGAGCTACTGCAAACATCAGGTCCACAAAAGCCCAAAGAAAGAAAGTTTCTTAAAACAAGATCTTCTTGAAATTAGAAACTAAGGAGCTAAATAAACACCATGACAATAAAATGATCAAACATCCATCGTATCATTACTATATTCATCCATATGAAGCATTCAAATATGAACATTTAGCATTAGAAGCAAATAGTCTGAAATAGGAGTTGATTTCTATTAGTCAATAAGTCTTAAGTCCAATACATACTAGATCACAGTCACTTTATCAAAAATATTATAGTTTCTTGGGAGCCTTACTCTACCATCTGAACCCATTAAAGAAATTAATTTGTCTATTTATAACAAGGGAGGCAACAGTTAGAGGTATGAGCTGGCTTATTTTCCTTAAAAATCTCAAAACATTTATTTATTCTAACAACTAAGATAATAGCCTATGCTATAAAATAGGGAAGTGTTGGTGACTAAACCCAATCATGCTTCTAACTGCTTTGATCCTCTTTTGTTGCTCAACTCTTGTTTTTCCATGTGTCCCTTTGGAGCTTGTAGTTTTCCTCTGCATGCCAACTTCTACTTCTATGATTTATTCCATCATTAACTTATCCAAAACTATTGTCTTAGTCTTCCTAGATCCCTATTGTTTGTTGGCTACTCCCTTGGGTAGCAATTCTATGTAGCGCCCCCTAAAATGGAACAAGGAGAGAAGGTAGCGCCCCTGTGCTGCATATCAACGGCTACATTTTTCCTATGTTGCAAAATTGAGTAGCGCATGTGTGTGAACCTACTCTCTGTAAGATATTACGCAACGCCTGTGGGTAGTGCCTGTGGGTAGTGCCTGTATGACAATTCTACATTCTATAAAATATTACACATCACCTTTATGCAGCGCCAGCTACATTGCGTCTGCATAAGGGTTTGGGTAGCTATGCCAAAAATGCAGCATCTTTGACTCCTGAACATGTGTAGAGTTGTTTGTGTCCTTCCATGATGACAAATCAATTTACTTAGGTGCTTTTACCACTGAGTGAAGCTAGCACTTAGCAAAAAATTCCGAAATTCATATACCTAAACACATAGAAGCCTGTATAGGTGGAAAAAATTAGTATGTGCATATCAGTTAACCTTCCCAAGAAGGAACAACTCTCAAAAATGGGGTTTACCACTACCAAATACTTTTTCATTTTAACACTTAGCCTTGCACTCTTTCTGGTGGAAAGACTGTCTCCAACTAACTCAGTAAAATTCTTCTTCTTAGCACTGGTAGTCTTCTTTAGTATAGTTGTGCTCTCCTTAGCTACTCGTTTGTCATCTTCAATGGCAGCCTCAACCAATACCTATAAATTCTTTTGGGTTACTTTATTATGGAAATGCGTCAGTTCTGCCTTTAGCTTCCTGTTCTGAGCCTGGAAACCCTTGTTCTGTCTGTAAATATTCTTCAATTGTTTACAAAAAGGCAGAGCCTTTCTCACTGCAAACCTTGCCAATTTTAGGGTATGGTTGTAGCCAATCATGAGCTCATTCATCTGAGCCAAGTGGACCTTGTCTTCTGCTTTGAGATGAGGTATTTCTCTCCTTGCATCCCTAAGCTTCTTAATAAGTCTTTTGTAGGTCTGGCTGCCAAGGGGGTTGGGGACATGTGCAGTCTCAGCAAACTTCTTCTTGTCCTTTTCTTCCATCTGTATAGGAGTTTCCTTGCATGTTTCATTAGTCTTCTCAAAACCTTTTCCTTTATGCTTCTTCTCTTGCACAGCAGCCTTTTCTTTATTCTTCATAGGTTTTTTATAATCCTTCATAGGGATTTCATCTTCCCTCTCCAAAGGTCTTTTGGTACCTTTACCCTTGATTTTTTGTACAAGGGTTTATTGTTTCTCTTCTACAGCTTTTTCAATGCCTTTCCATTTCTTCTTATGTATAGGGGTTTCTGGTAAAGACTGTCCTTTGAAATCCCCCTTAGGAGTTGATGACCTAGTGAAAGGTATTTTACCTTTGATTTCAACTACTGGAGGAGGAGAGGGAAAGAGAATCTTCTTCCATTTTTTTGATGTCACCTTGGTAGAAGATGGAACTTCTTCTAACCCTGTGGAGATGGTGGTGAGAAATCTCTTTGTAGGGAAGGACAGACTTCCTCCTCAGCTTCCCTGACCTACTTATTGATCTTTGAAATAGGGGCTCTGCCCTTTCTCTTCTTGTTGATCCCTGTTTTAGTACTAGTAGGTGATGAAGAGCCTTCAATCTATGATTAGGGGGTAGGTGTTGGGTCCATCTTGAAGTGAGAAGTGACCAAAAAATTATCCCAGGAGATCTCTTTCTTTCCCAACTCTTCAGAGACAAGCATCCTGATAAGTCCAGAGTGGAAAAGACTGGAGTCTACATCCTTGGATTTTGCTTGCACCCTATCTGCCATTTTACCTATACTTCTCAGCAGGTAATATGGAATATTCATCTGAACCTTACCAGTAAAATGCAACAACAGCCTTATGTGGTAATTATACAGGGTGTTAAATCTCCCTTCGCAACTAAAATATCTCTGTATGATTTTCAACATTCTTTCAAACTGGTCAATCAATTGATTCCTTGGCACACTCTTAGATAAATCATTGGCTTGGTATTCAGGCTTGCAAAATATCTTTAAAGAAAGGTGAACTCAATACCATGGCCTTGAACCAATTTTCTCCTGAAATGGGGATCCTTGCTGCAGCTGAGATGGAGGCTTCAATCACCTCAAATTCCAAATCTCCAACTCTGGTTTTCTTGCCATCAAAATTTAGTGCAAATTGTTTTGCTACTTATGAGTGGCCTCTCTGCATGTTCTGGCAGAAATAGAGGCATCCTGCTCTTCGAAACATGTTAAGCCCTAATATTGGCTCATTACCCCTTAATTGGGGCATATTAGATTAGTAATTTTATTTTATTTATGTTGACTTTAGGCCATTAGTTGTAATTATACCTCCTAGTCTCCTATATATACCAAGGAGACATTTTCATTTTGAATCATCTTGTACTTGAACATTTGAGTGGGGTAAAAGGAGGTTGCCCCCTCGAAGAGGCTTATTATCTGAAATTATCTCTTTTTCAAGGCGTTGAGTACTTTTTATGAGGTTGTTCTATGCTATATTGATATTTGGTTCTTAACATATGGTATCAGAGCTCAAGGTCTTGGGGTTTCGCTGCTACATCTGAGACACTGTGGAATTTTCGCTATAATTTTTTTTCTACAACGTTTCAGAAGGAACGGATTGGAATATATTTAGAAGACGGATCAAGGTACATTGGGTTCAAAATTCAGCTCCTGAGGCCTTATACTTTTGGAGATACAGCCTATACAAGATAGGGTTATTGAATCATCCTAAAATGAGTCATTGTGGAATTTTCGCTATAAAAAATTTTCTGTAACGTTTCTGACCCTAAAATCTAGAATAAATTTACAGAAATTGGTAATGTATCTGTGGTAAAAATTTCAGCTTCTGGGTCATCTTAAATTTGTAGATACACCCTGTGTAAGATAGGGTATCTGACTATTCCTATTGACTAGTCTCAAGAAGGTGTTCCAGGTAAAACAATCATAACTTCTTCCTAGAGTATCCAAATTGAGTGGGACTAGTTGCATTGGATCTTGAACCGTCTGTAGTATTTTGGGTGTGAGTTTCAGAATTTTATATCAATTATTTTGTGCGGAGCATGCTATACAATTGAGACCTCCTGGAAAGGTCAAAAATCGACAAGTTGTGGGGAAGTTACCGTAAATTCCACTTGGCACATCCAATTTTGATCAGACCTGTGGCATTGCAGAGAAGAAATATCAGAGAACTACATAAAAGAAATTTTCATGCTCAGAAGGGATGAAACTTGGGAGATACTATAGAAGAAATATTGTCTAGCAGAACCACCTCAAAATCAAGGTTCAAAAGTGACACTTGGCCAACATGCCACCCAAAAAGGGAACTTCTACACCAACTAAGCCTCCATAAAATCCTACTTGGACTCTTGATGAAGGTGAAGAAATGCGTAGGGACATAAATGATTTACAAAAGAAGATAGTTACAAAAGATGAACTACAAGAGATGATGGAGGGTTTAAAAGGGGAGATCATGGAAGTATTGAAAAATTTCATAATAGAGAAGACACCTAAAAGTGAAAATGCATCCCATGAAATTCATGATATGGACACAAGGAAGGTGAATCAAGAATGGAGAAACTACAAGTTTGGTTTGAAGACCAACCATGTTCCTAAGATTGACATGAGGAAGTTTGATGGCAAGGACCCAATCACATGGATACTTCAGATGGAGCAATTCTTTGATCTCCATAATGTGCCACATACACAAAAGGTACGAATTGCTTCTTTATATTTAGAACCTAATCAATTTGTTTGGTATC